>OX104029.1:22936537-23300392 GCA_944470205.2 Schistosoma margrebowiei | reverse complement strand
GTAATGCATGTTTACTGAACATAACATTAAGGCAATACTGACAGTATGCAGATATGTCAATGAAAGACTGATTACCTGCAGTCCTAAACATCATTGGGAAGATTCAAGTAAATAATATCAAGTGAATTTCATGTTACTTTTGATTCATACAACTTTCCTCATTTGTAAACACTTAAATGAATAAGGAACAAATGCCACAGGAAATGAACACGAACTCTCTATGGTCTGTTATATTATTAGTCACTAAAACAAAACAACTTTACATAATACTCGACAATGAATGTGTCTAGAATAAATTGAGTTCAACTATGGAGTATGAATAATATTAAACAATCATATTGTGGAAGATATTGACATTGATGTAAACAGTTCGATCTGCACACTGAATGAATGCACATTTTCTATTTCTTACAACTTTTAACAATAATAATAACAGTCACATAATATTGATAATGATATTTGTGTTCAGTGAACTATGAACAATGATGAGCCAAGGGTGATAGAATTCCATGACTAATTATTCTTTACGAAGTCGGTTTAATTATGTATGCTTTTTACTCCTCGTAAAGGAGCATAGGCCAATCACCAGAATTCTCTGTCTAACTCTGTCCTGGGCAGTCATTTCAAGCCTCTTCCATTTGTTATCCATCTCTTCCCTACGTTTATGTGTTCTTTAAATCCGTTACTTTATTAACATCAAATCGGTGAATTTGTCCTACATGATCCTGTTGTGTTCGGTTCAGTGTAGTCAGCTGTACACTAAGTAAAATGTGCTGATTCATTCATGATTAGTAACGTTCGTTTACAAGTTAAGCTATTTGCGACTGTTATTAGGAAAATCGTTAGCTTCGTATCACATTTCACTACAGGTTTTTAGGATCTATGGAATATTCGACTTGAAGTAGTCATGATGTATTCATATCAGTTGATAGCAATTTTTTTAATGTCAGTGAGCTACAACGTAGGACCAAGAACATATATGCATCGGTTGAAGTTACCATACCGCATTAGCACAACAAGAAAGACATATGAGTGGTTAAGTCAATGGTGATAATATATAAAAGGAAGATTGCATATATGGATATTGTACAGCATAAAGAAATTAGTTGGTAGACAGAAAGATATGAAGTGATTTCATTTCCTTAGTTTAAGGAAAAAAACAGCGAGTGTATACACCTACGCGATTGATATCGATTCTTAGCCATGTCACACACAGTCTACAATCATTGGTTATGATAGTCACGCGGACCCCAACCAGGTAGTCTGCGTCTATCAAAATGGCTCAGACTAGAAGTTAGAATCTTCAATCACTGATACCACGTTTTTGTTTGGCCGCCCCCAACGTTCTTCCAACGACCTCCAACATCGATTAGCAGTGCACGCCGTGGTAACCGGTGTCCAGACATACGTAACATGGCCAAACAATCTCAGTCGACGATGATTCCCAACTTCGTCAATTGATTTAAAAGGATATCCCGCCTTTGACATCGGTGACCTAAGTTGACAAAAGCCGTGCTGAGATCTTGTCAAAGAACAACACATTAGGACTAATCACATTTCCAAGATAAGTAAAGTTGTCAACGCGTTCGACTATTTCACTCCATATCCTTAGTTCAAGTGTTGACGCAGGCTAGTCCTGGAGCCAAAATTCGCATTTAGAGTGGGAGAAGCGCATCCCAAATATCATGTCGTTGTTGCACACTGCTACCAAAACACTCTGTCTTTTATCAGCGTCTCCACCAAACAGGATTATGTCATCTGTGTATTCTAAGTCCATACGTGAACCGCCTGGTATGAGTACAATGCTATTGATAATACAACACATCAACAAATTTAAATTCATCCTTATTTCTTACACTTTGATAGAAATCGACAAACTTACATGGAATTATTCGAATGTTCAGTATTACTAATGATCCAATAAAATTACACAAATTTATAACGAAATTCATCAATTGCTTCATTGAACTTTGGTTAAGCGAACATTGTACAAAACAACAGAATAAGTGATTTGGTCACAAATTGATGTAATGCAAAAGAGACAATTTATGATTTGATTTACTTATTATGAGTTTTCGTTCCGTTTTGATTCAATGTTATATTTACTCAATGTATTATTTGTTATATTGTCTGGGATAATGAATTATTCTGTATAATATGAGACATGAACTTTGTTCAGTATGTGATTTCATCATAAATATTAATAGAAATGGGTGTAACATGAATATACAAATGAGCGTACTTTCTACTAGAATCATTGTCGTCGTTGTCATAGTGTTTTAATGTTACGTAATAATCACTTATACCAGTCCTTGTGTTCCTACATTCGCGTGGTCATAATTGCAGAGGTCCCTCGTTCCGACTATAAGTGATCAGTGTATTTCCGACATAAAAATCAGTGACGACCAGATACTAAAGGTCGAATATTCCATAGATCCTATCATACTGTAGTGAAATTTGATACGACGCTAACGATTTTCCTAATAACAGTCGCAGATAGCTTAACTTGTAAACGAACGTTACTAATCATGAAGAAATCAACACTTGACTCAGTGTACAGCTGACTACGGTGAACCGAACACGACAGGAACATGTAGGTCAAATTCACCTATTTCATGTTACTAATGAAACGGACTTCGTAAACAATAATTAGTCATGGAAGTCAAACCGTTTATATCAATTACAATATCTTCCACAAAATTATACAATCTCCACATTTGAACTCAATTGATTCTAGACACTTTCATTGTTGAGCATCATGTGTGTTCTCGTTCACTACATTACTAATGTGAAATGTATATTATCGTGAAAGTAACAAGAAGTGTTGTGAAACAGTTACTGTTTAAAGTTTTAAACTTTGTTGACCAGAAATAACGAACTATTTGTTGCTTGAGATCTACGTCTATGTAAGCAGTAGCACAGCACTATTGATAGCAGATAGATAGATAAATAAAATGATGGTTGTGTTCCTTCTTAATCTGGAGGTCGAAAACATTAGCTAGTAATGAGAGAAGTCATAGTATAGTAAAATCTAGAATAATCTTGCTCATCACCTACAAATTCAAAGTTAACATCGAGAATTCCTTCGAACAATTAGCCGTATGATCCCATAATTTTGTATTTCAATAATAACTGATGGGAAGATCTATTGTTTTGTTAGTAAACGTAAGCATTATTATGCAAGTTCATTAAATAATGTATCATGATCTATATGCATTCAAATTAGTGGTTATAGGTGGGACAACATTCACACACAAACGCATACACAATGCGACATGGGTCTCACTTGATCACACTACAGAGAACCAAATCGAGAATATTTGCATCACTAAAACAATTCAATAGAACAGTCCCGACATGTGAGAAGCAGCTGACATAGACTCAGATCACTTATTGGTTGTCAGGATGACACTGGAATTATGCAGGAGCTGGACAACCGAGGAAACAGCAGTACAAATTACTAGACAGCTGTTACTTTTGAGCATGGATCTTCTCACTAATGCACATTTATGACTCCACATCCAATTGTCTAGCTAAGAAAAACCCATGAACTGAACTGTGAAAATCAATTAGTCAAAATTGAATATATTTACAGTTACACATTGGTTTCAGTTGACGAAAATAATTGTGATATGGATATTGTGTGAATTTTTTATGTATATGTTTACTGTCAAAGAGTAGTGAAAGGGAATTAAGTTTCTTCACTAAAGGACAGGCTTCTTGATTCCTGTGTGACACGTATTTGAATAACTGAGGAAAGAATACATCAGATATATTGACTTTATAAATACTTTGAGGGTAAACAGAGGTGATATTAATTTACAATACATCATCGGTGATCAGGGTTTGAATCGCTCCGTTGTTCATATTTAGGGCTGGATTTGGGTCAGTCTTTGTTTCTATGTATACTGTCGTTCGGAATACTTCGAAACAAGATAGATGGGCTGTGTCTACCATTGGGATTCAGGACATGATTTTCGTCACGCCAACCAGAAAATTCATTTAAACCATTTAACATCTTTTGGTGGCCCGATATCTGACTGAAATAAAATCTAATGATTGATTGCTGTCGACATTTATGATGCAGTTGAACGATCTGGTCGTCGCAGATACTCTGGTCTTTCTATCGCAAACGCAACAACAAATGCAGTAAAAGACGACCAGTGTTGCAGCAGTAGGTCTGAATGTACACAAAAGGAAAGGCAACATTCTTCCATACAACACAGCATTCACCAATCCAATCACGATTGACGGAAATGATTTGGAAGATGTAAAAACCTTTACATATTTGGACAGCATCATTCATGAACACGGTGGATTCAATGAATATATGAAGACGCAGAAGGGCATAGCAAGAGCAGCATATCTACAACTGAAGAACATCTGGACCTCAAAGCACCTGTCAACTAACATCAAGGTCTAGATTTTCAATACAAATGTCAAATCAGTTCTACTGTATGGGGCAGAAACCTGGAGAACTACGAAAGCTATCATCCAGAAGATAAAGCTGTGTATTAACAGTTGTCTTTGCTAAATTTTTCAGATCCGTTGGCCAGACACTACACTATCAGCAACAACCTACTGTGGGAGAGAACAAATCAGATCCCAGCGGAGGAGGAAATCCAGAAGAAGTACTGAAAGTGGATAATACTTACTTAAGGAAAGCATCCAACTGCGTCGCAATGCAAGCCCTCATATGGACTTCTAAAGGCCAAAGGAAAGGAGTTAGAAGAAGAACACAATACGCTGGAAAATGGAGATAGACATGAGAAAAAATGAATATGAATTGGATGGAACTAGAAAAGAAAGCCTCGAAACATAGTGGGTCGAAGAATTCTAGTTGGCTGCATATGTTCCATCAGGAGTACCAGGCGAAAGTAAGTAAGTATTGGCAAAGATTTAAAAACGATTTTTTTTCTTTGGTTAATATAAAGTAATCAAAAGAGTCTATGTTTGTGTTTTCATGAATGTTTATGAAAAAAATATGCTTGTTTTAACGGTCGGTACTTCATGTGTAATTCCATTTGTACATAAGAGTTTTTAGTTGGCATGGTTGGTTCTTTGAACTAAAGAACAACCATAATACAATCTTCAACTGGTTTTGTTTTCATTCAGACAATGTCATCAGTATAAAGTTTAAATTTGTGAGTGAAAATACACAATTTTTTTCATGTTGGGTGGTTGATCGTAGTTAACAGAATCATTTATTTGACCAAAATATCGTGTGACTTGATACTTACTATTCAGCAAGATGTACCTAATATATACCTTACGTTTTTGTTTTACTGGACCATACAATATTAATGTTATGCGATAGACCCTTGCTAGTTGCTGATCAATTAAAACCAATCATAAATGTGGATGTCTGTATTGTCCAGTTTTAGAAATTTCACAGTAGTGTACACTGATGAATGTAATTAAGTCATCTAGATATTGTTTCATACATAAAACTGTAGGTTTTCATGGAAGCATAAATGACTAGGATTTGTTCTTGTTGTGAATCTCGAGGTGGCTACTCTAATTTCCACTGATTGACCAGCTTCAGATATCCCAGTACGACTCCAATACTGTACACAATCTCCAATATATCAGAACACGAACCGTAGATGAAAAATTGTTTATGGGGTCAGGAGCCGAATAATGATTTACAAACAAATGCATATTTATGCAGTTGGGATTACTATAAATATTGACCAACAGAAAGATGACACGTGAAATAATATTGACCAATGGGGAAATGACACGCAAAATAAATATTGACCAGTAGGGAAACGATCAAAAGGAAAATGACACCATTTAACGTTCAAGGGTAGCATTAGACTTAACCGGATAATTGTTTGTTTTTTTGTGTGGATATTTTTCTGAATATCCCTACAGTTCTGCTTGTAAATATTCTTCTTGATTATATATCACAATAGTTGGAAGATTGTATTGCTATTAGGAAGTGAATATAATTACAACTCACAAGGATTTCTAGGCAGTAATAGAGGGTGGCTGAGAGTTGAATCTAGGATGTGTCTCCGTTTGCATTTAGGACTCGTCAATTGGTTGCAACTGCATCATGTAGTACACTACAAAACCCATATCCAATGCTCTTTAGAGACTGATCAATTGAAGTACTAAACAATAAGAAGAAGATTCAATTCATTAATTATATGAGCCATTATTAATAATTTAGTTCATTGGGATCTTTAAACGAAATTCTAATTTGACTATCAAACTGTAGAAAATTTATATTTACCAATAGATTACAACTTTATAACAAAACGCAATTGACATTTAAGAATTTAATCAGTGGTGTGTGTTGACTGAATGTTGTGTTACGCATCAGTCATGCATCATCCTACTGCTTTGTACAAACTGACTGAATAATCGAATTGTTAGATAATGAATTTTTTCAGATCACTCAGTAGTTTTTTGATTAGAGTGATTTAAGATAATCCATTAAAAAATTATGGTTTTCTAAAAAGACAATAATAGAAAAGGCATACCTAAATGGCTCATGATTTCAATCTGTGAAATTTCTAAAATCTCCACAAAACCCATTCTGATAATAATCAACTGCTCACTAGTGACTGACTTCAGGAAAAATTCCCGAAGTTCTAGTGAGAAGCCTTTACCAGTGGAGTTCAAGCAGGTCTGTTGTGAGATATCAGCTCACTGAAGTCAATGGTGTACGGTGGCGCGACTTCGTGGATTGGTTGAAGTTAGACATTAACACCGATGGATGCCGGCTCAGTGGTCTAGTGGTTAAGTGCTCGCGCACGAAGCCAGTAGGTCCTGGGTTCGAGCCCCGCGTTGTGCGGGATCGTGAATGCGCACTGCTGAGGAGTCCCAAATTAGGATGAAACGGCCGTCCAGTGTTTCCAGGTTTTCAATGGTGGTCTAGCTTCAACTGACTTATGATTTCAATCTGTGAAATTTCTGAAATCTCCACAAAACCCATTCTGATAAATGACTTATCTTTGGAAATCCTAGTTCATTTAATATTTTTCTTAACAATATACATGGCATAAGAGAATAATTCAGTGTCAAGTGCAAATGAAGAGTAAATTAAAAGACACTAACTAGTTGATTAAAGCGATTGATAATATCTATTGATTTTCATGCTGCTTAAAGGATCATTTGAAAATTCCTTAAGGTAACGGTTCAACTGAAGTTGGATAGCAATTGAAAACCATGGAGCAGTGGATGACTGTCTTGTTTTAGTGTACAACTGTTTGTTTCCATGACCTCACCGAAGATTGAGTTCGGTGAATTCATATTTCGAAGCGAGTGCTTAAATTTTAGATCACTGGTCCATCATTCAATGGTTCTTCTGAAGCGCCCAAATGCGATCATCGATAGTAGAGAAATAATCCATTGAGCTGGACATTAATGTGATTTTGTTGCCTGTATTAACATTGAAATACAATCACATAATTACACTACAGTAATCAGTGCCAACATACATTCGACGAAATAATGCATTACTGTCAATAGTTTATGTAAATGAGAGAAAAAAAGTGATTCAAGTCTTTCCTGATATTATATATTTCTTCTTAGCTAGACAATTGGATGTGGAGTCATAAATGTGCATTAGTGAGAAGATCCATGCTCAAAAGTAACAGCTGTCTAGTAATTTGTACTGCTGTTTCCTCGGTTGTCCAGCTCCTGCATAATTCCAGTGTCATCCTGACAACCAATAAGTGATCTGAGTCTATGTCAGCTGCTTCTCACATGTCGGGACTGTTCTATTGAATTGTTTTAGTGATGCAAATATTCTCGATTTGGTTCTCTGTAGTGTGATCTAGTGAGACCCATGTTGCATTGAGTATGCGTTTGTGTGTGAATGTTGTCCCACCTATAACCACTAATTTGAATGCATATAGATCATGATACATTATTTAATGAATTTGCATAATATTGCTTACGTTTATTAACAAAACAATAGATCTTCACATCAGTTATTATTTAAATACAAAATTATGGAATCATACGGCTAATTGTTCGAAGGAATCATCGATGTTAACTTCGAATTTGTAGGTAATGAGCCAAGTTGTAAGAAGCAGAAAAATTCAAAGTGTTGACATACAGTATTCCTATATACAAATATTCAGCCTATGTACATAGAGAGAAAGAGAGTGAGTAGTTCATAGTTTACAAGATGTGTCAATTTCGACCACAGAAACTAATCATATTATCAAGGAATAGAAATATATAGTGCCTTATCTGACATCCAGGCTCTGTAGAGACTATATTCAGTTATTGAGCTTATCGGATCAATAAGATCATTCATTATTTTCATTTCAAAGTGTTATCACGTACTCATTTTCAATAAACCAACAGTTAAATAAGTTTGTTGTATTTCTGTTATCATTTGTCCTTTGAATGCTTATTGTCTTGGCTTTTTCAATGCTACATTTTGTATGTGGTCGTCGTTGATTGTTATTTCGGAAATACGCTGATCACTTATAGTCGGAACGAGGGACCTCTGCAATTATGACCACGCGAATGTAGGAACACAAGGACTGGTATAAGTGATTATTACGTAACATTAAAACACTATGACAACGACGACAATGATTCTAGTAGAAAGTACGCTCATTTGTATATTCATGTTACACCCATTTCTATTAATATTTATGATGAAATCACATACTGAACAAAGTTCATGTCTCATATTATACAGAATAATTCATTATCCCAGACAATATAACAAATAATACATTGAGTAAATATAACATTGAATCAAAACGGAACGAAAACTCATAATAAGTAAATCAAATCATAAATTGTCTCTTTTGCATTACATCAATTTGTGACCAAATCACTTATTCTGTTGTTTTGTACAATGTTCGCTTAACCAAAGTTCAATGAAGCAATTGATGAATTTCGTTATAAATTTGTGTAATTTTATTGGATCATTAGTAATACTGAACATTCGAATAATTCCATGTAAGTTTGTCGATTTCTATCAGAGTGTAAGAAATAAAGATGAATTTAGATTTTTTGATAACTTGTTTTAAAAGCAGGACGTACTCTAATCGACTTAGAATATGCAATCGTTCTTTTCTAGTAAACAGCTGCGAAATGTGATCATTAAGAGTAAAAGATACTTTTAAGCTTTTAGTAATTGATCACATATGCCTCAGAAGTATTATTCAGATCTGCTGATATCACCGAATAATTAGGATTCATGCTAGACTCAGTGTATTAGGAAATGAAGTAAAATCAATTAACGAGTTTGTAAATTCTAATCGACGGAGATGTTTGAGACACCTGCTTCATATTGCTGAATACCGATTATAGCAATGCTCAATGCTGACTAGTTTTGAGGATGGTCGAAAGTATGTTATGGACGGCCAAACCAAAACATGGTATCTGAGCAAAATACAACTCTCATCACAAATGATTCCAACTAATGTTTTTAAAAACACGAGAGATGTATTCACAAATTCTCAAGTATTGATGCCTTGTTCTACTACAAGATGTACAAGATGAAATATATGGTAAATATTTTATAAGACATCACTTGTCAGCATTTTGCAAGATTTTCAATGTCAATCCACAACCATGTTAGTAATTTTTCCAAAGGATTCATTACACACCGTAAGAACTTGACATTTGAAAGCATTACTGAAGTGCGAAAACTCATTCATCTCAAGAGGATATGAAGTGGTAGAAATCATGATTTGTATTATACACATCAGGATCATTAGTCTACTTAGCAAAGTGTTTTCCATAGAAGATGGGAGATCGATCATGCTTCGATTGTAGGACATTGACTTTTTAACCAAGAATATATCACAGTAAATGAGATAGCTTAACATAAGCAACTACATACTTCGATTGAGATTTATTTATTTGGATAAATGCATTAGTCAATGTTAATTATCTTCCCTGGATTGAGTGCCATAACGTTAATGACTTTAAGTCACATTATGCAGTGAACAGATAACATGAATCTGATGAGATCAGTTTTCATCGGCTTTCAGTCTTTGTTATTTATCTCGTCAAGATGATAAAGCAAACTAGTCAGATGGAATTCAAATCCTGTCGACGAATCCATACTTGATGAAATACAATGAATGAGGAAAGAAATAGGCGTGTGAATGAATATTTAAAGTTTTATGTAATCCATGAAATTGATTATCTCCAATATTGTATTGTGAATTCTTACTTATTTCAGTTAAAGTTGGAATTAGTGATTGTGGAAGATGAATTTTTAAATGTGAGTTGTTAACAAACCTCTGCAGATAGTTAAACGATGATAAAATTTGCATTTGCTGATATGCCAGCGGTAACTTGTCAGACGAATTCTCGTTGTGGCGTATGGATTGCAGATTTAATATAGCAGCGTACTGATCGGATCAATGTCACGTAAAACCCGTAAGAGACGACCTAGAGTTCCGATTGGCCCTGTTTCGTTGTCTAACCCAGCGAGTTGAGTCCAGAACACAAGTCTTAGCTTCGGAGTTATCAATCATTATATTTCAGACATACTCTAACTATGTACAAACCAAACAAAGTACATCGTACCACAAAATGCACAAACAACATTTGTACAATATTTAACAAGTGAAATAAATACTAACCAATAAGGAGTGTACATTTAAAGTCCAAGGCCAACATTAGACTTAACATGATAATTATTGGTATATTTTTCTGCACATCCTAACAAACATTCTCTGAACTTTTGATTAAACATTAAAGTGTAAGATCCAAACTAAGATTTGGACTGAACAATAGCTGTTTAAGTAGGTTAGATACGCGCCTTTGCTCGTTTGAAACTAAAACAGAGTAATTGAGCTGCAATCTTCCGGCGCATAGGTAGAGATGCTGAAACGACATCGTTTCTCACGCCGATTTCTTTTCATTGCGATGGAACTTTCTAATCCAACAGCACATAACCGACTGTTAATGGGGATAATAGGTGATACACAAGAATCATGAATTCGTCAATATATAAATGTCGAGCAGTGCAAAAAGCATGTAACCTCTTTATATAATGGGCCCTACAGAAAGCTCTCTTTCATATCAAAACCACATGAGAATACGGAGAGAGAAAGAGAGAGATAATAAAAAACCCTTACTCCAAAAAAATTAACTTTCGACATTGTTTCCATTACGGAATCGGTAATAGAAAAAACTTCATGATATTAGAGTAAAGTGCTTGTATGCAGTTCGTGTTTCAGTCTAAAGTTAGCAATTTGACATTTGGAAGAACTACCTATGAGACTATAAGCAACAGACCATCGTTTTTTCTTATTAATCTGGTGAACATGATACAGCAAACTATTCAGATGGAATCCAAAATCTGTCCATGAATCCGAACTTGTTGAAAAACATTGAATGAGGAAAGAAATAGGCATGTGAATGAATATTTAGGATTTTATGTAATCCATGAAATTGATTATCCCCATTACTGTATTATTGTGAATTCTTACTCATTTCAGTTCAAGTTGGAATTAGTGATTGTGGAAGGTGAATTTTCAAAGTTGAATTGTTGACATACCTCCATTGCAATTAGTTAAAACATGATGATTGATGAAAGTTCTCCTTGCATGTAAGACACTTATCATTCCATTTGACACACTCAGCTTTGAACACCTTTCTGGATTTAAAAAACCAGTTGTTCTCATTGGTTTCATATTAATGTAAGTAATAAATTTTTTAAATACAGGTATTACCCAAAAATCCTATCGACCATTTTCCATGTATTACCATGAAGTATTATTCAATGCACTGATTAATACACTTTGATGAGAAATTTGATCCATGTTTGACAAGAATATTATGATTGAGGAAGTGAAATAAAGTTTATTTCTTTCCCGGTGGAAATCATCGTCACTTTGTGTTACATTACGTCACAATACATGATCATATTGAAATGTATTTATGTATTTATTTCAACTCCAATATTAATACAAAGAGTCAGAGAATAGAAATGCACCACACAAATCAGTTGATTTGTGCGTGGGCTGTGATATTGACCGGGTGATCAGATCGAAGCTGATGATTTCGTTATTGGCCACACACGGAGTCACAAGGCAACATCAGCAGATGAAATCTCATGGCAGCCGGTGACCGACAATTGGTTCAACTGCCATTTGTTTCCTTGGGATTGTGTAGCTCATGTGCATCACTGATTTGGAATCACGGTTTTCCAACTTGCCTAAATGCATTCGGCATGTGAAGTAACCCGATAAAATCGGTGGACATTTTACTTTTTATCCTCTCAATTCCGTAAACAATATCTCCGCCACAAGAAGACAGTGAGCACATCTTCCATGGTAGTGACTGCATATGCGTGTCCATGTGAGAGCATTTCGAGAGGCAGAGCTAATTCTCCCCACCATCGGCCGTATCAGAGCATTCGGGCGATGAAATGAAATATTCAAGAGATCATTCCCTAGGTATTCCACTTCACAAGTTTGCCAAACGTTCGAAAATGTCGGACTGAGAAGTTGAGGAACTTATTCAACCATTTTATGCATACATATTGTGTAGAACATTTGATGGATATTACTATGCTCTGTTTTGTATCTGTGAGCTTCACATGTTGTACACATATTTTAATTTATATTTCAGGCTTATAGGTTTACTTATTGGATAACTAATCATATTTATTAAGAAACTACATTCTACATCCATAATAAACACGTTCTTCATGGCTATAACGGTCAGTTGAATATGGTTTAAATATTACATTCCTGATGGTTTTATCGAACTGTTGTTTGGATTTAGTTTAGTGTTGTTTGTTGAATAATAAAACAATCTTGTCATGTTCGTTTGATAACAGTTATCATGATCAACTCATCTTTGAAGGTTGAATTGAATATATTTCATAACAATGTTGAGGTATATTAATCATCCGGTCGGATTATGAACTATTACTCGACTGATAACTGGCGAAAATAATATAACATTGGAAGGTATCTGTCTGTCCATGTTATGGACAATTGAGAAATGTGTAGACATGGTTACACATAATTCTGGTACATTCTACTCTTATCTACGTTTTTTGTGATAACTATTGGCAAGATGTTGAATGAGTTGTGAACACAGAAAAAACAACTAAAGAAATCAAATTTGTGTCATTTTCATTTGTATAATCATCCACACACTTTGTCTATCACTGAACTTGTGTTCTATGATACACCAGTGATCATTTGGTGCTTCAACTCGCAGACACATCACTAGCTGCCGTAGTTTTTGGTTTATCCAACTTGGTATATTCCACACATTTTCGGTGAGAAACTTGATATAAAATGGTGATGTATAATGGATGAACGAATTAGCTTTGAAGATATTTCAAATTTGTCATTTTGATAGACATGGATAGAGATTCCTTGTTATATGCTGCTTGTATCCATAACTATTCATTGTTAAGCATTTCAATCAAATGCATGACAGTGAAAATTATTCTTTCATTATTTGTCCAATAGTTGACCGATTCAACTTTAAAACTAATGGTAATTTGATGATACTACTTTTTCCCTATTCAGTTGATAATTATGATTATTGGGGTTGGATTACTAAATTTACATTCAGTAGAGCATGAAATAATTATTTCTGTAACTGTGGGTATCGCGTTGGCCAGCTTAGCGATTTTATTTGGTGTAAAGGTTAAAGCTGGAGAAAGAAAAGTGAAGATAATCTTCTTCTCGATGTGGTATATGTTTGCGTTAAATGCATTCATTCTTTTGATTACATCGGCGGTACTTCCATATAAGCCATATTCAGATTGGGAAGTGGTGGTTCATCCCCACGTAAGTTTGTCTCATCATAGATTTCCACGAACTAGTAGTAATTAGTGATTATTATTGATTTGCTAATGGCTTACTGGAATAGCTACAAATTTTCTAATAATATACGCTGATTTTGAATACCGGTGAAAAATTTCTGTTACAGTCCGAAGCCGATAATCAGAAGCAGCGAATTGTCGTTCGGACCGAGGACGCGTAAAACACGTGTGAGCAGCTAATGTAAGAGCGAGACATGAAAATGAATAGTTCAGTCAATGAACAATTATACGACAAAAATATACACATAATATTGGTCCATAACTGGATCCGAAAAATTACCACTCATTATTCTTATCGTGACACAACAGTTTTCTACATCGAAATAGAAATACATTTTCAATTTATATTTCATTGAGGAATATTCCAACCAAATCTTTGTTTTCTTATATATGTTCAACTACTTTGAACGTTTATTCACAGCATTTCGTTGCCGCTGTGAATACTGCAATGTTTTCTACCAACCTTAATACTTTCATCATGTTACTTACTCACTTACTTACGCTTGTTACTCTCAGTGTATTATAGGTCGCCTTCCAGCATTGTCCAGCCCACTCTGTCCTGAAACTTGCTTTCTAGTTCAATCCAACTTTTGTTCATTCTTGTTATAATCTCTCTTCTTACGGTATGGCTCAGCTATTCCTATTGCTTAGTACTCTTGGACACCAAATCACTCGACAAGTTCGCAAATCAGAACACGGTTGAACAGGAAAGAGATTATATTCCAAATAACAAGGTTAAATGGAAGTGAGAAGCACAATAGGGAAAACGTCAGTATGTTTATAGTTTTTACATGAGAAGATTTTAGAGTATTCTCCAAATATCGACTAGTGCTGATTGGATAAGAATGAGCCAATCAACGTGCAGCAAAGCAATCGTGTATTTAGCATGCTTTAATCCAGTCTATGTCCGGCTAACACCTCCCCTTTAAGCAGATTCGTAGGATCTGATGCTAGGAGGACTCTCCTTCTTGATCTGAGACGTAGGATTCGGTGGACAATGACCTTCGTCTTTCTTTGGCATTTTGATCAGAAAATCTTCTTTCTAGTTTGTTGGTACTTGTTCTTCATCTCGAACCTTGCTAAAGAGAATGTGGAGTATCCTCGCAGTTACCGCTACATCTACTTTTAATGCCTCTTCTGGAATGTTGCCTGGTCCCGATGCTTGGACACTCTTGATTTGTCTGATGGCCATGCTGATTTCTTCAATTATTGGTGGGCCAACGTCGATTAGGATGTTCGTGGGTACTGCTACTATGTTGGGTAGGTCCAGTGGAGCTGAAAAATTCAAGAGATCTTTAAAGTGCTCTACCATTCTGTTTCGCTTCTGTTTATTCAGCTTGTTCCTTGGCTTTCTCTGCTCTTGTTCGGCTGATATAAATTGCTTCCTTCTTGTTCCTCCTATCTTGAATCTTATCCAGTGTATGCGCAGTGGTCCGTTCCTTGTGTTGGTTCTTCTTGTGGCACAGAACCTGATGACATGTTGAAGTTTTTGATCTTTTATCTTCTCCCAGTTGATCTTCATAATATTTCTATGTCCAATGATCACTAACTTGAATGTTCCATGATACAGTCATTAAAGAAACTAATTCGTTGTTTAGACAACTGTCAAACACGAGTCAGGATGCGTAAATGATGTCAAAATTCAGGATAACAGACTGACTGAACTCTTAAATGAAGTTAGTCATTCAGTCAGCTACATGTTAGTTTAAAATCGGTAGAGTTAATTAGCAGAGTAATACTGTTTCTTAACTGATATTGATATAGATACATGATAAATTGAAGTAAAGTGTTTTCTTCCTTTATTCCAGTATGTTGTACTAGGTGTATCTGGGATTTATTGGTGCTGTGCAATGTTAATTGTAAGTTCTGAATAAATAATAAAATGTAAATACAGATAATCGTTCGTTGATTATTATGCATTCCAAGATGTGGTTCTGTAGAAATGAGGACTTTAAAGCATTAGTGCTTTTCAACCAGAGCATTCAACAAGAATTCATCATAAAGCATATCGAAGGATGGCTGAAAGCGAGACATAGAGTGGTGATAAATTTTTTGATATGAATACTCCAATAATGAAATAACCATTTGAAGCTAGACAACCATGGAAAACCTGAGAGGACTGTAAGACCGTTCCGTCCTCAGTGGCAATGCGCATCCATGGTCCCACCTTGCGAGATTAGAACACAAAAACTATCGATCCCGCACTCGAAGTATTATAATACTACAATAATATCCACAAAAATATTGTGATACTAACGAATTATATATTTACGTTTTGATTATTACAGGTGATTGCATACACAGCATATTATTTGGGAAGACGCAGAGAAGAAGCATGGTCACAGTTTTTGTACATTAATTTCTTGGGGTTTTATGAACTAATGGCACTACTTATCTGTGTACAATTTTGTTCAAATTTATTCTTCAGTTGTCATTTGAATATTTGGTAAACTGAATGAGACAATGATTGAACATGATGAATAGATGCCATTCCATTGAATGTTTCTATATGTTTGACGATTATTGTAAACTACTTTATAATAAGTGTTCTGTTTAATAGACGTTCGCCTCTTGGATTAAGTTCTTGGATTAAAATTACCCGTTTAAAATGCAAACAGACATTGAAGCATATTTCGATTGTACTTGAAATTACAACAAACCAAATTGACTAGAATGATTTGTTCAACGATCGTATTCCACAAAGACACACGTATCATGATATTGACAACTAAAGTATTTTTGAGTGATTAGTTTTGTAAATGTGACACCGTTCAAGCTGAATCAGTCAGTCACAACGTATGATCAGGCAGATGTATGCATCAATCGAAGATGCCATACCTCTTAAACATAACAAGGTGAACACCGAGTTCATAGAAGCAGATAATTTAGTGGTCGTATTATGCAAAAAATAAATATTGTATATAAAGACATATTACATGAAGAAAGAATTAGTTGGTAGAAAGAAAGATATGAAGCAATTTCAATTTCATAGTTTAAGAGAAGACAGAGAGTGTATACACCTACACCACGTGTATTCAAACGAAGTGCTGAAAGGTTACAATTGTTCATCTAGAGAACATCAACCGCCTTAGTTACAAGTAGAAGTAGGCAAAGAAAATTTATTGTCTTATTAGTACGATATAGTGTCTTTCGAACTGGATATTCACAGTTTGGATACAGGTACATCTAGCTTATGAGTCCCAAATAGGATGAAAGTAACTTACTGAATTTCACTGTCTATTTAACCGTAATTAATTGGTCTCTTGTGCCATTTATTCGTCCTTAGCGGATTACTTCGACATAACTATTTAACAATTCAGGTAGTGAGATATATGTATTATATAACGCATTGTGTTTTGTTCATTTCGTTGTTCCTCTATCTCTTAAACACACATCCACCCACCCACCCACCAAAAATGCGTATTTGTTTACACTTCAATTCATCAATAATGAGACTATTTAAAACCTTAGCTAAAATCCACTAGTAATTAAGTGTATCAGAAGGGTTTTCCTTAATACTGCAGTAATTTCAGTGTTTGACATCATGAGTTAATTGAAGCTAGACAACCATGAACAAACTAGAAACACTGGACGGCCGTCCCGTCCTATTGTGGGAGTCCTCTATGGATTAGTGGTTAGGCGCTCACGCGTAAGACTGATATGTCCTAGATTCGAATAAGCGAGGTGGGATCGTGGATACGCAAAGCCAATCAGTAGTCCCACAACAGAACAAAACGGCCTTCCAGTGTTTCCAGGTTTCCCATAGTGGTTTAGCTACAATTTATTTGACTCATAATCTTAACCATTGAAACTGATTAAATGCAGTCAAACTACTTGAGATGTTTAAGTAGTATAACGGGTGTATGAAAATCAGTTACGGAAAAAACAAACAACCTTGTGGTATCTACGCATTACTTATTGGAGGAAGGTCGTGATGAAGTAGACGTAGTATTTCAAGCACCACTTAACATAACACTTGTTGGTTCTACTGAACGTATGGTAAACAAAGCAAAAGTTTACTTCTCCCTGTAAATTTGCAAACACATAGCAAAGAAAAAGTGAAGGCCGACGATTAGTGATGACTGCGGTCTCTGGCCACAACTCTCAAGTAATTCGTTTGTCATGTGTCACAGACGAAAGAACTGGAACACAGTTCTTAGTCGACACCGAGGCGGAAATTAGTACAGTACCACCCACTACACTTGGGAAAAGCACACCTGGTCGCATACTAAAGCTGCGGACTGCGAATAGATCTGAGATCAAAACATACGGTAAAAGATAGTTTAAATTGGATTTTGGTCATATATCCAAATTTTTATCGAGGTTCATCGTAGCCGTCGTCCTTGTTTCCATAATCGTCGTCGATTTTCAGCAGACCCATAAAATACTAAAAGATGTTGGGAACCTCAGACTTCTACTTGTTGATTATAACGGTGAAATTGAAGAAATTATTGCTAACTTCATGCTATCAGTTAATGTTAAATAGACATTACATGAAATGTTCCAACACATACAGGATATCGTTACAACTGAAGGCTTACGCGTTACATCGAGTTGCATATCTATTTTAAAACAATTTCTTATAAGTTGGGATCGCGAGGCAATTGAGGCTAGACTACCATGGAACACATACAAGCACGGTGAGATGTTTAAGTGGTATAATTCGCAATACATTAATCGGTGATCTGATACATTACTTATTAGACTTAAACAATAAATCTTTCTTTTAACATGACAATAGGTTATCCCATCAGTTGCTATTTAAGTTAACAATAATGACATTATATGGCTAACTGATCGAAGAAATTCCACATGTTTATTTTGAACCTGTAGGTAATGAGCAAGATTATTCTAGATTTTACTATACTATGACTTCTCTCATTACTAGCTAATGTTTTCGACCTCCAGATTCAGAAGGAACACAACTATCATTTTATTTATCTATCTATCTGCTATCAATAGTGCTGTGCTACTGCCTACATAGACATAGATCTCAAGCAACAAATAGTTCGTTAATTCTGGTCAACAAGGTTTAAAACTTTAAACAGTAACTGTTTCACAACACTTCTTGTTACTTTCACGATAATATACATTTCACATTAGTAATGTAGTGAACGAGAACACACATGATGCTCAACAATGAAAGTGTCTAGAATCAATTGAGTTCAAATGTGGAGATTGTATAATTTTGTGGAAGATATTGTAATTGATATAAACGGTTTGACTTCCATGACGAATTATTGTTTACGAAGTCCGTTTCATTAGTAACATGAAATAGGTGAATTTGACCTACATGTTCCTGTTGTGTTCGGTTCACCGTAGTCAGCTGTACACTGAGCCCAAATGCGATCATCGATAGTAGAGAAATAATCCATTGAGCTGGACATTAATGTGATTTTGTTGCCTGTATTAACATTGAAATACAATCCATAATTACACTACAGTAATCAGTGCCAACATACATTCGACGAAATAATGCATTACTGTCAATAGTTTATGTAAATGAGAGAAAAAAAGTGATTCAAGTCTTTCCTGATGTTATATATTTCCTCAATCGATCCTATCATCAGGGGTTTTTCTTAGCTAGACAATTGGATGTGGAGTCATAAATGTGCATTAGTGAGAAGATCCATGCTCAAAAGTAACAGCTGTCTAGTAATTTGTACTGCTGTTTCCTCGGTTGTCCAGCTCCTGCATAATTCCAGTGTCATCCTGACAACCAATAAGTGATCTGAGTCTATGTCAGCTGCTTCTCACATGTCGGGACTGTTCTATTGAATTGTTTTAGTGATGCAAATATTCTCGATTTGGTTCTCTGTAGTGTGATCTAGTGAGACCCATGTTGCATTGAGTATGCGTTTGTGTGTGAATGTTGTCCCACCTATAACCACTAATTTGAATGCATATAGATCATGATACATTATTTAATGAATTTGCATAATATTGCTTACGTTTACTAACAAAACAATAGATCTTCCCATCAGTTATTATTTAAATACAAAATTATGGCATCATACGCCTAATTGTTCGAAGGAATCATCGATGTTAACTTTGAATTTGTAGGTAATGAGCCAAGTTGTACGAAGCAGAAAAATTCAAAGTGTTGAGATACAGTATTCCTGTATACAAATATTCAGCCTATGTACATAGAGAGAAAGAGAGTGAGTAGTTCATAGTTTACAAGATGTGTCAATTTCGACCACAGAAACTAATCATATTATCAAGGAATAGAAATATATAGTGCCTTATCTGACATCCAGGCTCTGTAGAGACTATATTCAGTTATTGAGCTTATCGGATCAATAAGATCATTCATTATTTTCATTTCAAAGTGTTATCACGTACTCATTTTCAATAAACCAACAGTTAAATAAGTTTGTTGTATTTCTGTTATCATTTGTCCTTTGAATGCTTATTGTCTTGGCTTTTTCAATGCTACATTTTGTATCTGGTCGTCGTTGATTGTTATGTCGGAAATACACTGATCACTTATACTCTAAACGAGGGACCTCTGCAATTATGACCACGCGAATGTAGGAACACAAGGACTGGTATAAATGATGAGTACGTAACATTAAAACACTATGACAACGACGACAATGATTCTAGTAGAAAGTACACTCATTTATATACTCATGTTACACCCATTTCTATTAATATTTATGATGAACAAAGTTCATGTCTCATATTATAGAGAATAATTTATCATCCCAGACAATATAACAAATAATACATTGAGTAACTATAACATTGAATCGAAACGGAACGAAAACTCATAATGAGTAAATCAAATCATAAATTGTCTCTCTTTTGCATTACATCAATTTGTGACTAAATCACTTATTCTGTTGTTTTGTACAATGTTCGCTTAACCAAAGTTCAATGAAGCAATTGATGAATTTCGTTATAAATTTGTGTAATTTTATTGGATCATTAGTAATACTGAACATTCGAATAATTCCATTTAAGTTAGTGCATTTCTATCAGAGTGTATGAATTAAGCATGAATTTAGATTTGTTGACGTGTTGTATTATCAGTAGCATTGTACTTAGAATACGCAGATGACATAATCCTGTTTGGTGAAGGCACTGATTAAAGGCAGAGTGTTTTGGAGGCAGTGAGGAACCATGCCAGGATGTTTGACATCTGCCTCTCTCCTTCGAAATGTGAGTTATTGCTTCATGACCGGTCTGCGTGAAAACCTGAACTAAGGAGAATGTGTGGAGTAGTCGAACGCGTTAACAACTCAACTCATCTTGGAATTCTGATCAACCCTGATGGTCTGTTGTGTGATGAAATCTCAGCACGGATTCGAAATGCTCGTTTTTCTTCTGCCAACATACATCACCTATGGCGAAGGCCAGATATTCGCTTGTCAATAAAAGGACGAGTATACTGCGCAGCAATCCGTTCTCTTCTACTTAACGGCTGTGAAATGTGGTAATTATGAGTAAAAGATACTCGTAAGCTACTAGTAAATGATCACAGACGCCTTAGAAATATTGATCATATCTGCTTGTTTCACTTGGTAAGTTGTAGTGATGTTTGACGCAGGGTATTAGGAAATGATGTTAAATCGGATGATGAGGTTGTGGATCGTCATCGACTGAGATTATTAGGCTACGTGTTACATATGCCTGAATACCGATTACCACGACGTGCAGTGCTAACAGGTGTTGAAGATGGTTGGAAGAAATGTGGTGTGCGGCCAAACCAAAACGTGGCATCAGTGCTTGATGGAACTAAATGCTAGTCTGAGCCGCGTGACTATCTTATTCGATGGTCGAAAACTCGTGGTGACATGGGTCAGAAGCGATCTCAATGTCGTAGGTGTATACACTCCTTTCGTCCCTTAAAATATAAGATGAAAATCACATCATAGCTTTCTTTCTACGAAATACTTCCTTCGTCGTATACCATATCCTTATATACAATCTTTATTTTATTTATAACTACTATTGACTTAACCACTCCTATGAAACTGGAATTTATGGTGCTGTGCTAATGTGGTGTGCAACTAATAACGATGCATATGTGTGTCCGATCAAACTTTGTAGCTGACTGAAAGAACACCAAACTAAATCCAAACAACAGTTCGATAAAACCATCAGGAATGTAATATTTAAACCATATTCAACTGACCGTTATAACCATGAAGAACATGTTTATTATGGATGTAGAATGTAGTTTCTTAACAAATATGATCAGTAATCCAATAAGTAAACCTATAAGCCTGAAATATAAATTAAAATATGTGTACAACATATGAAGCTCACAGATACAAAACAGAGCATAGTAATATCCATCAAATGTTCTACACAATATGTATGCATAAAATGGTTGAATAAGTTCCTCAACTTCTCAGTCCGACATTTTCGAACGTTTGTCAAACTTGTGAAGTGGAATACCTAAGGAATGATCTCTTGAATATTTCATTTCATCGCCCAAATGCTCTGGTACGGCCGAAGGTGGGAAGAATTAGCTCTGCCTCTCAAAATGCTCTCACATGAACACGCATATGCAGTCACTACCATGGAAGATGTGCTCACTGTCTTCTTGTGGCGGAGATGTTGTTTACGGAATTGAGAGGATAAAAAGTAAAATGTCCACCGATTTTATCGGGTTACTTCACCTGCCGAATGCATTTAGGCAAGTTGGAAAACCGTGATTCCAAATCAGTGATGCACATGAGCTACACAATCCCAAGGAAACAAATGGCAGTTGAACCAATTGTCGGTCACCGGCTGCCATGAGATTTCATCTGCTGATGTTGCCTTGTGACTCCGTGTGTGGCCAATAACGAAATCATCAGCTTCGATCTGATCACCCGGTCAATATCACAGCCCACGCACAAATCAACTGATTTGTGTGGTGCATTTCTATTCTCTGACTCTTTGTATTAATATTGGAGTTGAAATAAATACATAAATACATTTCAATATGATCATGTATTGTGACGTAATGTAACACAAAGTGACGATGATTTCCACCGGGAAAGAAATAAACTTTATTTCACTTCCTCAATCATAATATTCTTGTCAAACATGGATCAAATTTCTCATCAAAGTGTATTAATCAGTGCATTGAATAATACTTCATGGTAATACATGGAAAATGGTCGATAGGATTTTTGGGTAATACCTGTATTTAAAAAATTTATTACTTACATTAATATGAAACCAATGAGAACAACTGGTTTTTTAAATCCAGAAAGGTGTTCAAAGCTGAGTGTGTCAAATGGAATGATAAATGACTTACATGCAAGGAGGAGTTTCATCAATCATCATGTTTTAACTAATTGCAATGGAGGTATGTCAACAATTCAACTTTGAAAATTCACCTTCCACAATCACTAATTCCAACTTGAACTGAAATGAGTAAGAATTCACAATAATACAGTAATGGGGATAATCAATTTCATGGATTACATAAAATCCTAAATATTCATTCACATGCCTATTTCTTTCCTCATTCAATGTTTTTCAACAAGTTCGGATTCATGGACAGATTTTGGATTCCATCTGAATAGTTTGCTGTATCATGTTCACCAGATTAATAAGAAAAAACGATGGTCTGTTGCTTATAGTCTCATAGGTAGTTCTTCCAAATGTCAAATTGCTAACTTTAGACTGAAACACGAACTGCATACAAGCACTTTACTCTAATATCATGAAGTTTTTTCTATTACCGATTCCGTAATGGAAACAATGTCGAAAGTTAATTTTTTTGGAGTAAGGGTTTTTTATTATCTCTCTCTTTCTCTCTCCGTATTCTCATGTGGTTTTGATATGAAAAAAAAGCTTTCTGTAGGGACCATTATATAAAGAGGTTACATGCATTTTGCACTGCTCGACATTTATATATTGACCAATTCATGATTCTTGTGTATCACCTATTATTCCCATTAACAGTCGGTTATGTGCTGTTGGATTAGAAAGTTCTATCGCAATGAGAAGAAATCGGCGTGAGAAACGATGTCGTTTTGATAATCTCTACCTATGCGCCGGAAGATTGCAGCTCAATTACTCTGGTTTAGTTTCAAACGAGCAAAGGCGCGTATCTAACCTACTGAAACAGCTATTGTTCAGTCCAAATCTTAGTTTGGATCTTACACTTTAATGTTTAATCAAAAGTTCAGAGAATGTTTGTTAGGATGTGCAGAAAATATACCAATAATTATCATGTTAAGTCTCTTATGGGTTTTATGTGACATCGATCCGATCAATAGTACGCTGCTATCTTAAATCTGCAGGCCACACGCCACAACACGTTTCTAGTGTAATTACTAAACGTCGTTATGAATCGAAATTCGAAAAGCAATTCTTTGCAACTTGATTTAGTATCGAGTAATAGTTATTTGATAAGTGATTGTAGTGAAAATAAATTCATTCAAGAGATTAACTGTGGTGCTGCATAATTCTACAGAATTCCTTCAAACAAAAACCTATAAAAATGTGTCTGAATACGCTGAGAAGGATCTTATTCAATCAGCAGCATTCAACAGAAGTTTTGCTCGAAATTTGTTAGAACTGAAAAGTCACATATCGGCTTTCTGATTTCATAATTAACTATACTTCGATTATGTTTACTAGCATCACAAAATTTTCCGTAAGCACAAAGTCATCTAAACTGTTATAAATATCCTGGATTTTCTGTACATGAACGAACCTCGACGTCAAGTGTTTTATTCATCCGTAGTTCGCACTTTTTCTCTCGTGTTCAACTTGCTGTGTAGATTTAACCTGGAAGTTACTAGAACAGCTAGGAAAATTGAATTTAGTGTTCATTCAGAAGATTTATCAGGTGTCATTTGAAACGATGATGATGACAATTGACTAGCATTCTAACATGGTTTGAATAGTAATCATCCTGTCATATCAAGTTTGACGTCAGCTTAAATATTTAGGCTTTAGTTTGACAGTTATTGAAAAACACACAACTGGACGTGTAGTGAATTACTAAGGCCAATATCTTCTTCATTTATTTACTGAATCAGATTTTACCTACAGCTGACTACTTTACCTCTAAATAACAATCCTGACTAGTAAGTAGTATAATAGTACAAAAAAGAAAAAAACAGATTTTAAAGTGAAATCTGTGTGGAAACTAACTGTGATGAAAAGAGTGAAGCCATTTCGAGATATACTGTGCTCCATGGTTTCCCCTGTTCTTTTCTATTATAAACATGTAGTAACAATTAGTGACGATCAAATGTGTGAACTTCTAATTTCCTTCACATATTCACACTTATTTACACACTTTATGATATAGATATGTCTCATATCCGAATTTGACAATCTTCATCATAGTTCGCAAATATTTTTGCTGTATGAGTAGTGTTTTTATGAACAGAGTTTGTATCACAGATTATTGAGAAATGAGATAATACAAAGTAGCATAAAGTATTAGGCAGTTGTTTAAACTATTTTAGTACTTCATAGGACAACGCATCCTCACTGTTAATGTGTATACAGTGTAAATGTGATAGACCCAGTTAACTGGTAAATTATAGAATACGTGGGACAGCTCAAAGAATATTCTATTTTCAAAGCATTCTTTGATGATATAGAAAGTAAAACTTAAATTACTCAAACTTTGGACGTTTCTTCTTATTTATAATGTCAAATTCATATTGTATCATAGTTATTTCGATATGAATCATTCTGTTTCACTAGCGATCACAAATCTAAATGCCTTAGGCTTGGCAATCATCATCATCATTTTATTTAACACGCTACAGTGTATTATGCGGACCATTTCCTACAATGAGTTTTCTGAGTTTACCCTTACTAACCAATATGGTCATTTGTCAGTTTGATATATTTTAAATTCACCAACACATAACTAATTTTTATTTTATTTCAATAAAACGAGCTGCCAATTTCGAGGAAAATTCGGGGAAACTGTGGGAAATGAAACCCAAACCCCGAAATTTCTCATTGACCTTGATCAATGATGAATTTTACTTCGAGGATTTCTCTAATATTTCCTCAAAGTTCCCCGAATTCTCCAAAATTTCCCCAAACGTGGTCAAGGTTATTTGACTTCGAGAGTTTCCCTGAAATTTTGCCAAATTTGGCAGCTTGCGAAATGTCAGTAATGAAGCAGATATCAGTGGGAATTCATAATGATTAAGGAGTGTAGCGACGTAATTGAAGTTGAGAATCTGCAGTGGTGGATCCCGACTTAGACATCTAAAGGCACTATGTCATACTAGAGGTGAGGTTGTCAGTAATTATTCTAGGGTTGAAGCTATCACGAGTTCACTTAATCTGAGTACGAGAAACAAGTCCCTAATATCAAATACCAGTAAGCGAGCTATTGATGAGTCTCAGCCCCGCTAACTAGAGGGAGAAGTCTAAGCTTGAAATGGGGAAGTATATTCTGCAAACAGTCAGAAACGAGCGATAACAACAAACACAATTCAAAACGTATACAAAACCGTCCTTGAAGATAGCATACTAGAAGACACAACAGACCAATAGCATTTTAGATATTTCAGAAGTGAGAAATACGATAATAATGTGACAAGAGCGCTTTTGGCGCGATAATAAAGAAATTCAACTTTTCTAAATAAAATTACGAAATGAAGCCTTTCCTCAAGTTACTACGTGCTCATTTCAAAAGGGCGGTGATTTTTGTACTTGTTGTGATTTTACTTGCTTTGGATACTTATTGCACCAAAAGAAATCTTGGTCTACTTTAACTAAAAGTACTTTGGTTAAAATTTGAATTTTTTTGCTAAATTTTGTCCTAGGTACCTTATTTAATCCTAGACTAACACTTGTGTTCACATTGTGATCATTGTGTGTTTTTAAACATCTTAAATAAAATTACAATGGTTGGTAAGACTCACAAGTGTGGGCATCCAGACTGTTTGTTCCCCGTTGAGGAGGGAATGCAGTGTGATGACTGTAAAAAGTGGTACCACACAATGTGTACACGCCGAAGTCCGATGGCATACAAAAGATGCTGGAAGCCTAACTGGCATCGGCTTTATATGCTCTGCTGTACGGATAAAAAGGTACTAATTCAGGAGGCTATGGGCCTATTGGCTTTGGCCTGCAAGAAAAACGATGACACATGCGCTGATAACACCGGCACTGACAGTGACGATTGTGTCAGTGTAGTACCTGCTGTTACAAGAACGCCTCAAACAACCGACTCTGACCGACGCAAAAGTGAGATCGCCATTAACATTAACAAGGAGAGTAATACCACCTGGTACTGACATTGATAACAATGCACCTTTAGTGGGAACCGACGAACTGGATAAAACCATCACCGTTCCAAATAGTCCCAATGTCCTGAGGGATGAAAAATGGACTACGGTACGTAGGGAACGAAGCGAAAGGAAAAAAAGCTGTAGGCAGTACAAAGGTAGTTAGTAACTCACTGATGTACTCTCATTGTGAGTCACATACTAAACTACCGAAATCTGATGCTAAGAGTGAAACCCATCCTGGCGTGACTGAGAAGAATAATCAAAGTAACAGCTAAAACTAATGACTGTTTACTTGATAAGTCCTTGGTGGACTCTCAGACCAATCCTCCAAAGCCCCAAAGTAAAGCTTCGTCTAACACTGTTGTGAGTCACACACAGGACTCTGTTACAATGAAAGCTGATCGTAAGAAACCAGTAGTTAATATACAGGATCTATCGTCACGGTCGAAAGCTGTTAACACAATTTCAACTCGCAAAGGGGGAGGTATAATGGTATACGTTAGGGATCACTTTCATATACAATCAACAATATCGGAGGCTCATATCAGTGGCACATGTTAGTTGCATGTTGTAAGAATAAATCTGGAAATGGGTTAGTGACTATAGGGGGAATATGCCGTAGTCCGTTTTGTCTTACTGACGACTTTATCCTAAGACACATCTGATCTTGGAGTATGGCAGAATGTTGTCTCATCATTGGGGACTTCAACGCACCGTATATCAACTGGATAGAGCTTACAGCTCCAGGTAGTGGATTCGATAGCGACTTTTTATCTATCGTTATTCAGTGTGCACTTGTACAATGTATCACAAAACCGACACATATTGATTTCAATCATGATCCGTCACTGCTGGACCTCGCTCTCACTCACCAGTATGAGGATGTCTTTGATATTCAGCACCTTCCCCCACTAGTTAACAGTGATCAGGTTGTAATTCACTTTAAGTTTAGGTCACATGGTATACTATTCGTATCTGCTCCACCCCGTCCCAATATCTGGCGAGCCAATATTCCGGCGATCAGAAACTGTGCTATCTTGACTGATTGGTCGGTCGACGCGGATGGATTGATCGAAGATGAATGGAATAAGTTCAAGGCTACATTCGAGTCCGTAACGTCGCCGCTTATCCCGCGGTCAGCACGTAAGCTATCACATTGCCCTCCATGGATTAATAAGGAAACCCGGAAGCTGTTAAAGCGTAGGAAACATTTCTGGGACTTATTCTTGTTGACAGGTCATGCACCATTTAAGCGTGAGTATAAAAAATTCTGTAATAGCTGTAGGAAAATAATAGACAAATCCCGTATCACTTACGAACGACAGTTAGTATATGATAGCCGTACTTGTCCGAAACGATTGTTTTCGTATGTTAAACGGCGAATGAAAGGTAGTGATGTTATTCTCCCGTTACCGTCACACGAAAATTCAGAATTACTAGCTGAATCAGATAGAGAAAAGTAGAGACTTTTTCAAACTATTTTAGCAAAGTCTTCTCTACGTTTATTGTAACAAATACTTTTCCTACTCACACCGAGATACCAACCTTGGAATTTGTACAGGTGACTGAGGAATCTGTTCTTCCGCTGATAACTAACATCAAACCTGGTAAGATACCGGGCCCAGACAGGTTACATCCACGGTTGCTGTCATCTCTTGCTGACATTATTTCAAAACCGCTCGAGACATTCTACAACATGTCCCTTTCACTCGCTCAATTCCATAGAGATTGGAAGGACGCTATAGTCAGTCCTATATTTAAGGACGGGTAGAGACAGATAGTATCTAACTACCGACCTGTCAGTTTAACTAGCATAGTCGTTAAGTTACTTGAAAAGATAATTCGGGTTAGGTTGCTAAGCCACATAGTTTTACACAATCTGTTAGCTCCTGAGCAACACGGATTTCGTAACAAGCGTTCATGCTTGACTAACTTGCTTATTGCGAGGGAGGATTGGACAGTAGCCCTAGATAACGGTCTGTCGGTCGATGTGATATTCATAGATTTTAGCAAAACATTTGAAAAGGTTTCACACGTAGGTCTTATGCAGAAGCTCACGAGCTTCGGAATAATAGGTACTGTACATGAGTGGATAGGAAACTTATGAGGTGACCGCAAACACAGAGTAAGGGTCAACGGAACGCTATCCGATTGGAAGCCGGTCAAAAATGGTGTGCCCCAAGGCACCATCTTAGGCCCTCTGTTCTTCCTTCTCAACGTTAATGAGTTATCGCTGTTACTTAGGTCGTCGACATTATTGTTTGCGGATGATGTAAAAATCTGGAGAACAATGAAAAGTGCGGCTGATCACCTGGATCTTCAAGCTGACTTGGACGATTTAGTTAGATGGGCTCGAGAGTGGGGGCTTAGAAATCAATGCTAGGAAGAGTGTACTAATGCACATCGGTCACGGTAATAGTTACCGTTATACTATTGAGGGTAAACCTCGTCCTTGAGTCCAAGAGCATAAAGACTTAGGAGTAGTATTAAGTCATGATTTATAAACAACCACGCATTGCAAAGCAGCCGCTGTCAAAGGTTTTCGTGCGTTATGGTCACTTCGCCGAACGTTCAAATATTTTGACGAGGAAACGTTTCGAATTTTATATCCCATATATGTTAGACCACATTTAGAGTACCTTGTCCAAGCAGCTAGCCCGTGTCTGGTAAAGGATACTAACTCCATTGAGCGTGTTCAGCGTGTAGGAACGAAATTAGGGTCTTTCTAGACTCTCTTACGATGAGCGTTTAAAACGCCTAAATCTTTTCCCCTTGTCGTATCGTAGGACATGAGGTGACCTTATACTGGCATTTCGTAACTTTAATTATGATTTGGGTGTTAATAAGTTTTATATTTTTGCTCCCTCCAGCACTAATAACAATAACAAGGAGTTTCATAAACCACGATCTAATAAACTTAAAGTGGGATCCCGTTTTTCTGATCGAGTAGTCAATGTTTGGAACACCTTACCCGAACAGTGAATACTTTCAACGAGAAGCTGGATCTTCACTGGAAAGCAGTGTGTCAGGATTAATACAGGTTCATCAACCTACTATCCTTATTACTGAAGACTGAGAACTGAAGACTGAGATCTGGGGATCTCAACTCCTCAACAAATGATTATTTCGAAGTTTCATATTAGGTGGAAAATGTTTTGGTTCTCAATGGTTAGTTCTATTTAATTTGTATTTTGTGTCTAATCACATCTTTTAGTAAGACGCTTCTGTTTAGATTTATTTAAAAATACGTTTTAGGTATTGCCTATCAAACAGGATTATATTCACTACATTTGGTATAATCTACTACGTTCAGACTGATGTTAATGGATACGCATTTTCAATAAATGTTGACTGTTTCACACATTTATGGATCAAAATTCCTGTAATTATTGATCTTCAGATATTATTGTATAAAGTAGACCGTAATTTTTGTTGTGAACTGTGTCTGATAGCAGCTTTATTTCTAGTTAAATCACTGTAGTGTAAAGGCTTTATAATCATTTTGTAAACTTGTAAACAGAATACGAATTTAGAAAGAGAAAATTCCAAATCGACGTGAACATATGAAATCATTTTAAGGTAACTGATTGATAATTTTATATTGTATCCAGCACACAGACAAGGAGATCGTTGGCGGACGTACAAAAACAACTTAGTAACATAACTATGAAGAAAGCACTCAAATGTGCCACAAGAGCTCTCACAAGAAATTCTCATCGCCAAATGAGGAGAAGATGAAGAACAAAGAACACAATACGTTTAGAAATGCAGTCCTTCCTGGACATAAATTTGAACATAACAATGTAGTAATTATTATGTAGTGGAATTCCAACAATGTAAACATTTTTCTATCATAATTAAAAGAATTTTCAGTTAGATGATATCAATCCAGATTACCAATAAATTCAAGTAATAGTTAATCAATCATACCAATGAACATTAACGGTAATACAAAGACATCAAGAACCTGTGAGGAGAAGTAATTGCAAAATCGATTGGATAAATTGTACTTAAAGTATCTGTTAATCATGTTATTCGTAACATAATGCATTTTACATCGTTTCCATTTTTTGGCTTATTTCATTTATTAGGGATGATCAACTACCGTTATGTTTGTCGTACAATGTCCCTACTTGCTCTCTTTGTATATTGTTTTATACTACTTATTTACATTCCGTAAGCAGTTGTATTCCCAAACATTTTCACACTTATGTTGTAACGAAATTTGTACTGTAATATTCTGAAATGTCCACATGTACTAATAATTTTCATTGTATTTATCATTATAATCACTGTAACGGTAATCCACAGTTTGTGCATTTGTTTGAACAAAACAGTTTTCATATAGTTTTGCTCTTAGTTCGTGTTTCGGTTGTTCATACACTGTTATCAAATTTAGACACAGCTTTCAGCTGTCTTTTGGAATAACGTATGTTATAATTATTTTTATGTTACTGTTAAAGGAAGCCTTTTTATTTTTATACTTGAAGGACGCGGTCAAACGCCCCAGCTACCTCACAAGTTGAGGTTTGTAACTAAATTTTGTGTATTATTTAATAAAGAAGCGCTATTGTAGACAAAACGTTGTTTTGGAAACTTCGGTTTTTCCGTTATATCATTACGTACTAGATAGTGTCTACATCCATTTGTTTATCTGTTGATGTAAAACGTATGTCGATTGTATCATGAACTGTATCACAAGTCAGTGATTTACGTGAAGTTTTGTCCAGTAAATTAGATGATTCGGTCGTGGAGTTTTCATTGTTCTTCTGGACAACATCATCAGAACAAACGTCAGGTAGAAGTGTTCAAATATTTCTGCAAAAGACTCATAGCTTGTCATTTTGGTCTTAGTTTTGATTGGTTATTGTCGACCTTCAACGTGTCATTGTCTACCCCTCTATTTTGATTTTCTCTCTCTTTAACTTGATTCTTAGTCCTATATTTGTCTGGGATTTTTTTATTAGTCGATAGATTTGATTTATTTTGACTTGTTCATCGCTGATTGCCTTAGTGCCAAGTTTCTAAAGATTTTTTAGTGATTTTAGTATTCTCATTATCCTAAACCTTAACATTTTCCAAGTCAAACGTCAACCCACGGTTTCAACATGTATTCATATAAACGATTGAATTTATTATGATGTTTGTTTGTGTATATTCCGCCTACCGCAGAATTGAGCGATTTTACTCTCCATCGTTCTTGCTTTGATATTTGTCCCACTCTAACCACAATTGTTTACCATCCCGAAAACCGATCAATATTAAGTCAACATGGAAACCTGGAATTACTGAACAAGTATTTCGTCCAAGTATGATTTGAAGGTTAAATTTTTTTCATACCTTATGACCACCGATTAGGGGGCAGTGACTTATTTTTGGGATATTCAGAAAAATATCCCAAAAACAATTGCCCGGTTAAGTCTAATGCTACCATTGAACGTTAAATGGTGTCATTTTCCTATTGATCGTTTCCCTACTAATCAATATTTATTTCGCGTTTCATTTCCCCATTGGTCAATATTATTTCACGTGTCATCTTCCTGTTGGTCGATACTTATAGTAATCCCAACTGTATAAATATGCATTTGTTTGTAAATCATTATTCGGCTCCTGACCCCATAAACAATTTTTCATCTACGGTTCGTGTTCTGATATATTGGAGATTGGGAACAGTATTGGCGTCAAACTGAGATATCTGAAGCTGGTCAATCGATAGAAATTAGAGTAGCCGCCTCGCGATACACAATTCTTATCGATCGGATCACGGACGCATAAAACGCGCAAGCAGTCTACAGTCTTGATTGGTCCTGCTTTCTGCCTAGCCCAGCCAGTTAAGTCCAGAATACCAGTCTCAGCCTCTGCAATATGAATCATGTATTCCAAACATATTCTGTTTATATACCAATCAAGCAGACCAAATCGTACGATAAAATAGAAAATAACATTGGTAAACGATTCGGCCAAATGTGGCTGTGAATGTGGGAAATAGTAATTGTTAAACAGGGAATAACTCAAGAATCTTAAGTTGTATAATAACAGTTCATAGGGTAAAATAATGCTGTTTATAATAGAAAGACATGAGAATGAATACTTAAGTGAATTAACGATTAAACGATTAAAATATACACATAGTATTTGTCCATAAATCGATCACATAGTTACCAGTCATTATGTGTATCGAGACCTAACCGAGTCACATCACGATACCATAGGTCCTGTGTTCGAATCTAGAATGCAGTACCGTGGAGGAGTATTGTTGAGGAATACTATACTACAACAGACCAACCGTTCAGTGTTTCCAGGTTTTCAATGCCTGGTCATTGATCAGTTCAGGATCTCAATTAAACGTAACCATTTTCACAACTTTATGCTGATAATTCACATTTTTTTGAATTAATGTTCCATCATAAGTATTGTGAACTTTCTCAAAGTGTTTTTCTTCAAAGAAATTTTTTGTCGATGAGTTTGAAAATCTATTACATATATTAGCCTGAACTTAAGGATTGCCCATAACATGGTTGGATGAAGAATGCTGGTGATCGGCCCATGCTCCTTCACGAGGAGCAACAGGCGTAAGTAAGTAAATAACTTACTACTGAGGCATAAAATGATTATAGCACTATATACTGTTGACTAGTAAGCATTTGGTCTGTAAAATAATGATATGAATAATATTTTTACTTTGATCATTCAATTGTATTTCGTGCAAGAATATCACTGTAGGAATCGATTTCCTACAGCTTTAACTCTAAGGTATTCTCCTGTAGACTGTCGAACACAGAGTCTTGGTTTAGCGAAATTCAGAACAAGTAAGCTATAGGGCTTGATAAACTTTATCTGCTGCTAAAACATAAATTATCACCATTAACGTATAAAATAAACGATACAGTCTAATAACACAGAGAAAAACAGTGACATAAATAACATGCCGAACAGTAAATAGAAGATGTGAAAAATGTGTTAACAAGGTAAATATTGTGTTATAATGAATATCAAATTGTGACTTGTAAATAAACAAGACACAGTTATACGATATCAAACAAGGTTAATGTGGTTATGAACGTTTCTTTTTATCGTTGGTGAATTTATTTGTCGATCACATTCTGAAAATTCCTATTTGAACGGATACATGAATTGTACACGTATACATGTTGATAGAGATATGAAGATATATATATTAATTCCATAGTTAAATTCATGTGTCAATCGAAGCTAAATCACCATAGAAATCCAGGAAGCACTGAATGGCCGTTTCGTCACAATACGAGACTCCTCAGCAGTGCGCATCCACGAATCCGGGCCCCACGGGATTCGAACGCAGGACCTTTCAGTTTTTAACCCCAATTGTCGGTCGAATAGTGAGAACACTCAACGGATTACAATGAATTAAATTTCTTCATTAAACATCTATTGTGTGTTCCCTCTTTTGATATTCTTCTATAACTGAAAATAAGATTGGGCGTATTTCTTCTTATATGAATGTTGCCATGTATGAATAAATAAAACTTCATCAAGTACAGAATGAGATCATTTTACATTGTTTGTATGAAAGTAACAATGATCTGCTTGAGTTGAAGGATTGATGAAGAAATGCTGATGACGATGATTATGATTCATTAAAAAGGCAGCAGATAAAGGCCTAGTGGTCACTATCAATATCTCGTAGATCTTGTTTATTGCTATCATAAAAGTGAAGGTGAGTAAAATCACTTTTCAACGGAATTTAATGGATTGACAATACCGATATCATCATTGAAGAGAATATGAAACTGACTGACAACTGAAACATGAATATTGAATGGACATCCATCAATAAAATTAACGAACCGATGCAAAGTGATTGAACATTAAAACTCATTCTTAATTGTATTTTGAAGTGAATGTAACATGACCGTATATACAAGAATCAGACAATGAAACATGGTGTCACATCTCATTAGATTTGCCATTTCGTGTATTTGTATGGATACATGAACTACGAAAGTGTATTTTACCAGTTCACTTACCAGTGATGCAAAATATGCTTAAATGATTTTGTTGTAATCAGTTGTTTTCGAATATCACAATGAGAGCAGAGAGCAGAAAACTATGCTGAACATAAACAGATCACAAGGTTGACCTTAAAATAACTCTGAACATCTCGGGGGAATTTTCCAAATCAAATGCTCAATTTTTCGAAAACCTTACTCGAGGTAAAATTCAAATTTTTATCATGTAACTAAAATATGTTGATCATTTTGAATGCATTTTTAACCTACGGTGATGGGTCAGTTCTTATGATTTACATAACACAATACTTTTATCAGTATGAGGTTTTGTTGAGATCGTAGAATTTTCATAGTTTGCATTTGTGGACTAAGCTCAAGGCATCACTAAAAACAAGAAAGTATTGGGACATCCATCCTTTTTTTCTAATGATCACTTTGCTGTCAAATTGACTATCATTAGTCCTCTATAAAGATGTCTTGACAATGATATTTGTGACTTGATTTCTTAAAATGTATTGCACCAATACATCTCATTTTGTTACAGATCAACTCCGTACTCTCATTATTTGTAGATCACTCATATACATATACCACAACACTGATTCTCTTTCCATTCATCATTATAAATCTAAGCAGTGAACAGTTGCACTGTTCATACGTTAGGCCTTTATACATCAGTGATGGACATACACTTTGATCTAGTTTGCTAGGATACCTTTGCACCGAACCATTATGCACTATCATTATTCCAATTTGTCTATCTCTCAAATAATGTGTGCGTGAATGTTCACCAAACGGGATTTGGGAATGAGACCGAACAGCGTGATTTTATCACATGCATTTTCTGATCAGTTATCGATGCCTTATTTTCAACCTGTCTTCCAGTTAGTCAGTACTCAGGCGATTCTTAATGTCTTCTTGATAACTTTCGAGGCATCATTATCTCACTAGATTTTGCTTCAGACCTACATCGCGTTGATTCTGGAGGGAAGGTGTTGTAGTGATAATGGATCTCAACCACACAATACTTGATGTCGAACATGTATTGGTTAGCAAAATATATGTTAGACTTAATTTGTTTCACAGATATACTACTAGAACCGCAGACGCGATAATGGCTATCCCAGAGTCCATGTGTAAGCTTTAGTCAGAACAAGAGCAACATCGCTTTAAACTGTTTCTGAACGTATAAATAACTAGATTAGTATAACAGTTAAGGAAATTACAGTTATTACGTGAAACGCACAAATATACCGACCAACATTGCGTGTCTTATAGAGGTGAATAAGATTATGAGTCACATCAGTATAATAGGATAGTAGTGTCCTTCAATTGGTGGGTCACATGCAACAGAGATAATTTACAGACACATCAGACCAGATCAACATAGTGGGTTCCTAAACAACGATTTGAATGGTTTGTTATGGACATTATTAACAGTGGAGAGAGGATGTTGTAGTGATAATGGTTGTCAAGCACACAGTATTTGAAGCCGAACATGCAATGATCCGGTAGGTATACATTCAACGTTTGGGACTTAGAGAAAGTCAGAGATTGTAGATATGGAAACAATAAATCGACCGTAAAGGTCGTTGTTGAAATAATTGCAGTTTGAGTATGTAAGGTGAAGAACGGTCATGAGCATTGATTCATTTGCGAAAGAAATGCACACAGAAAGATCCATCTTAGCCACAGTTAGATAACAAGTAATTGCAATGCAAATCGAGAAATCAAAAGACGTTGAACTGACATTATATTATATGGGAAGCATGGTTCTGATGAGACGTACGAGTATAGAGTGAATCTGAAAACAATGAACATAGGATAGTATTCTGTGCTCTCCCTATCTATTTCACTTATCCTCAACCAATGAAAAATACCCGTCAATATACAGACCGTGAGCAGGATGACTTGAAAATCAAGCGCTCACTGTGCAAATTCTCGGACTGCTACAACGTTTTCACATGTATTAATCTCGAGGACGCCATCAAAAATTTCTATCTGATCGTTAACTCTTTTCTAGATTCTTGTGTACCTCTTAAAACGCACAGGTTTATTAAACGTTACGATTCATATATACCAGCTGAAAATCGTGGTAGACTAAGACGCCTACAGCAACGTGATTTCAAGTGGAAACACATCACGAGGGTTGCACTAAAATCAGTAATTTTAAATCAAATTAAAGAGAAGCACAGATTGAAAGCTAATAATCAGGAGCTGGCAGCACATAATACAAGCACAACATTAGAATATTTAATTTTCGTTTTCTATAAACGCGCTCAATATGTTGATTTACCACGCGTCCTGCATAACATCAATTTTATTTAACGCTCTAAAACTATAGCAAAACTTTTCAGTGGTAATTTTACGAGTGGTAAGGAATTCCTAAAAGGCACTGTTTTCAAAGTCATGCGCGTGACTACAGACGAAGATAAATTTACCTCCTCCACATGCTTGAAATTTACTCAAACTATAAATTCCCTTAAAGTTTCCAGTGATCATGAAGCACAACCAGTTTCATCACTTATCTACAAATATGGTGTTCTAGATATTCCATTTCTTCTTCTAAAGATTTTTACTCTCTCTGTGGTGTGTCGTACACTTTGACTTCCTAAATTCAGCCCTTTCTCAAAGTAACCAATTATATATTCTGCACTCGAAACCCACATCAAGTTGTTGTCGAACACTATCCTTGTTAGAAGTGGTGTAATACAAGGTAGTGAATTAAACATTTTGCCCTATTTGAATGACCATTCGTGAGTAGGCCTCTTACTGTGTGAAGATGATTCTAAAGTATCTTATTCATTTCTTCCCGATGAGCTGAACAATATGCAAAATCGCGTCAGCATGAAGACTGACAATGTGAAGGATTGGCGTCTAAAAAGGCAACTGGAGGTACTCCTACGATTTTTCGTTTACAGAACACATATTGAAACGTCTTATGGGTTGCATACCTCGAAACCATTGTAACAAAGTGATAGGTTTGAGCTATTACGAATTCACTTAGTCTGCGAATGTAAAAAAGGACAGTGCAACCAAGACCAATAAACTAGATATCTAGTGTGCCCCAGCCACGCTAACCAAAGAGAAGCCGAATTTTGAAAAGGGAAAGTTTAGTCCGTAAAAGTCAGAAGCACGACCGATAACAACAAACACAAATCAAATGTATATATATACATTCAAATTATTTTACCTGTAAATTTTTCAGACTGTGGAATAATCTACCACAATCTATCCGTAATACAGAATCACTCCCATCCTCTGTTCGCCGCATTGATGCACACTGCTCCTCTGAAAATGCATTGAATGTTCCAGCATGTGTATGTGTATTTTAAATGTCTAGCCATTTCTGCTACTGAATTCACAAAGTAAAATCACCTACTCGCTGTTTCTTTATGTAAACACCGTTTCTGGCTACCCTAGAAAACTTGAATAATGTCTAAAACGAACTGCGTAACACTGAGTCACATGGCAAGTGCAATATGGTTGACCTGATTGACACATTTTCGTAGTACCTGCTTCACTGCCCCATGTTTCCGTTTTAGTTTCTGTAGTTGTAAATGATTATGATGAATTCGTTGTGGCACAGAAAATGACATTCAATTCACTGTTCATATATCAACAGTTTGTGCACTTATGAAAAATCAAATGTCACCGGCTAGTGCATCGCATGGCTGTATTACACCTTGTAGGTGTACTACCTAAACAATGTTTGAGCTAGTAAGCTTAAAACAATCTTTGATCACATGTTAATTCTGTACGTTCTATGTTACCATTTCTACCAGGTCGATGATGCTTTTAAACTGGCGTGAATTCTGTAAATATAAATTTCAGATTATCTGCATAATCATTTCATGTACCCTGACTTGGGAAATTGAAATAGTGAATTTTGCAGCAAACGAAAATGTAAGAAAGGTGAACGTGGTAATGGAAGGGAAATTGTATGTTTAATGAAATCGTGTTAGTTAATAAGGCGTCCAGGACAGTTTTCAGTAAAGACTGTACACGTTTAAACACATGCGTGAGGAGAGATTTTTAATGAGATTGTTTGTCATTGGTGTAAGGTGTGAACAGAAATGAAAGCAAGGGTAATAATGGTAGAATCAGTTGCAATATAAATTTTACCAATCTGAAGTGATAAAGGTGTTTGCAAACATCTCATTACTACCACCAACTTCAAAATCGGTTGCCAAATGCTGGATATATCCATTCATTATCCATTCATTTATTAAATTGATAGAAATAAAGAGAGAAATCAGTTGTAATGACAGTACTTCAACTGATACTCCAAGAACAAGCAACAACAACCAAAGGCTTCTAGATAATAGTGATATGTACATGAATTTCATACCTGCATATATTCCTTATAGGATGTAATGACGTCAAGTTGTGCTCTCAGAATTTCGTCAATCGCAAAGAGCTGATGAACAACGTTTTGATGTATATAATGTCAAATACATCTCTGAGCATAGGAGATGCCGATCGGGTTCTGTATGGTTTCCGATTTCTTCTACCGGACTTACCGAGAGGTATTCGAAGTGTCCTGAAGTGATGTACAAGTATTCAATCAAAGTTCATCGGCGGTGGGCTTTACTACCATCTAGGATTGAAAACCAATCTGCTAAGATAGGTTGAGCTTTAATTGTGTACTTTTGATTTTGACTCTTCCAATTTATATATTGATATAGATGAAATTTTATGTCTAGAAGCTCCAATTAACAATTATGGCCTATACTAGGACGGATCATTGCCCCTAGGTTTAGTGACGTGTTCATGATAGGAATCTACGAAGGAAATACTAAACCGGCAGAACTCAACGAATTTTCTGCGGACACAATTGCTGAAATAAAAGAAGTGACTGACGTGGGTCTTTTTAAGTGTTACTTCTAATAAATACATAACTTTTAGGTTGGCGGCTGTTGTATGTGATGCAATTGCTCGTTCTTCTGTTAAGTACACCGTAAATCATAACGGTAAGATAGGTTGCGATAGGTGTACTGTACTTGGGAGACGACTGGAGAGGAAGGCGACCTTTCCAAATGGGGTATATACTTTAAGAACGGACGACACCTTCCGTCTTCAGACTCAACCTATTCACCATCAAGGACATTCCATTTTGGAATTGCTTTCTAATAATATGATTTTAACTTTTCCTTTATATCTTATCCACAAGGTGTACCTAGGTGTCACAAAAAAGCTGGCAAAGTTTTTGAATGTAGGTTGTTCCTTCTGTATTTAGGCCCGATGATTCTAAAAATTTCACTTCATAATAATTCCTACATTGTTATGTTCAAATTTATGTCCATGGAGGGCTGCATAGATGTTCTGATATGCAGGATAGCATACTAGTATAGTTTAGTTGCTTACTTACTTACTTACTTACCCCTGTTATTCATAATGGAGTATAGGCTGCCAACCAGCATTCTTCAGTCCACTCTGCCCTACATATTTAGTTCTATCCAATTTTTACTCACACACAGTTCAAAAACAAAAGTTAATGTCTATTTTATACAATAATATGTGAAGATCAATAATTACAGGAATTTCGATCCAAAGTGATTTTCATGAAAATACGTATCCATTACCACCAGACTAAACGTAGTAAATTATACCAAATGTAGTGTATATAATCCCATTTGATAAGTAGTACCCCAAATGTATTGTTCAATAGATCTAAACGGATGCGCCCAACTTAAAATCAAATTTTACACATACGAAGTTAAATGTTTCCCAGATAACATGAAAACATTCTACCTATGAAATTTGATCACAATACAATGACTTGATTGTAGACACTAAACGATGCAATAACACAAAAATTTACCCATGAATTAGCGCTAGCCATTGAACTTTTCACCCTACTTCGTTCTCTTTCTTCTGGTTGTCGACAGGATTTTGAAGACCTCGACTAACGTTTAGAAATGGTCAGTCTGTTGCTGGTGTTAATTTGTGAATAGTTTAGCGAAGAATTTTTGATTGTCTCTCTCGTTTTTGTTTGTCGGATATGTATTTGGATCGATATCCCTCTTTCGCATTGCTCGTCAAAAACTGCAGTTGAAGAATTACGCGCAATCAGTTGATTTATTGGTGAACAATCAAGAGTTAAATGTACCTAACAATATTTGAATTCATCTCGTTTCATATTATATCTTATTGAAAATGTTATATTATTTACTGATATTCAGTTGAATTTATATTCAGAGATCTTTTTTCTGTTTGGCATGATACTTGGTATTTATGTGGCTTAAAATTCATTTCGAAGAAGAAGAGCAAGATGTGTAACACGAAATGGTTACTTTATTGACACGGAGTAGTGTGTGGTGGATGGTTCATTATGAAGTTCACGTTGACGTTATAAGTATCAATCAATCAGTCTCTTCATAACGCTTACTCGAAACCGAGTAACTTCATTGGAAAATCAAACTAGCGATATTCACATCCATCCAACTAACTGACATAATCACATTTGGTAAACAGTCTCAATTTCGTCACATCAGTTCTATAGATGTGAAGGATGAAATTCTACTCATCTGATGCATGCTAACGGCTATATCATTCAACTGCTATCTCATGACCATGAGGAGAATCGAGTTAATCAAATATGTTCAAAGGCAACAGATCACAAGCTACATCGGAGTTGGACTCTTTGCTAATGTAATCACATACTTACTTACGCCTGCCACACCTCGTGTGGGCGCATTCGCCACCCACATCGTTCTCCATCAATCCCTGTTTTGGACATTCCTTTCCAGTTCTTCCATGTTGCTATTCAATCTTTTCATGCATGTTTTCGATTATCGACGCAATATGTTCATGGGATTTTCTGTTTCCCTTCCACCTCCATCATTCCAATATCTGCAATTTCATGATTCCTGTAGTGTATGTTCTATTCATCTCATGCGTCTCTTGTTAATTTACTTCTCGGAACGAAGGTGTATTTTCTTTTTCTACTGACTCTGTTGCTGACTGTTTCCAAACAACGGACATTCAGCATTCTGAGTAGACAGCCAGATCAGTCATTACGAAATATATTTAGTCGAATGAACTGAGGATTTCTGAATACTTACCATTCAGTTAAACCCCACGCCATGTTTGTGACGGCTTATTCTTATCACAGTTAAAACAATCAAACAAACTATAATGTTATCCTGTTGAATGAAACAGAGCAGCATAATATTTTGGTCAATCTAGACAATGTCCGTAATCTCTTCCTATCCATACATCGAATCACGAACTTCTGAGTTCAGATAACAATCCATTTGAACCCCATGATCTGAGACATTTCATTCCAATGCACAGTGGGAACGTGGTCAGTTAGTGTTCAGATTGCATCACATCACGTCACCCATATTCACTGGAACTAAAATCATGGTCAATGCAAAAATGTTTTTCACAAATCGATACCAGTGTACTATTATTTACATTTACATCTCATTACCGATGAACAGAGTTTAATAGACAGGTACAATGAATGTTCAATTAGATCATATTGACTAAGGAAATAATCAATATACACTTTACCATCAAATCACACACATTTACTAATACTGATAAACTTCTCGAGAACTTCACATCTATTAGTTCATTTTGCAGAGCAGTCCGTCAATCTGAAGATTATTAGCAAGAGAATTCTTTTCTATCTCTCACAAAATCGATCAGTTCATTAGTCGTTCAGACATTTCTCATAGTTCAAACATTCCAATTAGAATTCTATAAATACATTTGTCAATTGAGTGGCAGAGTAAATAATAATGTGTATTTGCTTCTATCTTTCATTTAGAAGAGAATACTTCGTTGTAGTTTGCCGATATTCAAGGTGAATGTTGTTCAGATGATTTGTATTTACGCTCATTTCTCGTACAACTTGACACATCGGAATAGTTTCTGCTACTTCTATCATTAGTTCATCGTAAGAAACAGTGTTGGACATTGTTCTGTCGAGCCACATTTACAGTCAGCATGTAATGACAAAGAGTGAACAACATTATTGTTTTATCAAACTTGTCGAAATTTAATGATCAAAGTGCTGTTTCTTGAACTTTTGATGGTACTTTGTCAGCCTCATTCAATCAGTCAGTGTGTCGTCAATCTATCTTTCTCTCTGAACATATGCGCAGGTTTTGTAGAACAACGAAATGAGACACGATGTATCGTCTAGCAATCTGATAGATCTGTTTCTTGCATTCAGAACAATTTATGTTCATGGTGTTAGTTTGTTCAGCCCACGTCAATGGTTGGAGTGTGAAAACATACAGCTTATCAGCAATTGCTTTTGCATATCACTGATACATCAGATTTCTCGACAATCCATAGTGTCACATTATGTTGCTCTTCACAACCCACACAAACGTTCACAATTAAAATCAGATGGATGATCTTTGGAGGAACGCAGTCTAAAATGTAGTGCTCAGAGCAATCGTGTAAAGGGAATGTCAAACCACATTTCCAATTCCATCGTTTAATCGGATGAAATTACATTCGATCGAAACATTGGAAATGGAACGAGTTTCATTTAAACAAGTAGTTGCAAACGGACGAAATGGTGAGACAGTATTTTCAAGTAATCACCGTTTGGTGTTCAACGAATACTATGTCGATGAAGAGCGTCGAACGTGTCAGGACAACTAGATTATAAGTATATCTGGCGAATTTGAAGCAGAGAGACAAATGTGTGTGTGCGAGCGAATACAGAGACAAATTTAGAGTCAAATGCAATAAGGCGCAGCTATGCAAGGCAAAGACTAGTAATAGGATTCGTGCACATACATACATGAGGAAGAGAATGGATCATCGAGTAACATTTAAACTGTCAACATTTGAGCTAGAGTTCATCATGCGATCAAGCCTACACGTTTATACAGATATGATAGTGATAAAAATAGTACGAAGAAATATGCGAATGGTCACTGTTCGAATAACATTGTCTGTTAAGGGAGTCAATAAAATAGCTTAACCGAAATTAGCCACAATCCATGTTGATTTCAGATGATTTGCTATAATCTCATTGATAAGATGAACACGATGGGTTGGTAGTTGTGAAACTGCTCATAAAATTCTTTGACATGAAAACTGTGCAAAACTGAATATTTGTTTCTTCAACATCGGAGGAGATTTCTAAGCATTTAGAACGTCTATGTTGCGAATATCTTTCTTGAAGAACATTAAGTTTCACTTAAAGAATGAGATACCTAGCTTACTGATCTCATTCACTACTGTATTTAACAATGTCTGCATTGCTTTTACAATTCCTGTAATTAGTCATTGTAATCGTTAATTTGGACGCTGATATGATGTATATAATGCAAACTGAAGATATATTGTTGTTGAGACTAGTTGTTTCCGGTCAATTTGTGCATCAATTCTAATCAAACATACATATTATGCTATCAATTATTGACTAATGTAAAACAACGACGAAACGAGAGAAAAGCGCTCACATTCTGTTGCAAATACCTTTATTAACTAATTATTTAAAACAAAGTTGTAAACAAAATGGAAGAGAAATCATCACTATATCACCGCATGTGGATGTCCTGAAATTGCTTTTCATGTGTCAGAATGCACATTTTAACCAGTTAGTTGGTCGTTGCCATCAGGTTTATCAATTTTGGTAACAATAGAATCTCCATCTTTTCTCACAATGAAACCGTTAGGCCCAAATACTACATCTACTTTTCCATTTCCGTTATCTGTTTCTGTATGTTCAAAAAGAAAGAAATCGTTATTTAGCCATGTATCAGTGGTTACTAGCTTACTATTATGGCAACATGATATAAAGATGTATACTTACTTTTCATATCACCACCTGACTGGACGAATTGAATCATTGCAATGTGTACTATAAACATCATGATGAGCATCTTGATATATTTCATTGTCAGTTCGATTGTCCACACGTCGGATGAAGGAATTAGTGACTCTCTTCCTCGACTACAATGAAATATCAAACCAACTATCACATCGACGCTTATATACTCAAGTTGTTTCAGATGACACTGATCAACACAGACAATAACACGTTGACACACACGTTTGTGGTTGGTTACAATTTGTTTCTTCATTGAACGCAGTATGTACATACGGCGACAAATGGTTAGCAGATTAGTATTTTGTATGCTACACACCGTTCGACATTGATGAAGAGCAAAATTTCAACAAGGTGACGTAATGAATGGATATATCCAGCATTTGGCAACCGATCGCTACAGCCTATTTGAAGTTGGTGATAGTAATGAGATGTTTGCAAACACATTTATCACTTCAGATTGGTAAAATTCATATTGCAACTGATTCTACTATTATTACGTTGTTTGTTAGAAGAGAAGGCATAACGACTCTTCATGCATGAACCACATATATCAATACCCTTGCTTTCATTTCTGTTCACACCTTACACCAATGACAAACAATCTCATTAAAAATCTCTCCTCACGCATGTGTTTAAACGTGTACAGTCTTTACTGAAAACTGTCCTGGACGCCTTATTAACTAACACGATTTCATTAAACATACAATTTCCCTTCCATTACCACGTTCACCTTTCTTACATTTTCGTTTGCTGCAAAATTCACTATTTCAATTTCCCAAGTCAGGGTACATGAAATGATTATGCAGATAATCTGAAATTTATATTTACAGAATTCACGCCAGTTTAAAAGCATCATCGACCTGGTAGAAATGGTAACATAGAACGTACAGAATTAACATGTGATCAAAGATTGTTTTAAGCTTACTAGCTCAAACATTGTTTAGGTAGTACACCTACAAGGTGTAATACAGCCATGCGATGCACTAGCCGGTGACATTTGATTTTTCATAAGTGCACAAACTGTTGATATATGAACAGTGAATTGAATGTCATTTTCTGTGCCACAACGAATTCATCATAATCATTTACAACTACAGAAACTAAAACGGAAACATGGGGCAGTGAAGCAGGTACTACGAAAATGTGTCAATCAGGTCAACCATATTGCACTTGCCATGTGACTCAGTGTTACGCAGTTCGTTTTAGACATTATTCAAGTTTTCTAGGGTAGCCAGAAACGGTGTTTACATAAAGAAACAGCGAGTAGGTGATTTTACTTTGTGAATTCAGTAGCAGAAATGGCTAGACATTTAAAATACACATACACATGCTGGAACATTCAATGCATTTTCAGAGGAGCAGTGTGCATCAATGCGGCGAACAGAGGATGGGAGTGATTCTGTATTACGGATAGATTGTGGTAGATTATTCCACAGTCTGAAAAATTTACAGGTAAAATAATTTGAATGTATATATATACATTTGATTTGTGTTTGTTGTTATCGGTCGTGCTTCTGACTTTTACGGACTAAACTTTCCCTTTTCAAAATTCGGCTTCTCTTTGGTTAGCGTGGCTGGGGCACACTAGATATCTAGTTTATTGGTCTTGGTTGCACTGTCCTTTTTTACATTCGCAGACTAAGTGAATTCGTAATAGCTCAAACCTATCACTTTGTTACAATGGTTTCGAGGTATGCAACCCATAAGACGTTTCAATATGTGTTCTGTAAACGAAAAATCATAGGAGTACCTCCAGTTGCCTTTTTAGACGCCAATCCTTCACATTGTCAGTCTTCATGCTGACGCGATTTTGCATATTGTTCAGCTCATCGGGAAGAAATGAATAAGATACTTTAGAATCATCTTCACACAGTAAGGGGCCTACTCACGAATGGTCATTCAAATAGGGCAAAATGTTTAATTCACTACCTTGTATTACACCACTTCTAACAAGGATAGTGTTCGACAACAACCTGATGTGGGTTTCGAGTGCAGAATATATAATTGGTTACTTTGAGAAAGGGCTGAATTTAGGAAGTCAAAGTGTACGACACACCACAGAGAGAGTAAAAATCTTTAGAAGAAGAAATGGAATATCTAGAACACCATATTTGTAGATAAGTGATGAAACTGGTTGTGCTTCATGATCACTGGAAACTTTAAGGGAATTTATAGTTTGAGTAAATTTCAAGCATGTGGAGGAGGTAAATTTATCTTCGTCTGTAGTCACGCGCATGACTTTGAAAACAGTGCCTTTTAGGAATTCCTTACCACTCGTAAAATTACCACTGAAAAGTTTTGCTATAGTTTTAGAGCGTTAAATAAAATTGATGTTATGCAGGACGCGTGGTAAATCAACATATTGAGCGCGTTTATAGAAAACGAAAATTAAATATTCTAATGTTGTGCTTGTATTATGTGCTGCCAGCTCCTGATTATTAGCTTTCAATCTGTGCTTCTCTTTAATTTGATTTAAAATTACTGATTTTAGTGCAACCCTCGTGATGTGTTTCCACTTGAAATCACGTTGCTGTAGGCGTCTTAGTCTACCACGATTTTCAGCTGGTATATATGAATCGTAACGTTTAATAAACCTGTGCGTTTTAAGAGGTACACAGGAATCTAGAAAAGAGTTAACGATCAGATAGAAATTTTTGATGGCGTCCTCGAGATTAATACATGTGAAAACGTTGTAGCAGTCCGAGAATTTGCACAGTGAGCGCTTGATTTTCAAGTCATCCTGCTCACGGTCTGTATATTGACGGGTATTTTTCATTGGTTGAGGATAAGTGAAATAGATAGGGAGAGCACAGAATACTATCCTATGTTCATTGTTTTCAGATTCACTCTATACTCGTACGTCTCATCAGAACCATGCTTCCCATATAATATAATGTCAGTTCAACGTCTTTTGATTTCTCGATTTGCATTGCAATTACTTGTTATCTAACTGTGGCTAAGATGGATCTTTCTGTGTGCATTTCTTTCGCAAATGAATCAATGCTCATGACCGTTCTTCACCTTACATACTCAAACTGCAATTATTTCAACAACGACCTTTACGGTCGATTTATTGTTTCCATATCTACAATCTCTGACTTTCTCTAAGTCCCAAACGTTGAATGTATACCTACCGGATCATTGCATGTTCGGCTTCAAATACTGTGTGCTTGACAACCATTATCACTACAACATCCTCTCTCCACTGTTAATAATGTCCATAACAAACCATTCAAATCGTTGTTTAGGAACCCACTATGTTGATCTGGTCTGATGTGTCTGTAAATTATCTCTGTTGCATGTGACCCACCAATTGAAGGACACTACTATCCTATTATACTGATGTGACTCATAATCTTATTCACCTCTATAAGACACGCAATGTTGGTCGGTATATTTGTGCGTTTCACGTAATAACTGTAATTTCCTTAACTGTTATACTAATCTAGTTATTTATACGTTCAGAAACAGTTTAAAGCGATGTTGCTCTTGTTCTGACTAAAGCTTACACATGGACTCTGGGATAGCCATTATCGCGTCTGCGGTTCTAGTAGTATATCTGTGAAACAAATTAAGTCTAACATATATTTTGCTAACCAATACATGTTCGACATCAAGTATTGTGTGGTTGAGATCCATTATCACTACAACACCTTCCCTCCAGAATCAACGCGATGTAGGTCTGAAGCAAAATCTAGTGAGATAATGATGCCTCGAAAGTTATCAAGAAGACATTAAGAATCGCCTGAGTACTGACTAACTGGAAGACAGGTTGAAAATAAGGCATCGATAACTGATCAGAAAATGCATGTGATAAAATCACGCTGTTCGGTCTCATTCCCAAATCCCGTTTGGTGAACATTCACGCACACATTATTTGAGAGATAGACAAATTGGAATAATGATAGTGCATAATGGTTCGGTGCAAAGGTATCCTAGCAAACTAGATCAAAGTGTATGTCCATCACTGATGTATAAAGGCCTAACGTATGAACAGTGCAACTGTTCACTGCTTAGATTTATAATGATGAATGGAAAGAGAATCAGTGTTGTGGTATATGTATATGAGTGATCTACAATATATAATATGTAATCTCAGATGACAATGTGTTTCATTTGGCATACAAGCTTATGAGTAACATGAAGTCGTTACAAATGCTGCGAGTTTTACTTAGAAGAGTTATTTATTTACATTGATATATTCCAGGACACACTGATAATTCAAACAGATGAAAAATTTTCATACATTGGGACTTGAATTTTAGTAGTCCAGTATATTTTGAATCGTGAGTAAAAACCTGACTGGCCTCAACCGAATTGAAACTCGTTTACATGAGAAACCAATTGAAAGGATCACACGAGTAAATACTGTCAAAGTTGTCATTATTAGATACTGTGACTCATTGTAATTACATTCTGATTGTAAATGTGCCTCGACAGAACAATGTCCAACACTGTTTCTTACGATGAACTAATGATAGAAGTAGCAGAAACTATTCCGATGTGTCAAGTTGTACGAGAAATGAGCGTAAATACAAATCATCTGAACAACATTCACCTTGAATATCGGCAAACTACAACGAAGTATTCTCTTCTAAATGAAAGATAGAAGCAAATACACATTATTATTTACTCTGCCACTCAATTGACAAATGTATTTATAGAATTCTAATTGGAATGTTTGAACTATGAGAAATGTCTGAACGACTAATGAACTGATCGATTTTGTGAGAGATAGAAAAGAATTCTCTTGCTAATAATCTTCAGATTGACGGACTGCTCTGCAAAATGAACTAATAGATGTGAAGTTCTCGAGAAGTTTATCAGTATTAGTAAATGTGTGTGATTTGATGGTAAAGTGTATATTGATTATTTCCTTAGTCAATATGATCTAATTGAACATTCATTGTACCTGTCTATTAAACTCTGTTCATCGGTAATGAGATGTAAATGTAAATAATAGTACACTGGTATCGATTTGTGAAAAACATTTTTGCATTGACCATGATTTTAGTTCCAGTGAATATGGGTGACGTGATGTGATGCAATCTGAACACTAACTGACCACGTTCCCACTCAACCTAAATATTACCATAAATGGGGAAGTGTTATCTAGTTTACATACAGTAGTAGACTTAAAACTTAGATATTCCCAAGACTTGTCGTTTACAGAATATATATTAAGACAGACCTCTAAGTCTCAAAGTCTAATAGGTTACATTACTCGAAGTCTTTACAACACTGAGTCACGTATTCTAATGTACGAAATTTGTGCTCGACCTCTTCAGGAATACTGCACGTTTATTCTTAGCAGTGCTCTCATAAAGGATAAATTAAGGCCGGAATCAGTACAGAGACGATTTACACTTCGTATTCTTGGAGCTGATTGTACCTTAACTTATAATTCCAGATGTAATAAACTTGAGCTAGACCCTTTATGGAGTAGGAGGAGACTCAAACTAAATCTTATCTTTTTCTTCAAACTATTTCATAAACTATCGTTTACATCCGATCACGCGATTCAATATGCAGAAACCTCTCATTATAACATCCGTAATTCCTTAGCACTAGTGAAACAAATTCATTATAAATCATCTCTTTATATGAATTACTTCACCTGTAAATTTTCTATACTCTGGAATAACCTACCACAACCTATCCGAACGATAAAATCACTTTCGATGCATACTGTTCTTCTGAAAATGCATTGAATAGTCTAGCGCCTCTATGTGTATCTCATTCCACAAGTGATATTTTAGGAACCTTAAATGTCTAGCCATCTTTGTTAGTGAATTCCCTTAGTAAAACCACCCACTTGCTGTCAATATGTCAATACCGCCTCAAGCAAATTTAACTAATTTGAATAACACAAACAATATATTACTGTGTCACATGACACACGCATTTAGGTAGATCTGATTGTTATATTTTGGTAATTACTTATTTGTTGTTCCGTGCTCTCTGTTTTCGTTTTAATTTTTGGAGATGGACCCGACAAGCTTGTTTTGTAAATAGTTTCCAATGTTGTTTGTATTTGTTTTGTCAACCTTTCACTGTATATATATTTAACATTAAATGACTGTATCTGTTGTTTTAGTAAACGACCTTCAACACTTTTCCATTGCACATACTACATAGCCTGATATACCGCTGTTGACAAACGTACTAATAGAATTCTAATTGGAATGTTTTAACTATGAGAAATGTCTGAACGACTAATGAACTGATCGATTTTGTGAGAGATAGAAAAGAATTCTCTTGCTAATAATCTTCAGATTGACGGACTGCTCTGCAAAATGAACTAATAGTTGTGAAGTTCTCGAGAAGTTTATCAGTATTAGTAAATGTGTGTGATTTGATGGTAAAGTGTATATTGATTATTTCCTTAGTCAATATGATCTAATTGAACATTCATTGTACCTGTCTATTAAACTCTGTTCATCGGTAATGAGATGTAAATGTAAATAATAGTACACTGGTATCGATTTGTGAAAAACATTTTTGCATTGACCATGATTTTAGTTCCAGTGAATATGGGTGACGTGATGTGATGCAAACTGAGCAGCTGGGTGATGCATTCAATGTGACAACCGGAGTAAGACAAGTCTTTTCACCTTCCTCCGTTCTCTTTCTTCTGGTTGTCGACAGGATTTTGAAGACCTCGACTAACGTTTAGAAATGGTCAGTCTGTTGCTGGTGTTAATTTGTGAATAGTTTAGCGAAGAATTTTTGATTGTCTCTCTCGTTTTTGTTTGTCGGATATGTATTTGGATCGATATCCCTCTTTCGCATTGCTCGTCAAAAACTGCAGTTGAAGAATTACGCGCAATCAGTTGATTTATTGGTGAACAATCAAGAGTTAAATGTACCTAACAATATTTGAATTCATCTCGTTTCATATTATATCTTATTGAAAATGTTATATTATTTACTGATATTCAGTTGAATTTATATTCAGAGATCTTTTTTCTGTTTGGCATGATACTTGGTATTTATGTGGCTTAAAATTCATTTCGAAGAAGAAGAGCAAGATGTGTAACACGAAATGGTTACTTTATTGACACGGAGTAGTGTGTGGTGGATGGTTCATTATGAAGTTCACGTTGACGTTATAAGTATCAATCAATCAGTCTCTTCATAACGCTTACTCGAAACCGAGTAACTTCATTGGAAAATCAAACTAGCGATATTCACATCCATCCAACTAACTGACATAATCACATTTGGTAAACAGTCTCAATTTCGTCACATCAGTTCTATAGATGTGAAGGATGAAATTCTACTCATCTGATGCATGCTAACGGCTATATCATTCAACTGCTATCTCATGACCATGAGGAGAATCGAGTTAATCAAATATGTTCAAAGGCAACAGATCACAAGCTACATCGGAGTTGGACTCTTTGCTAATGTAATCACATACTTACTTACGGCTGCCACACCTCGTGTGGGCGCATTCGCCACCCACATCGTTCTCCATCAATCCCTGTTTTGGACATTCCTTTCCAGTTCTTCCATGTTGCTATTCAATCTTTTCATGCATGTTTTCGATTATCGACGCAATATGTTCATGGGATTTTCTGTTTCCCTTCCACCTCCATCATTCCAATATCTGCAATTTCATGATTCCTGTAGTGTATGTTCTATTCATCTCATGCGTCTCTTGTTAATTTACTTCTCGGAACGAAGGTGTATTTTCTTTTTCTACTGACTCTGTTGCTGACTGTTTCCAAACAACGGACATTCAGCATTCTGAGTAGACAGCCAGATCAGTCATTACGAAATATATTTAGTCGAATGAACTGAGGATTTCTGAATACTAACCATTCAGTTAAACCCCACGCCATGTTTGTGACGGCTTATTCTTATCACAGTTAAAACAATCAAACAAACTATAATGTTATCCTGTTGAATGAAACAGAGCAGCATAATATTTTGGTCAATCTAGACAATGTCCGTAATCTCTTCCTATCCATACATCGAATCACGAACTTCTGAGTTCAGATAACAATCCATTTGAACCCCATGATCTGAGACTTTTCATTACAATGCACAGTGGGAACGTGGTCAGTTAGTGTTCAGATTGCATCACATCACGTCACCCATATTCACTGGAACTAAAATCATGGTCAATGCAAAAATGTTTTTCACAAATCGATACCAGTGTACTATTATTTACATTTACATCTCATTACCGATGAACAGAGTTTAATAGACAGGTACAATGAATGTTCAATTAGATCATATTGACTAAGGAAATAATCAATATACACTTTACCATCAAATCACACACATTTACTAATACTGATAAACTTCTCGAGAACTTCACAACTATTAGTTCATTTTGCAGAGCAGTCCGTCAATCTGAAGATTATTAGCAAGAGAATTCTTTTCTATCTCTCACAAAATCGATCAGTTCATTAGTCGTTCAGACATTTCTCATAGTTCAAACATTCCAATTAGAATTCTATAAATACATTTGTCAATTGAGTGGCAGAGTAAATAATAATGTGTATTTGCTTCTATCTTTCATTTAGAAGAGAATACTTCGTTGTAGTTTGCCGATATTCAAGGTGAATGTTGTTCAGATGATTTGTATTTACGCTCATTTCTCGTACAACTTGACACATCGGAATAGTTTCTGCTACTTCTATCATTAGTTCATCGTAAGAAACAGTGTTGGACATTGTTCTGTCGAGGCACATTTACAATCAGAATGTAATTACAATGAGTCACAGTATCTAATAATGACAACTTTGACAGTATTTACTCGTGTGATCCTTTCAATTGGTTTCTCATGTAAACGAGTTTCAATTCGGTTGAGGCCAGTCAGGTTTTTACTCACGATTCAAAATATACTGGACTACTAAAATTCAAGTCCCAATGTATGAAAATTTTTCATCTGTTTGAATTATCAGTGTGTCCTGGAATATATCAATGTAAATAAATAACTCTTCTAAGTAAAACTCGCAGCATTTGTAACGACTTCATGTTACTCATAAGCTTGTATGCCAAATGAAACACATTGTCATCTGAGATTACATATTATATATTGTAGATCACTCATATACATATACCACAACACTGATTCTCTTTCCATTCATCATTATAAATCTAAGCAGTGAACAGTTGCACTGTTCATACGTTAGGCCTTTATACATCAGTGATGGACATACACTTTGATCTAGTTTGCTAGGATACCTTTGCACCGAACCATTATGCACTATCATTATTCCAATTTGTCTATCTCTCAAATAATGTGTGCGTGAATGTTCACCAAACGGGATTTGGGAATGAGACCGAACAGCGTGATTTTATCACATGCATTTTCTGATCAGTTATCGATGCCTTATTTTCAACCTGTCTTCCAGTTAGTCAGTACTCAGGCGATTCTTAATGTCTTCTTGATAACTTTCGAGGCATCATTATCTCACTAGATTTTGCTTCAGACCTACATCGCGTTGATTCTGGAGGGAAGGTGTTGTAGTGATAATGGATCTCAACCACACAATACTTGATGTCGAACATGTATTGGTTAGCAAAATATATGTTAGACTTAATTTGTTTCACAGATATACTACTAGAACCGCAGACGCGATAATGGCTATCCCAGAGTCCATGTGTAAGCTTTAGTCAGAACAAGAGCAACATCGCTTTAAACTGTTTCTGAACGTATAAATAACTAGATTAGTATAACAGTTAAGGAAATTACAGTTATTACGTGAAACGCACAAATATACCGACCAACATTGCGTGTCTTATAGAGGTGAATAAGATTATGAGTCACATCAGTATAATAGGATAGTAGTGTCCTTCAATTGGTGGGTCACATGCAACAGAGATAATTTACAGACACATCAGACCAGATCAACATAGTGGGTTCCTAAACAACGATTTGAATGGTTTGTTATGGACATTATTAACAGTGGAGAGAGGATGTTGTAGTGATAATGGTTGTCAAGCACACAGTATTTGAAGCCGAACATGCAATGATCCGGTAGGTATACATTCAACGTTTGGGACTTAGAGAAAGTCAGAGATTGTAGATATGGAAACAATAAATCGACCGTAAACGTCGTTGTTGAAATAATTGCAGTTTGAGTATGTAAGGTGAAGAACGGTCATGAGCATTGATTCATTTGCGAAAGAAATGCACACAGAATGATCCATCTTAGCCACAGTTAGATAACAAGTAATTGCAATGCAAATCGAGAAATCAAAAGACGTTGAACTGACATTATATTATATGGGAAGCATGGTTCTGATGAGACGTACGAGTATAGAGTGAATCTGAAAACAATGAACATAGGATAGTATTCTGTGCTCTCCCTATCTATTTCACTTATCCTCAACCAATGAAAAATACCCGTCAATATACAGACCGTGAGCAGGATGACTTGAAAATCAAGCGCTCACTGTGCAAATTCTCGGACTGCTACAACGTTTTCACATGTATTAATCTCGAGGACGCCATCAAAAATTTCTATCTGATCGTTAACTCTTTTCTAGATTCCTGTGTACCTCTTAAAACGCACAGGTTTATTAAACGTTACGATTCATATATACCAGCTGAAAATCGTGGTAGACTAAGACGCCTACAGCAACGTGATTTCAAGTGGAAACACATCACGAGGGTTGCACTAAAATCAGTAATTTTAAATCAAATTAAAGAGAAGCACAGATTGAAAGCTAATAATCAGGAGCTGGCAGCACATAATACAAGCACAACATTAGAATATTTAATTTTCGTTTTCTATAAACGCGCTCAATATGTTGATTTACCACGCGTCCTGCATAACATCAATTTTATTTAACGCTCTAAAACTATAGCAAAACTTTTCAGTGGTAATTTTACGAGTGGTAAGGAATTCCTAAAAGGCACTGTTTTCAAAGTCATGCGCGTGACTACAGACGAAGATAAATTTACCTCCTCCACATGCTTGAAATTTACTCAAACTATAAATTCCCTTAAAGTTTCCAGTGATCATGAAGCACAACCAGTTTCATCACTTATCTACAAATATGGTGTTCTAGATATTCCATTTCTTCTTCTAAAGATTTTTACTCTCTCTGTGGTGTGTCGTACACTTTGACTTCCTAAATTCAGCCCTTTCTCAAAGTAACCAATTATATATTCTGCACTCGAAACCCACATCAAGTTGTTGTCGAACACTATCCTTGTTAGAAGTGGTGTAATACAAGGTAGTGAATTAAACATTTTGCCCTATTTGAATGACCATTCTTGAGTAGGCCCCTTACTGTGTGAAGATGATTATAAAGTATCTTATTCATTTCTTCCCGATGAGCTGAACAATATGCAAAATCGCGTCAGCATGAAGACTGACAATGTGAAGGATTGGCGTCTAAAAAGGCAACTGGAGGTACTCCTACGATTTTTCGTTTACAGAACACATATTGAAACGTCTTATGGGTTGCATACCTCGAAACCATTGTAACAAAGTGATAGGTTTGAGCTATTACGAATTCACTTAGTCTGCGAATGTAAAAAAGGACAGTGCAACCAAGACCAATAAACTAGATATCTAGTGTGCCCCAGCCACGCTAACCAAAGAGAAGCCGAATTTTGAAAAGGGAAAGTTTAGTCCGTAAAAGTCAGAAGCACAACCGATAACAACAAACACAAATCAAATGTATATATATACATTCAAATTATTTTACCTGTAATTTTTTCAGACTGTGGAATAATCTACCACAATCTATCCGTAATACAGAATCACTCCCATCCTCTGTTCGCCGCATTGATGCACACTGCTCCTCTGAAAATGCATTGAATGTTCCAGCATGTGTATGTGTATTTTAAATGTCTAGCCATTTCTGCTACTGAATTCACAAAGTAAAATCACCTACTCGCTGTTTCTTTATGTAAACACCGTTTCTGGCTACCCTAGAAAACTTGAATAATGTCTAAAACGAACTGCGTAACACTGAGTCACATGGCAAGTGCAATATGGTTGACCTGATTGACACATTTTCGTAGTACCTGCTTCACTGCCCCATGTTTCCGTTTTAGTTTCTGTAGTTGTAAATGATTATGATGAATTCGTTGTGGCACAGAAAATGACATTCAATTCACCGTTCATATATCAACAGTTTGTGCACTTATGAAAAATCAAATGTCACCGGCTAGTGCATCGCATGGCTGTATTACACCTTGTAGGTGTACTACCTAAACAATGTTTGAGCTAGTAAGCTTAAAACAATCTTTGATCACATGTTAATTCTGTACGTTCTATGTTACCATTTCTACCAGGTCGATGATGCTTTTAAACTGGCGTGAATTCTGTAAATATAAATTTCAGATTATCTGCATAATCATTTCATGTACCCTGACTTGGGAAATTGAAATAGTGAATTTTGCAGCAAACGAAAATATAAGAAAGGTGAACGTGGTAATGGAAGGGAAATTGTATGTTTAATGAAATCGTGTTAGTTAATAAGGCGTCCAGGACAGTTTTCAGTAAAGACTGTACACGTTTAAACACATGCGTGAGGAGAGATTTTTAATGAGATTGTTTGTCATTGGTGTAAGGTGTGAACAGAAATGAAAGCAAGGGTAATAATGGTAGAATCAGTTGCAATATAAATTTTACCAATCTGAAGTGATAAAGGTGTTTGCAAACATCTCATTACTACCACCAACTTCAAAATCGGTTGCCAAATGCTGGATATATCCATTCATTATCCATTCATTTATTAAATTGATAGAAATAAAGAGAGAAATCAGTTGTAATGACAGTACTTCAACTGATACTCCAAGAACAAGCAACAACAACCAAAGGCTTCTAGATAATAGTGATATGTACATGAATTTCATACCTGCATATATTCCTTATAGGATGTAATGACGTCAAGTTGTGCTCTCAGAATTTCGTCAATCGCAAAGAGCTGATGAACAACGTTTTGATGTATATAATGTCAAATACATCTCTGAGCATAGGAGATGCCGATCGGGTTCTGTATGGTTTCCGATTTCTTCTACCGGACTTACCGAGAGGTATTCGAAGTGTCCTGAAGTGATGTACAAGTATTCAATCAAAGTTCATCGGCGGTGGGCTTTACTACCATCTAGGATTGAAAACCAATCTGCTAAGATAGGTTGAGCTTTAATTGTGTACTTTTGATTTTGACTCTTCCAATTTATATATTGATATAGATGAAATTTTATGTCTAGAAGCTCCAATTAACAATTATGGCCTATACTAGGACGGATCATTGCCCCTAGGTTTAGTGACGTGTTCATGATAGGAATCTACGAAGGAAATACTAAACCGGCAGAACTCAACGAATTTTCTGCGGACACAATTGCTGAAATAAAAGAAGTGACTGACGTGGGTCTTTTTAAGTGTTACTTCTAATAAATACATAACTTTTAGGTTGGCGGCTGTTGTATGTGATGCAATTGCTCGTTCTTCTGTTAAGTACACCGTAAATCATAACGGTAAGATAGGTTGCGATAGGTGTACTGTACTTGGGAGACGACTGGAGAGGAAGGCGACCTTTCCAAATGGGGTATATACTTTAAGAACGGACGACACCTTCCGTCTTCAGACTCAACCTATTCACCATCAAGGACATTCCATTTTGGAATTGCTTTCTAATAATATGATTTTAACTTTTCCTTTATATCTTATCCACAAGGTGTACCTAGGTGTCACAAAAAAGCTGGCAAAGTTTTTGAATGTAGGTTGTTCCTTCTGTATTTAGGCCCGATGATTCTTCAAAAAACATTTCTACAACCTTTGTATCTCAATTTCTGGCGTTTAGCGTTATTCATTTATCTGTTTGCACATCCGAAATTACATAATACTGTTGTAGAACCCGCCAGACTAAATTTAAAAAACTTCCTTAAGGAATAGGAATGGTGTTATGGGTCTGAAAACTTAGTTTACAATATGCATTCGTTACAACACCTCTCTGACGACGTTTGTGAACATCGATAGTTTTTCAGCCCTTCCATTCGGGTTTTGTGAGACAACTTCAGGATTCTGTGCATAGTGGGTTTGCTGTAGCTAAGCAAGTAGCTCAGCGTTATACTGAAAAAAATATCCTTCTGCGATAGGCCTCAAATTAGCTGTCTAACAAATACTACCCCAATAGGCGATAATGATGTCTCCAATAAACAAGTAATTATGTTTAGGAATCGTAAAATTACTTAATTTAAGCCTGATAATGCAGTAGTTGTATTAGTAGTAGTAAACGGACAGCCTGGTTTAGCCACTGGTATAAAGGGGAATGGACTACTAAAATTTAGGTCCTTCACTGGCCCACTCAATTACTTTGAGGATCCTTCCCCATCTAGTGATATAGGAATCTTTATGTACTCTGTAGTTACCCATGAACACACATGGGTATCGGCTAAGGACATTGATTTTAAATGTATAGCGATCATTTGTTTTAGTAATCTAGTTATAATCTCATTGTTGCATACTTTAATGTAAATGTATTTTTGTTCATTAGTGTTTAATTCATAATGATAAACCATTGAATTACGTCTTATGTTATTGTTAGCCCGCTAACAAGCAATACGTCATTGTTGACGTCCCTAGCAAGAAACAACTTATGATAGCAGCCATGCGGTGGATTGTCGGCAAAGAACTTTGCCTTTTTCCAACGGAGCTGGTCGACATTCACCTGCGAAACTGCGATAGACCAGCTGACAACTATTCGGTTCTAAAATGTAATGTAATTCACGAATTAGGTAAGTAACAAACATAGAAACTATAATTCACTATAGATTCTCTGCAGTCTGCCAAAGATCTATTAGTTTAAAACAATTAGTCCCTTTGATTAATTTTGACAATGCAATGAGAAGACGTGGTTTATCAGAATTATGTGATATATTTGCGCAATACATTTCGAACAATCTGATCACATATACTTGTTAAGAATATTTATATATAAAGATTAAAGGGTCAACCAGACAGGTTAATGAAAAGTCATAACAAAGAAAAATATTAAAGTACAGAAAAACAAATGTGATTACCACTCTGGATAGTAAATCAGTACTACCAGGATAGGTTAAGTGTAAGTACAAATTGTTTTTGAACACATAAAGGGGGTTTCAATTTTCGTATAGCCAAGGCTTCAATAAACCTTAGTATACGTCCTTGAAGGCTTTTGTACAGCACAACAAATGCTGATTTGATATCAACCTAATGACCCGTCTCAATCAAATGTCTCGCAATGGATGATGATATCTGTCTATCTTGTGATCTTATTTGACCATTAGTTTATTTACAAATACTGGAATCTTGCCGTAAAAACACTTCTACGGATGAAAACACATTGCCACAAAACACTAAAAAGACCAAGAGGTCAGTACTAACATTTCCTAGAGGTGCAATGAAGTGTGAAGAAGAATTACTTTACAATTCACTTAACGTGGACGTGGCTGAGATGCAGGCTGGCAATAGCCATTTACAATATCCGAAATTCCGGTTGTTTGAAAAATTCGTCTCGCCATTTGCCAAGTACGTTTCATTACTATTTAGATGTTCACGAATCAGTTCGACGCAATTAGAGACATCACCTTCAACATCAGAATCTACGAATGTCGGTGGTGCTACAGCGGACCAGTAAGTCACCTGCATCATCAAGTGAACTTTTTCAGCTTTGATAGATTGTACAAAATGATGCAGAAAATGTCCTCAGTCATTACGGACTTAAGTATTAATGTGAAGTAATTACTATCTAAGTCCAATGAACGTGAACAACCGCATCAATTCGATTGCGGAATACCGAGTCAGCAGTTCCCTTTGTCATATGAAGAGAAACTGCAGATGCTGAACACTGGTTTGCAGCAGAAAGAAACCAGAGACAGATTTGTAAGTCATCAACATTAATTTAAACATTTGTTCCTATTACAGATGTTACTGGTTATGAGGTTATCAGATAATGATCCGAAACCGTCAATGCGGTATGTCCTGTCGTACCTCTTCACACCTGAGGTTGCCAGTAACTTCACGTTACTTGGCACTTCTTCCAAACGAGCACTTCAAAAATACCGGTTTTACGGTTGCATACGAATTAGCCCATATTTATTATTTAAACTTCAGGTGCGTTAACTAATCGCTTTCTATCATCCTTTGTCAACGAAAACGACCTTGCAAAGCTGTACGACATGGCGACACAAGGTTATTCTCACGATGTCAGAGACAAAGTGATAAAGCGTAAAAGAAGGAAAGAAGGGCAGATATGAACTTCCCTACAGCTCTATAGTTACTGTCAACAGTGTCACCGGACATAACCGTAAGTTTAGCTTAAAGTATTTGGCTCTGCCAGGACATGTCATTCAGATATCGTTGTGACTTCTTTTGTTTTTTAAACTTCAAAATTCACAGGACGACTATTTTCATTCTCAATAGCCGAACGAACGTGGCTAAAGGCAATAATCCGTGCAAAGTTTTTTATGTTCTACTTAATTTTTAATAAACAATATTTTGTAAAACAACTTACTTCATTACTTACACGGGAAACTATAGAAGTGCTGAGAATGTGTTTTTGAGTGTCAGTGAACATTTGACTAAATGCACATGCCTTATAAATAATACATCACCTGTTTCATCTTTTGCAGATCTTTTCAAATAACAATGAATTAGCAATTACAATGGATATGCAAAACGATTGATGCTCAAGGTTCTGCTATGATGTTGTACAATAATACGCTTTTCATTTTCAATAAAATTGTTTAAAAATATACCAGCTTTCTCGTGACTTGCAGTTTTAGAATGGTTTGTTTATGGAATAAAGGCGAACATAGGAGACCTTCGGGATTATGCCAATGAACCAGAAATAGGCAGTTCTGTGTGCATTTAGGCGAAAAGTAGGTAATTCGGGAGACATTTGTTCGAAAGTGGGCAATTCAGCGGATTTTTCGGAGAAAAATACACAATTCTGCGGAAATTTAGGCGAAAAGTCGCAATTTATCGACAAAGCGGCAAAAAGGGGGAAATGCGCAATGCTTTTCCCGCACAGGCGAAAAAGGCGACATTCTGGCGCGTTTTACCCCTTATTTTCCCTTTCTCTTCCAAAGCATTTACCTCTTCACTTCCATTTGTTCACCTATACTTCCCATTTTTTGTTGCTTCGGTTTTCTTGGATGAAAATACTAATTCGGATTACGAAACGTGAATACATTATAACCTTGACACTTTAAATACCATATTTCTTTATAATGGACTTACATGTAAATCTATGTTGTCATGTATCAGATGTTAAATTTGTTATTTGGTAGTTGTTAGATCTATCGAAGCGTCCAAGTCACCAGATTAAGATACATGCGAAACCGGATTATCCAAAACAACGATTAGTCTATAATGGTGGTTCATTATTAAATAATACACAAAATTTAGTTACTAACCTCAACTTGTTAGGTGTCTGAGGCGTTTAAACGCGTCCTTCAAGTATGAAAATAAAAAGGCTTCCTTTAAGAGTAACACAAAGAATAATTATAACACATGATGGTGCAAAAGACAGCTGATAGCTGTGTCTAAATTTGATAACAGTTTATGAACAACCGAAACCCGAACCAAGACTAAAACAATATGGAAACTGCAGCATGTTGCGTTTTAAACAAATGCACAAACTGTGGATATCCGTTACAGCGATTACGGTACAGTGAATATAATGACAAATACAATGATAAGTACAAGAAAAATTTTAAGTATATGTGAAGAATTCAGAATATTACAGTACAACTTGCGTTACAACATAAGTGTGAAAATTGTTGTGAATACAACTGCTTACTGAACGTAAATAAGTAGTATAAAACAATACACAAAAGAGTAGAAAGGGAGCGAGTAGGAACAATGTAAGTCAGACTTAACAACCACTAATGAAAATAACTGGAAGCACTGGACGGTCGTTTCGTCCTAATGAGTTGGTAACTGTCCCCAAGGACGGTTTTCTACTGTATATATACGTTTTGAATTGTGTTTGTTGTTATCGCTCGTTTCTGACTGTTTGCAGAATATACTTCACCATTCCAAGCTTGCACTTCTCCCTCTGGTTAGCGGGACTGGGACGCATCAATAGCTCGCTTACTGGTATTTGGTCACCGAGTCTTGTTTCTTGTTTGTAGATTAAGTGAACTCGTGATAGCTTCAACCCTAGCATAATTACTCACAACCTCACCTCTAGTATGACATAGGGGCTTCAAATGTCTAATTCGGGATCCATCACTATAGATTCCTAACTTCAATGACGTCGCTATACTGTATAATCATTATGAATTCCCACTGATAAATAAAATTTAGTTATATCCTGGTGAATTTAAAATATATGAAACTCACAAGTAACCATAATAGTTAGGGGTAAATGTTTATTTTTTTGTACCGATGGTTATAAATTTACATTATTTATTCATCAGTTTTAAGCTACTTGCAAGTAGTACAAATAAAAGTTTGTAAATGAAGAAAAGCCATGGCAGTAAATTGTCAGCATATTGCACAGTAGCATGTTTAATAAAATGATTTTAAAAAATAGTCAAACCTAAGGCATTTGGATTTGGGATCGCTAGTAAAATAGAATTATTTATATATCGAAATGACTATGATGGAATATGAATTCGGAATTAGAAATAAGAAACATTCAAAGTTTGAGTAATTTACCTTTTACTTTCTATATCATCATAGGATGCTTTGATGGTACTTTGTCAGCGTAGAGGTGTCCCGCGTAATCTATAACTTACCGATTAACTGGGTCCATCACATTTACAGTGTATACGAATTAACAGTGAGGATGCGTGGTCCCAAGAATTACTAAAAGAGTTTGAACAACTGCCTAATACTTCATGCAACGTTATAATATCTTATTTCTCAATAAACTGTGATACAAACTCTGTTCATAAAAACACTACTCATTTAGCAAATATATTTGGAAAATATTATGTGCAAGTTATGAAGATTTTAAAATTCGGATATGAGAAATGTATATATCAGAAAGTGTAAATAAGTATAAATATGTGGACGAAATGAGAATTTCATACATTTGATCGTTAGTAGTTGTTACTTACTTACGCCTGTTACTCCACGTGAAGGAGCATAGGTCGCTCACGAGCGGTCCCTAAGGAACCCAGATTGCTGATCTTGAAGCTGGGCGTCTACTGCGTCGTTCATCCGATTCAGCAACATTCCTTTAATGGCCTGCCTTCTTTGTACCTGACCGATCTCTCTGGTTGACTATATTTCCCCACTAGTTTCTTCGTTGTATCCTAAAGCTGTTTCATATTTCCTTCTCTTGCAGCTTTTTCTGACGTCGTTGCTAGCTCTTTCACGTATTTCTGCTTGTCGGCTTCAACGCTCTTCTTCACTTGCTTGTGCTTGGACTGTTTCTACTTGTGTTCGGCTGCTGTTAATTGCTGCCTTCTTGTTCTTCCTTTCCTTCATCTTGTCCAGTGTTTCTATAGAGATCCATTCCTTATGATAATGTTTCCTGAGGCCCAGAACCTCTTGACACGTTGAAGTTAGTGCTTCTTTGATACCTTTCCAGTTGTACTCCATAGTAGTTTCCTCTTCCTTCAGTAGATCCTGTAAGGCTTGGAACCAGTTGTTAAGCGCAATCTTGAATTCATTGAGTTTGTCAGTATTTCGAAGGACGGCTGTATTGAACTTTTCTAGTGCTGTTTGTCCAGTTGTCCGGTTCTTCTTTAGCTTCAGTTTTAAATCGGCCACAACTAGGTGGTGATCTGAAGCTATGTCAGCTCCTCTCCTGGTTCTCACATCTTCCAATGCCATTGTGATCTATCTGGTTCTCTGTAGTGTGGTCCGGTGAGACCCATGTAGCTTTGTGTATACGTTTGTGTAGAAATATTGTGCCTTCTATGATTGATTTGTTGAATGCACACAGATTTGCAAATCTTTCCCCATTTCCATTTCTCTATCCCAGTCCATGTCGTCCCATAATATCTTCATATCCAGTGTTGTCCATTCCGACTTTGGCACTTCAATCTCCCAACAGAATGGTGAGGTCGTTTCTTGGGCACTTCTCTATGATTGACTGCAGCCGCTCGTAGAATTGATCTTTAATGTCGTCGTTGCTATCATTGATGGGTGCATAACATTGGATAATATTCATTGTGATCCCTACTCTCTTTGTTTCGTATGATGCTTTGATGATTCTGGATCCGTGAGATTCCCATCCTACAAGTGCATTTCGTGCTACTTTGGACAGCATCAGAGAACGTCCCTGAATGTGTGGAGCATTTTCCTCTTCGTGGCCGGGGTATAGCAGCATTTCTCGCGTATTTAGCCTTTGTTGTCCAGCTTGAGTCCAATGGGTTTCGCTGATTCCCAGTATATCCACGTTGTATCTCCTCACTTCCGTTGATATTTGACCAGTGTTCCCAGTCTCCTACATTGTTCGGACGTTCCATGTAGCTATAAAAGGTTTTGCTTTGGTTGTTAGAAGGGGCATCAGCCTCGTGGCTCTCGAAGGAATCCGGCTTTCACCATGAAGCGTCATTATTCCTCCAGATGAAGGCTTTCTCTCTTTCAAGGCAGAGTTTAAATGGTTTCAATTACTTTTTCTGGTAAGCATATTTTTAGCGAGTTCGTTTTCTACGGGATGTAGATGCTAACCCCCTGCCCAACCCTCCTCTTTTACCCAGGCTTGAGACCGGCAGTAATTCTAGAAGAGCTACAGGCGGCGTTTAGTAGTTGCTACTACATGTTTATAACAAGATAGAGAAGAAACCATGGAGCATTAAATGATTTTCGAAATGGTTTCCCTCTTTTCATCAGTTAGTTTCCAGACCGATTTCACTTCAAAATCTGTGTTTTCTGTACTATTATAGTACTTACTAGTAGTCGGAAGTGTTATTTAAAGGTGAAATAGTCAACTACAGGTAAAATCTGATAAAATCAATAAATGATAACAATACTGAATTGATAGTAGCTATGTTGGACATTCATTCATATGTGGCTTAAGCCACATATTATTCAGCAGATATCGGCCTTAGTAACTCACTACACGTCCAGTTGTTGTTTATTTCAGTGACTGTCGAACGAAAGCCTATAATATTTAGGCAGACGTCAAACTTGGTAGGACAGGGTTTTAGATGTTTCATTTAGAAGTACGATTTGCAAATGCATATTGACAGTTTTTGATTATTAAATGTCATGATCAATATTCTCTCAATTTTAAAACACTGGTGCATTGTCATTATATCGTTTCAACTGAGAGCTGATAAATTTCCTAAATGAACATTAAAATTCATTTTCCTAAGCTCTTCTAGTAACTTACAGGTTATATCTACTCAGCAACTTGAACACGAGAGAAAATGCGCGGAATATGGATGGATGAAATGTAGCACGTTATATAAGCGTTTATCTGCAAGCAGGAGCGATCTGAAACACAACACAACAATCAGGATCGACAGATGCTACTCAAGTGCGAACACGGCGTACGAGCACAACAGAGAGATATTTTAAAATTGAATTACGCGGTTTAAGTACAAAAAACGGAAGTCTATTACAGAATGGTTTTACTCATTATCCCGCAGGTTTAACTTGCGCAAGGCTAGTTCTTCTTCTTCTCGTATGTTCACTTTCTGTTGCCCTGAAACAAGGAAAACAAACTTGCATTAGTAAAGTCACACGTATTGGTTTTTGATACTGCTACAGAAACACTTTACATCAAGTTTCATTTATTAATAGAAAGTCTAGGATATTTATAACATTTTAGATGACCTTGTGCTTACTGAAAATTCTGGCATGCTAGTAAACATAAATAGAAGAAGTATAGGTAATGATCTGATCAGAAAGTTGATATGTGACTTTTCACTTCCTGGATATTTCTGGCATTACCTCCGTTGAATGCCGCTGATTGGATAAGATGTTTCTCAGTGTTTTCAGAGCATTTTTGTGGGTTTCTTCGGAGGAATTCTCTAGAATTCCGCAACAATAGAGTTAATTTCTAAGAAGCAATTCAAAACTACGTTCAGCAATTACACTAGAAAATTCTCTAAACGTTCAATGAAACATTAAAGTGTAAGATCCAAACTGATTTTTGGACTGAAGGATAGCTGTTGACGTGGGTTAGATAGGCGCTCTTGCTCGTTCGAAACCAAAACAAAGTAACTGGGCTGCAGTCTGTCGGGGCATAGGCGGAGATGACGAAAAGACATCGTTTCTCACGCCGATTTCCTCTCACTTTGATGGTTTTTTCTAATCTAACAGAACAAAACCGACTGTTAATGGGGATCCAATCAGTTGGTGCTGCCTCAGCTCTAGCGCTTAGTACGACACCAACGCCAGCAAGACTAGACAAAGATGCACAGGGTTCCAGGATAAACACACGTAAAACAAGCCTCTTGAAGAGACAGATGTAGAGCTAATTTGTAGCACTTCACCAGAGTCTTGAATACAGGTCTCAAATAGACAACAAACGTCGATAATAAGACCTATCCAAAGACACAGCCACCACTATCTCTTGTCTGACCTGGATAAGTGTGCGAACGTTGAAAATACCCAGTTTGAATGCTGTGCGTGGTTTCAGAAAAACCGCCTCAGTACTCGTATTTTGTGGTAGCGTACAATTTTCAACCAGTCAGTGACTCGAAAATGTTTAAATAGAGCTGAATTTCCACCATAGGCGAGCCGCTCATTAGGTCGAAAAATAAGGATGCACGAAGTGGGAATAAAAGAGAGTGAATAAATGACGTAGTAAATAATAATAATAATGTCAATCGTTTGACTGTTAATGGAAGCAAGAAAAGTAGTTTCCATAAATATTGACAGTTCATCATATTTGTGTGTGGGCTGTGATACTGCCCGGGTGCCAATATCAGAGCAGGTGGTTTTCTTAGGGAGCCACATCTAGAGTTTTTGACCCAAAGGTCTGACCGACAGGGCAGTGGAGCATCGTGAGGAGATGCAGTCCTTAGGTAGCCGGTGACAAACGATTGATTCATACGTCATATAGAAAATACACGTTCGTACAAGATCTAGCCAAAAGTGGCTGTGAATGTGAGAGGCTATAATTAACTGACTGGGCATAACTCAAGAACGGTATATCGTACAATAATAATGATGTATGAGTGAAAATATAGCTTATAATAGGATCAACATGAATATGACTTGATTCAATACATTCATTCCATCTATGCTACATATCACATTTCTAAGGTATTTGGTATACTGGTGATCCAGTTATTTCTTTGTAACGTCATTAGTTGGACTGGTTTTTTGGAGAAATCTCTATCGACAGAATCACCTATCATTCCCATTGTTTTGTTCTCGGAAATTTTTCAGTGTACTTAGTTAAATAATCCATTAAAAGGTTCGGTATTGTCTATTTTAGTGGATATAAAATACAGCATCGCTGTCATGCTGGTTGTCTGAAAGAAACATCTTACTGCTGTCACACCGCTGTACAGTCAGCAGTACGACTTCGCCTTCGGACCTTGGGTTTGTTGCTTTTAGTCTTACCGCTCTTCAACCGACCTGTCTGACATGGTAGAACCTTGAGGAACGGTTGTTCCAGCCAGTATAGCTCGATTGGTTCATCATGATAGGCAAACCCGACCATCACGTCAAGGTAGCAACAACGGTCGGGCTGTTCGGCTAAACGGCTCCGTAAGAACTCGGGAGGACCGGGAAATACGACATTGCCTTTTTGTCGTTTCTGCTCACGCTCCCACCGACTGCAGCTCAGATGAATTGAAAGATGGTTGGGCCACGTGTTACGTATGCCCGAACATCGATTACCACGACGTGCAATGCTAACCGGTGTTCCGATGGTTGGAAGAAAGTTAGGGGCGGCCAAAGCAAAACGTGGCATCAGTGCTTGAAGTCACGAACTTCTAGTTTGAGCCATGTTGGTAGATGCAGACTACTTGGTTGGGGTCCGCGTGACTATCGTACCCAATGATTGGAGACTCTTGGTGACATGACTCAGAATCGATCACAATGGCATCGGTGTATACACTCTCTGTCTTCCCTTTAACTGTGAGATTAAAATCGCTTCATATCTTTATTTCTACGAACTAATTCTTTCTTCCTGTACTATATCCTTATACGCAATCTTTATTTTGTATATTACTACCGTTTAAGTAACTACTTCTATGAATTTGGTGATCATCTTGTTGTGCTAATGATGTAAGGCATTTTGGACCGATGCATATATGTGCGTGGTCCTACTTTGTAGCTGAATGACTGACTGACATATATATATTCATAGTGTTTAAGATGTGTCGATTTTGACCATAGAAACTAATAATATTATCAAGGAATAGAAATATATGGTGTCTTGTCTGGCATCTATACTCTGTAGAGACTCCATTCAGTTATTTTCATTTCAAAGTGCTATCACATAATCGTTCTCAATAAACTAAGAGTTAAATCAGTTTTTTTCTATTTCTGTTATATTTCGTAGTTTGAATGCCTTTTCTTTTGACTCTTAATGATACGTTTTGTAACTGTTCGTCGCCGTTTTGTCGGAAACGCTGAACACTTTTACGTGGAACGAGGGTCCTCTGCAATTCCCACGTCGCGAATGTAAGAACACAAAGACTGACATAAGTGATGACGACAACCCTAGTAGAATATACACTCATTGATAAATTGATTGTACACTCATTTTGATTAATAATTAGAAATGTAATCACATATATGAAAAATACTTAGAGTTATAACAAATCACATACTGAGCATAGTTCATATCGTATATTAAACAGAATAAAATATCATACGAAAGAAAAGAAAACAAACGTAATCTGGAACAAAAACTCATCATGAGTAAATCCAATCAAAAATTGACTTTTCTTTCCATCATACTAGTTTCTAACCAAATCACTTATTCTGTTGTTTTATACAATGTTTGCTTAACCAAAGTTCAATGAATAAATTAACCACCCAGAAGTTAATAATAATAATGATAATTCAAAGCAATTGATGAATTTCGTTATAAATTTGTGTCATTTTATTGAATCATTAATACTGAACATACGAATAATTCCATGTAAGTTTATCAATTTTTATTAAACTGTATGTATTAAGCATGAGTTGAGATATGTTGATAAGTCGTGTTATAAGTAGCATTAATCTCCTACCAGGAAGTTCATTTATCAACTTAGAATACTCAGATGACATAGTTCTGTTTGGTGAAGATGCTGATAAAATACAGAGTATTTTGGTAGCAGTGAGCAACAATGCCAGAATGTTTTAAATGAGCTTTTCCCTCTCTAAATGCAGGACTCGCCTGAACTAAGGATAAGGAGTGAAGTAGTCGAATGCTTTGACAACTCCACTTATCTTAGAAATCCGATCAGCCCTAATGTGTTGGTGTCTGAGGAAATCTCAGCACGGACTCAAAAATCTCGTTTGGCTTTTGCCAACTTACGTCACCTATGGCGAAAGCGAGATATTCGCCTATCAATAAAAGGACGAGTATACTGCGCAGCAGTCCGTTCTGTTCTGCTTTATGGCTGCGAAATGCAGTCATTAATAGTAAAAGATACTCGTAAGATACTAGTAATTGATCACATATGCCTTAGAAATATTGTTCACATCTGGTGGAATGATGTTAAATCAGTTGATGAGGTTGTAAATCTTCATCGACTGAGATGGTCGGGACACGTGTTACGTATTGCTGAACACTGATTATCACGACGCGCAACGCTTATTAGAGTAGGGAATGGCTGGAAGAAGGTTGGTGACAGCCAAACCATAACATGGTATCAGCACAAATGATCCCAACGAGTTTCTTTTACAAACACGAGAGAGAATCTCATGTATAGGTGCCTTGTTCTACTGTAAGATGCACATGATGAAATATTTGGTGCAACATCACTTGTCAGCAGTTTGCAAGATTTTCAATGTCTATCCACAACAATGTTTGTAATGATCTTAAATGGTCCATCGCACACCCTACTCACTGCCCTCAGCAGTCTCCACAATATGGCGAAATCTTTCCTAAAAATCATCGGAGAGAATAATCGAGAACAGTAATGAATAATAGGTAATACACAAGAATCAAGAAGTCGTCAATATAAATGTCAAGCCGTGCGAAAAGCATGTAGCCACTCTATATAAAAGTTTAATATAACACTTTCCTTGATAACAGTACCGTATGAGAAAACGAAGAGAAATAAGAGGAAAGCATTGCACCACAATAGATGACCTTTGACATTGCTTTCATTACGGAATCTCTAGTAGTACAAACTTTATGGTATTACATTAAGGTGTTTGAGTGCAGTTCGTGTTTCAGGCTAAAGTTAGCAACTTGACATCTGATAGGATCAGGTAAGAGACAATTAACAACAAGCCATCGTTAATTGAAATGCAAAAACTCATTCATTTCAAGACGGTATGAAGAAGTATAAATCCTCATTCCTAATATACACATCAGGATCATCAGTCTACTTCACAAAGCGTTTTCCTTAGAAGATGGAAGGGCGGTCATGCTTCAATTGTAGGACATTGACTTTTTAACCAAAAATATATCAGTAAATGAGATAGCTTAACATAAGCAACAATATACTTCTATTGACAATTATTTATTTGGATGAATGCATTAGTCATTGTTAATTATCTTCACTGCATTGAGTGCGATAACGTTAATGACTTTAAGTCACCTTATGCATTGAGCAGCTAACATGAATCTAATTAGATCAATTTTCATCGACTTTCAGTCTTTGTTATTAATCTCGTAAATATGATACAACAAACTAGTCAGATGGAATTCGAATTCTGTCCATGAATCCGAACTTGATGAAATACAATGAATGAGGAAAGAAATAAGCGTGTGAATGAATATTTAAAGTTTTATGTAATCCATGAAATTGAGTATCTCCATTACTGTATTGTGAATTCTTACTTATTTCAGTTAAAATTGGAATTAGTGATTCCAGAAGGTGAATTGTTCACAAATCTCCATTGCAGATAGTTAAACGATGATGAAATTGGCATTTGATGGTGTGTTGGCGGTAACCAATCAGAACAATTCTCCTTGCATGTAAGACATTTATCATTCCATTTGACAGATTTAGCTTCCAAAGGCTTGGAAATCCTATTGTTCTCAGTGGTCTCATATTAACGTAAGTAATATTTCATTAAAATACACTCATTTCCCAGAAATCCTAATGACAATTTCTCATGTATTACTATTACGTATTATTCAATGAACTGATTAATACACTTTGATGAGAAATTTGATCCATGTTTGACAAGAATATTATGATTGAAGAAGAGAAACGCAGTTTATTCGTTTCCCAGTGCAAAGTATTGTCATTTTGTGTTACATCAAATCACAATAAATGATCTTACTGAAATGTATTTATTTCAACTCATAAATATTAGTACAAAGAGTCAGAGAATGTATATGCGCCACACAAATCAAGTGATTTGTGTGAGGGCTGTGTCTCTAGGCAACGTCAGCAGATGCATCCCCATGGTAATCGGTGACCGACAATTTGTTGATATGCCATTTGTTACCTTAGGATTCTGGATCCCATGTACATCACTGATTTGGAATCAGGGTTTGCCAACTTGCCTAAATGGATTCCGCATATGCACTAAGCCGGTCAAAAAGTCGGACATTCGCTTTTTATCCTCTCAATTTCGTAAACAACATCCCCACCATAAGAAGACAGTGATTAAATCCCCCATGTTAGTGGCTGTATATGCGTGTCCATGTGAGAGCATTTCGAGAGGGAGAGCTAATTCTCTCCACCATCGGCCGTACCAGAGCATTTGGGCGATGACATGAAATATTCAAGAGATCATTCTTTAGGTATTCTCTACTTATCGGTTATTTTGACAAGTTTTAAAAACTTTCGAAAATGTTGAACTGAGTAGAAGGTGAGGAGCTTGTCCAACCATTTTATGCATACATATTGTGTAGAACATTTGATGCATATTACTATGCTCTGTTGTACCTGTGAGTTTAGTATGTCGCACACACTTTTTTCTTTTATATTTCAGATCTATAGGTTTACTTATTGGATTGATAATCATATTTATTAAGAAATTACATTCTAAATCCATAATGAACATTCTGTTCATGGTTATAACGGTTAGTTGAATATGGTATTAATATTACATTCTTGATAGTTTCATCCAATCATCGATTGGATTTAGTTAAGTGTTGTTCGTTGAATAATAGAACAATGTTGTCATGTTCGTTTGATAACAGTTATCATGATCAACTGATCTTTGAAGGTTGACTTGAATAGATGAGTTTGAACGTTGTATTTTATTTTAAGATGACATGATGTGTAGAGACCAAGTTTCTATAGTTTCACTGAGTTCATTAAAATTTTGACGCATGTTGATGATCCGGTCTGACCATGAGCTATTACTTAACTGATAACTGGCGAAAATAATATAACGTTAGATGGAATCTGTCTGTCCATGTTATGAACAATTGAGAAATGAGTAGACATGGTTACATATAATACCGGTATATTCTACTCTTATCTACGTTTAGTGTTATAACCATTGGCAAGATGTGGAATGAGTTGTGAACACAGAACAGCTAAACAAATTGGATTTGTGTCATTTTCATTGGTATAATCATCCACACACACTTTGTCTATCACTGAACGTATGTTCTATGAAACACAAGTCATCATATAATGCTTCAAGTCGCAAACATTACTAGCTGTCGTAGTTGTTGGTTTACTCAAATTGGTATAATTCACACCGTTCAGGTGAGAAACCTCATATAAAATGGTCATGTGTAATGGATGAGCGAATTAGCTTTGAAGATATTTCAAGTTTGTCATTATGATAGACATGAATAGAGATTCCTTGTTATGTGCTGCTTGTATCCATAACTATTCATTGTTAAGCATTTCAATCAAATGCAGGACAGTGAAGATTATTCTTTCATTATTTGTCCAATAGTTGACCGATTCAACTTTTAAACTAATGGTAATTAATTTGATGATACTACTTTTTCCCTATTCAGTTGATAATTATGATTATTGGTGTTGGATTACTGAATTCACCTACAACATGGTATGAAATAATTATTTCTGTAACTGTGGATACCGCGTTGGCCAGCTTAGCGATTTTATTGGGTGTAAAGCTACAAGTCGAAGAAAGAAAATTGAAGATAGTTTTGTTCTCGATATGGTGTGTGTTTGGGGGAATCGGAATCATTTTATTGATTATAGGGGCGGTACTTCACAACGTAAGTTTGTCTAATCATAGATTCGCACAAACTAGTAGTAATTAGTGACTATTATTTATTTGCTAATGGTTTACTCGAACAGCTACAGTTTTCCCAACAAAATACGCCGTTCATGAATACCGGCGAAAAGTTTCCTACACCGAATTAGAAATTCATTTTCAATTTATATTTCATTGAGGAATATTCCAAACAAATCTTTGTTTTCTAATACACGTTCAACTATATTGAACGTCTATTCACATCTATTTACAACCATGATACTTTCATCAAATTACTTACTTACGCCTGTTACTCCTCGTGCAGGAGCATAGTCCGCCTTCCAGTATTATCCAACCCACTCTGTCCTGGGCCTTCTTTTCTAGTTTCATCCAATTCTTGTTCATTTTACTCATGTCTATCTCCCTTTCTTGGAGTAATGTGTTCTTCGGTCTTCCCCTTTTCCTTTGTCCTTGAGGATTTCAGATGAGGGCTTGCATTGTGACGCAGTTGGATGTATGTCCTATCCACCTATCCTCCGCTGGGATCTGATTTGTTCTCTTTCACAGTAGGTTGTTGTTGGTAGTGTAGTGTCTGACCAACGGATCTGAAGTATTTTGCATAGACAACTGTTAATAAACACTTGTATCTTCTGGATGATGGTTTGGTGGCCCATAGTTTTGTCGTCGCTTAAATCGGACGATGTTCGTCGAAGGGCTCACCATTTCAATGGCCCGTGAATCTGACTACAGTTAAATCGTACGAATGATTGTTATCGCCTTTTCTCGTATATCATCGTCGACTTAAATCACGTTAGTCAATAACGGAATTTAGATAAGTCAATTAACGAGAATGGCCTTTGAATACATGTATTTCGTAGGTAAAGTGAATGTGATAGAACATAGCAAAATGACGCGCAGGGAAGAGAGCTGAGAAGCCAACTCTATTTCAAGCCAGGCATTACTCAATATTCTTAGGCAGATAAAATAAACCACAGACATGTGATGAGTCATGGGACATGAAGTGTACACACATATACGCTCATATAAAAACAATCAAGACTGACAAGCGAATAATTGACAAGGTCAAAATATGGCTCAAGTAAAATGAATTAAATAGGATGTCCGGAAGTTAGAATAAGGTCTATGGGCTTGCCATAATAACTGACACTACAATGGCTTTCGTAGTTCTCCAAGATTCCGCCCCTCACAGTAGAACTGTTTTGACATTTGTATTGAAAATTCTTAGTTTGGTGTTGGTTGACAGAGAGTTATTTTTAGTTCCAGATGTTCTTCACTTGTAAATATGCTGCTCTTGATTTGCCGATCCGCGCCTTCACATCTGAATCAGATCCTCCGTGTTCATGAATGATGTTGTCCAGATATGTAAAGGTTTTTACTTCTTCCAAATCTTCTCCGTAAAATGTGATTGGATTGGTGCATGCTGTGTTGTACGGGAGAATCTTGCTTTTCCCTTTGTGCATGTTGAAACCTACTGAAACTGAGGCTGCTGCTTCACTGGCCTTCCTCTCCTGCATTTGTTGTCGCATGTGCAACAGAAGATCCAGGTCATTTGCGAAGTCTAGATCTTCCAGCTGCATCCTAGCTGTCCACTGTATCCCATGCTTCCCCTCAGATGTTGACGTCTTCATGATCGAGTAGATCACCAGGCGAAAGAGAAAGGGTGAGAGTAAGCGACCTTACCTGACACTAGTCTTTACTTCGAACAATTCTGTCAGTTGTCCTTCATGCACGATTTTGAAGTTTAATCCATTATAATGATTCTATATGATATTGACTATCTTCTCAGGCATGCCATAGTGTCGAAGACGTTTTCATAGTGTTGTTCTGTCTATGCCATCAAATGCATCCTCTTAGTCAATGAAGTTGATGTAGAGTGTTGAATTCCATTCAATTGATTATTTCACAATGAACTGTAGTGTTGCCATTTGGTCTTTACACGACTGATCCTTACGGAATCCAGCCCGTTGGTCTCGAAGTTGGGCGTCTACGCAGTCCTTCATTCTGTTTAACAATACTCTGTTGAAGACATTCCCTGGTATTGAGAGAAGAGTGATGCCCCTGTAGTTATCACAGTTGCTGAGATCGCCTTTCTTCGGTATTTTCACCAGAAGTCCTTTCCAGTCTGTTTGTACTTCTTCCTCACCCCAAATCTTGTAGAAGAGAATGTGGAGTATCTTTGCAGTTACCGCTACGTCTGCTTTCAGTGCCTCTGCTGGAATGTTGTCTGGTCCTGCTGCTTTGCCACTCTTGTTTTGTTTGATGGCCATGCTAATTTCCTCGATTGTTGGTGGGCCGACATCGATTGGGAGTTCCGTGAGTGCTGCTTCGATGATGGGTGAGTTCAGTGGAGCTGGTCGATTCAAGAGTTCTTTGAAGTGTTCTGCACACCTGTTTTGCCGTTCTTCGATGTTGGTGATTACTTTGCCTTCCTTGCTTTTCACTGGTCGCTCCGATTTACGGTGATTTCCAACGAGTTTCTTTGTTGTGTCATACAGTTTTCTCATGTTTCCTTCTCTTGCAGCCTTTTCCGCCGTCGTTGCTAAATCTTCCACATATTCACTTTTGTCAGTTCTAATGCTTCTGTTCACTTGCTTCTTTACTTCTGTGTATTCAGCTTGTGCCTTGGCTTTCTCTGCTCTTGTTCGGCTGGTATTGATTGCTGCTTTCTTGTTCTTCCTTTCTTGAATATTATCCAGTGTATCAACAGTGATTCATTCCTTGTGATGGTGCTTCTTGTGACCCAGGACCTCATGACATGTTGAAATGATTGCCTCTTTGATCCCCTTCCAGTTGCTCTCCATAGTAGTTCCTTCTCCATTGAGTAGATCATGAAAGACCTGGAACTTGTTGCTGAGGACTATCTTGAGTTTGTTGAGTTTGTTAGTATCCCGAAGAAAGGCCGTATTGAACTTTTGTGATATTGTCCGCTCCGTTATCCAGTACATTTTGAGTTTCAATTTGTACTTGGCGACAATCAAGTGATGATATGAGGTTATATCAGCTCCTCTCTTAGTTCTCACATCCTCCATCGTCCTCCTGAACTTATTGTTGATGCAGATATGGTCGATTTGGTTATGTGTAGTGTGATCCGGTGAATTCCATGTAGTTTTTTGTATGTGTTTGTGTAGCAATATAGTGCCGCCTATGACCAGTTTATTAAAAGCGCATAGGTTTGCAAATCTCTTACCATTTTTGTTCCTTTCGCTTAGTCCGTGTCGTCCCATGATGTCTTCACATCCGGTGTTGTCCATTCCAACCTTGACGTTTAAGTCTCCAATCAGAATGGTCAAGTCCTTTATTGAGCACTTCTCGACGATTGACTGCAGTCTATGGTAGAATCGATCTTGAACGTCTTCATTGTAATCGTTGGTAGGCGCATAGCATTGGCTGGTGTTCATTGAAATGCCCTCTTTCTTTGTTTTGAAGGAGGCTTTGATGATCCTTGGTCCATGAGATTGCCATCTTATTAGTGCGTTTTGTATTTGTTTGTATAGCATCAGTGAAACTTCTTGTGTATATGGAGCATTTTCTTCTACATGACCAGAGTATAATAGCAGCTCTCCTGAAGCTAATCGTTGTTATGCAACCTGCTTCCAAATGTGTTTCAATGATTTCAAGCACCCCCATGTTGTATCTTTTCATTTCTGCAGCAATTTGGATAACTCTTCCGGTCTCCCACATTGTACGAGCATTCCATGTACCTAAATTAATGGTTGCTCTGATTGTCACAAAGTAGCATCAGCCTCGTGACTTCCGAGGGAACTCGATTTTCACCATAAAGCGTCATGACTGTTCTAAATGAAGACCTTCTAACTTCTAGAGCAGAGTTTAAATGGTTTGAATTATCTTTTCTGATTAGCGTTTCTTAACGAGTTAGTTTTCTACGGGACTGGATCGCTGACGCATACTCAACCCATGAAGGTTTGAGGCGGATTTTTCTCATCAAGTATAAATTGCAAAATGGAACCAGTTCACTTTACACATGAACTGAAACTGGTAAACATCTGCAATCGGTTTTGCGATTTACACTTTATGTTGTTGGTACAAAACATCATGACATAATATTATCATTTAAGATATTGATTCTCAGTGTTAAATATTTTGATTGTGTATCAGTGGCAATTATAGCAAGACCAGAACAATGCATCTTCAATCAATAATTTCACATTCTTAGAATCACTAACTTGAATATTTCATGATACAATTGTTGACGAAACTAATTCGTTGTTTAGACAACTGTCAAGCACGAGACAGGATGGGTTCATGATGTCGAAATTCAGGATAACAGACTGACTGAACTCTTACATGAAGTCAGTCAGTCATTCAGTCAACTACATTTTAGTTTAAAATCGGTAGAGTTATTTAGTAGAGTAATACTGTTTCTTCACTGATATTGATATAGATACATGATGAATTGAAGTGAATTGTTTTCTTTCCTTTATTCCAGTATATTGTACTAGGTGTAGCCTGGATTTGTTGGTGTTGTGCAATGTTAATTGTAAGTCCTGTATAAATAATAAATTGTAAATACAAAAAGCAACCGTCTATTGATTATTATGCATTCAAGGATGTGGTTCTGTAGAAATTAGAACTTTGAAGCCTTAGTGTTTTCTATCCAGAGCATCCAACAAGAATTCATCATGAAGCACTTTGAAGGATCGCTGAAAGCGAGACATTGAGTGGTGAAATATTTATCGCTTAGTTCGTTTCTTTAGTTGAATGGCTCAATAATCGACAGATCGAAATACTAGACACTTACTGTTCATTTGTTATGTATGAATGTTTAGAAATTACCAAGTTGCCAACCCTATATCTGTAAATGCCTATTATTTCACCAATACATTTGTTGATATGAATACATCAATAATCAAATACTGAATTGAAGCTAAACCACCATGGGAAACGTGAGAGCACTGGAAGGCCGTTTCGTCCTATTGTGAGACTCCTCAGTGGCATTGCGCATCCACGATTTCACCTCGCGAGATTCTAACACGAAACCTATCGATCTCGCGTGCGAACTATTATGATACTACTATAATATCCACCAAAATCCCTTCTGATACTAATGAATTAATCATCTATGTTTTGATTATTACAGGTAATTGTATACACAGCATATTATTTGTGTAGATCCAGTGAAGAAGAACAGTCGCGTCTTATGTACATTATTTTCTTATGGTCTTATGAATATATCGCAGTAATTATCAGTTTACAATTTTGTTTAAACTCATTCATCGATTGTCATTCGAGCGGTGGGAATACTGAATGAGACAATGATTGGACATGATGATGAATAGATGCTATTCCATTGAATGTTTCTATATGTTTGACGATTATTGTAAACTACTTTGTTATTTATAATAGATGTTCTGTTTAATAGATGTTCAACTCTTGGATTAAGTTCCTGGATTGAAAATATTCGTTTAAAAGGCAAACAGACATTGAAGCACATTTCGATTGTACTTGAAATTACAATAAACCAAATTGACTGGAATGATTTGTTCAACGATCGTATTCCACAAAGATACACGTATCGTGTCATTGACATATCACATATTTTTGAGTGGTAGGTTTTGTAAGTCGGACATAGTTCAAGCTGGATCAGTCAGTCAGTTACAACGTAGGACAAGGCATATGTTTGCATCGATCCAAGTTGCCATACCTCATTAGCATAACAAGATGAACACCGAATCTATAGAAGTGTTTAATTCAGTGGTGGTATTATATAAAAGAAAGTTTGTATATAAGAAAATAGTAAAGGAAGAAAGAATTAGTGAGTAGAAAGAAAGATATAAAGCAATTTTAATCTCACAGTTGAAGGGATGACAGAGAGTGTATACACCTACACCACGTGGACGCAAACCAAGTGATGAATTGTTTCGATTGGTCCTCTTGAAAACGCCAACCACCTTAATTACAACTAGAAGTAGGCAAAGAGAATTTCTTGTTTTAATAGTAGCATCTAGTGTCTTTCGAACTGGACATTCACTGTTTGGATACGAGTACATCTAGCTAATGAGTTCCAAATAAGATGAAACCAACTCCCTGGATTCCACTACTAAACACACCACAATTATTCTATAAAAACTTGTGACAATGAATATACCTAGATAATTTGAATAGAATTTGCATATACGAACTAAATCTGATCAAAGTCCAATCCAAATAAAAACTACGGGGTGATCCATGCAATTACAAATTGAATTAAAATCGATGGTAGATTAAATATATAGTCCGTATATTGAATGCAAATAAAGCTCTCATAGTGTGTGCATCACCGATAACCATATAAAGCTGAGAAAATGATGTTTGGAATTTTCCTACCACCTGCATGTATACAAAAGTATTTTGTTCATTTACTTTCCCTACCATATGCTTCACGAACTATCGGTAACAAAAATGACCATTTTTTTCATCCCATTACTTTGAATAGTTATCAATATTATCTCCATAGTCACGTTCATCGTTTTATTTTATCCTCGTTTTACACATTATTCACATGACCCTCTTGCTTTGTCTTTAGGAACGCAATCAAGGACATAAGTTTTATTGTATTTGGAACTTGTCAGACAATTACGTATACACCCCAATGTTGGTGTTCACACTAAGACGTAAAACCATTCCCTATCGTTTTAAACACTTAAGGTTTATACGCTTCGCTAGTGAGACCATAAAGTCATCAACCTTTTCAAAGTATTGGTAAATGTTTGTGATTTCCCACTGTCTATTTGTCCGTAATTAATTGGTCTCTTGTGCCATTTGTTCGTCCTGAGCGGGTTTCTTCGACATAACTATGTAAAAATTCAGGTACTATGATATTTGGATTATGTAACGTATTAGTGGTTTATTCATTTCGTTATTCCTCTATCTCTTAAACACAAACCCACCAAAAATATGTATTTGTTTATATTTCAATTGATCAATAATGAGACTATTTAAAACCCTAGATAAAATCCACAAGTAATCAAATGTATCAGAAGGGTTTTTCTGAATACTTAAGTAATTCCAATGGTTAGGATCATGATTCAATTGAAGCTAGACCACCATGAAAAAACTGGAAGCACTAGACGGCCGTTTCATCCTATTGTAGGACTCCTCTTTGGTCTAGTAGTTTAGCGCTCACGCGTAAGACTGATAGGTCCTGAATTCAAATTTAGCGGTGCAGGATCGCGGGTGTGCACTGCTACTGAGGAGTCTCATAATAGGACGAAACGGCCGTCCTGTGCCTTAATGTTTTCCATGGTGGTCTAGTTTCAATAGACTCATGATGTCAACCATTGAAACTAATTCAATGTAGTCAAACTACTTGAGATGTTTAAGTAGTATAACTCGGTATATGAAAATCAGTGATGTTGATACATTACTTATTGGACTTATACAATAATGCTTTCTTTTAACATGACAATAGATTTTCCGGGTTATTATTATTTAAATACACACTAATGACACCATACGGCCAATTATTCGAAGACGTTCTCGATGTTTACTTTGAATTTGTAAGTAATGAGGGAGATTATTCTAGATTTTACTATACTATTACTTCTCCCATTACTGGCCAATGTTTTCACCCTCCACATTTAGAAGGAAGCCAACAATCATTTTATCTATCTATTATCAAGAATGCTGTGCTATTACCCAGGCCTAGATCTCAAGGGGCGAATAGTCCGATACTTCTGGTCAACAAAGTTTAAAGCGTGAAAGAGTAACTGTTTTACCACACTTCTTGTTACATTCACGATAATATACATTTCACATTGATAATGTAGTGAACGACAACACACAAGTGGGAACAATCGAATGTATTCGAATACAAAATTACGGATTTATTTCATAGACTGTGAATACCATAGGTTCAATAGTTTACTTGCAAAATGTTCATCAACTGTCCTAAACTTTGCTGTTCCTCCATTTTCATATCAATCATCCTTTGTTCCTATTCCCTTCTATTCGATCTTCTCAATCTTCTACTGTCAGACATTCTAATTCAAATGATGATACATGCTACTTATATCTGTCGATATCAGTAGCACGCACCACAATAATAGGAATATTTTCGTCAACAGGTTATGCGAACGAGGATTTTGAATTCTGAATTCTTTTCATCGGAGTTATGTTTGCTTAAATTTAGTTAAAAACCAATCGCCTATCACATTTTGACTTTCTTTTATGTAAATAAACTATTCAGCTCTACTAGGGAACATAGTTTCTTTATAATTCACCTTGTATTATTGCTTGTATCTTCCCATTGCTGTTAACGACTGTAATTAATCAGCTTTTTGTCGGTAAATGTGAATCCTATGTGGATTACTTCGATATTGCCTTAAATATTTATAAACAAAGATTGACAGCGGCTACCAGTGAAATCCAGGATGCACGTTTCTTCCTATATAAGACTTGTCAACTGGATGTACTTTCATCCCAGGGTTGATGTTCACTCCGAGACTCGAACTCAATACCGTTCGCTTCTAACGTCATCACGTTGTTCACTTAGCTACTAAATTTTGAATGTTCATATAGCAGAAAAAGACTGATTATGTACCGTTCTTAAGAACAATCGGAAGATACAAGTAAATAATACCAAATGAATCGCACAAACAGGTGGCTATCAGGATAGAGTAGCTAGGTGGATAACATGATTATGTTTAAAGTGAATAGCACAGAGTTCAAGTCTCAAAGTGAACATCCACACTAAGATTCAGATATATTCAACTGACAAGTTTTAAAATAGGACAAAACTCACATCAAACTGAGTTCCACTATTAGTTACCACTCATCTTTGTTTATCGTCTCTTTTTATGCTTTTACAAACTCTATTTGATATACTAACATAAATATAATTAATACACATACTGTTGATTTAACTAATTATCCGTATAATTTACTGAAATTTGCATATATTTCTCATTGTGTTTTTTTTTTGCTGTGGTTTGCTTTTTCGTTGCTTAAGGTGTTTTCCTCTTTCTTTTTTACATTGTTTAAATCAATTAACTTTACTAATAGGCGGGAAAAACCAATTGTCCTCTTCTTTCCCTATTTGTTGTTGTTTTCGTTGTTGTTGTTGCTTTGTATTAAACGAATAAACTAAGCATAAATAATCAGTTGAGTAACATTAAAACCAAGAAAATAGATTAGAATATAAATGAAAAACAAACGATTTTCTTTGATTGATAGAAAACTTTATAAGAAATGAATATTGCCTTAAGGCAATGATGATTTACAATCTTGGTTGATAATGTGGTTATGGTTGTTGTTGTTGTTGTTTCGTCCATATATATATCACTTGATCTTTCTTTATGAATCATTAATGAATGCAAGTTGATGAGTATCTCTATGTGTATAAAGTTGGCTTAATTTGGATCATACAACTTTGTGTTGTGTATATGAAATGAGATGAAATGGGTTGGGATGTGATGATGAGTCCATATTTCAGAAATTAAACAATTTTATCAAGCTAATCAACTTAATATTTGTATATGTATAAACTTGTTTAATTCCTTATAGAATTGATTTATTATTTCCATGATTTACTGTTATTATGGCGTATACTACTGATATGTTAACAAATATAAGTAGTATGTATCATCAATCGGAAGTGAAATGCTTGGAGGCAGAAGATAAAGAAGATCAAGGGAAAGAGGACGAGAAGAAGAACAGAGAATGATTGGTATGGAAACGAAAGAACAATGAAGTCTTAGACAATTGTGACTGACATTTACTGGATGATTCTTAGATTTTACTTAGACGTTCTATAATTTTATGTTCAATTACATTCGTTCCCTACATTACTACTGTTAAAATCTTGGTTTCTTTTTTAAAGTGTCTAATTAAGTATGAGAGTTTAATAACTGAAGTAGTTACATCATCTTTCTAGCTTCTGAAAATGGTTCCAATCGAATGATCAGCAGCTAACACATAGAATATATGATTATTGTTTAATGATTAATGAATTGAGAAGAGTTTAGACTTATTCTAACAGGTGGCCAAACCAAAACGTGGCATCAGTGCTTGAAGTCACTAACTTGTAGTCTGAGCCATGTTGGTAGATGCAGACTACTTGGTTGGGGTCCGCGTGACTATCGTAACCAATGGTTGGAGGCTATAGGTGAGATGGCTGAGAATCGATCACAATGGTGTACGTATATACACTCTTTATCTTTCATTAAACTATGAAATTCATTCTACCAACTAATTCTTTCTTTCTGTCCTATATCCTTATATGCAATTTTTTATATTACCACCATTGACTTAACTGCTTCTATGAATTTGGTGTTTATCTTGTTGTGTTGAAGAGGTATGGCAGCTTGGACCGATGCATATATGTGCCTGATAGTACGTTGTAGCTGACTGACTGAGTTTGTACTTATTCAATCCGAAGATTATTAATTCGTACATCAACTTGTTATTCTAATCAGTGTAGTAGCTAATTAATGGAATAGATCATTCAGATGATCGGCCTAAACTATGTAGAAAGGAAATAATCATTTAGCTAGGGAACAATATGGTTTCAGAAAAGACCTTTTGTGTTCGACAAATTGTCTCATTTGAACAAAAGGTTGAATTACACTGAAAGATAATAATTTTTAAGGTAAATGTAGTTTTCATAGATTTAAGTAAAGCCTTTGACAAACTTTCTCATCTAAGGGTTCAATTAAAACTGGAAAATTTTGGGGAATTACAAACTGGATAAGTGACTTTCTCAGTGATAAGAGACAACGTTTACGTATGAACATGACTTTATCAATGTGGGAATCTTTAAAAAGTAGAGTTTTCCATGGTTAAATCTTTGTCCTTTCTCTTTTCGTACTTTATGTAAATGACTTACTAACTACTGGTAATATCAAAATTTGGAGACCAGTATACAGTATTTCAGATAAGATAGTATGACTGGATATTCTGAATTCGCTAGCTGAATGGATATTTAGATGGTCATCACAAGTTAATTCTACCAAGAGTGTAGTGATACAAATAAATAACTGTGACGATTCATATCATTTCACAATAGTGAAATTGTGTTACCTGAAGTAAATGGACTATAAAGATTCAAGGGTCAAAATAAGTAACAACCTTAGGACTATGGTTAATTTTTAGGCTGAGGCTGACAAAGGCTTGAGAGTTGTATGGGCTATTAGGCTTATCTTATTATTTCCGTTATTTTACCCCAGTTCATAGAGTAATTTAGGCTATCCTACTGTATATTGCGGGGGAGGGGGTAAAGACAGACTTATACTTCCGCTTAGTGATCCCTGGGTAGTAGATGATCTTTTTCCCCAGAACTAACGCAAGCGACACAACGGAAACTAAAGTGACCAATCGCTCTGCAGTCAGGTGGAGAGAGGGCTGATCACCCACTCTGTCTTAATCTTGATTACATAAGAAGAGGGGCCGACTTGAATTGGGAGTGTGACTGTGGCATTGGAGAAAACTTCCTTTTAATGCCTGAATAGACTAGTCTGACAGTAGCGAGCCAAAGCATAGGTCATAAACAGTGCCATAACCAGTGCGTAAGCGTCAACACCAAACCAGCTTGCAGTCAGAAAATCAAGTGAGCACACCGTCTATTACGAAATATTTACAATTTAAAAACATATGGAACTCAACACAACTGTCAACCAATATAAAAGTCACAGTTTTCAATACGAATGTCAAGACAGTTCTACTGTATGATGGTGAAACGTGGAGAGCTACTACAACCATCATCAAATCGATACAAGTATTTATAAACAGTTGTCTACGCAAAATACTCAATGTCCTTGATCGGAGACCATCAGCAACAGCCTATTATGGGATAGAACCAACCAGCTTCCATCTGAAGAGCAAATTAGAAAAAGGCGATGGAAGTTGATAGAACATACTTTACAGAAATCATCAAACTGCATCACAAGTCAATCCCTGACTTGGAATCCTGAAGGGAAGCGGAAAAGAGGTAGGTCAAAGAACACATTACGTTAGGAATCGGAAGCAGATATGAAAAGGATGAATAACAACTGGAATGAACTGGAAAGCATTGCCCGTGACAGCGTTGAATAGAGAATGCTGGTATTAAACTGAATGAGACTAAGAACAATTAAATGTTTTTTTTAAATTTCCCTTAACATTCTTGATCTTATCATCTTAATTATTATTGTTTTTCGCTTGTAATTGATTGTCACTATTAACAAATCGCATAGATACTAAATAAATTGAATTAAAAGATAATAAGAATTTAAGAATAGGTCTTCAATGAATTGTTAACTAGTCGCGTGTTGTATGTATATATAAAAGATAATCACCTTGATCATAAATACGGGATGACCTTTATGATGAAATAGGGTGAACAAAATGAAAGTCGACATTGCCCCCTACACACACACACACACATGTTCTCATTCAAAATTTTAGGAAGAGAGAAAAAAATTCGGTGAGACTCTAATTTATGGACAAGCCAATCAAAGGCGTTTTAGAGATTTCAAGGTTACGGCGTCAACTCCAGTTCTTAATGCTATCGGTTCACAGGGAATTTTGTACAAAACGTGATCATTGAGCGGCTATAAAAAACAAATCGGTGAGACTATAATTTGTGGGCGAACCAATCAGGTATAAGATAACAGATCTCGGATTTTAACGCGAAAGCCTTTCATTTATTTGGCTTAATAAATTTCTTGCATTATAGCTGATATCAGTTCGTGATGAAAAGCTCATATATAATTCCTAAGGCAAATTACGACAATTATTGCGAACTGGATAATAAAAGCACCGGTAACACTGGCTGCAGTCATGTACTACAATAATATAAGGATAACTGAAGAGCGTACAGACTCCTACATAGGCTTGGTTATGTGCATCGTGTCGTTATCCACAAATGGTATTTTGTGCACTCAACAACCAGAGTGCACACAAATAATATTCAAGCTATGTGGTCGAGGCTGAAAGAGTTTTTGAGACTTTATCATGGCTCTAGAGGTCAACTATTCTGTAGCCGTATGGATGATTTCCTCTACTGTATGCATTACGATTTTAGAACCTCTAAACCTCTTTCTAACCTTGATAAGTTTTTAAAACATGTATAAGGAGTGTATCCACTTTATTTACATGGTTTTGTATAATATATTTTTACTCTATCCCAACTGTTTGCTGATTGACTATTACTTCTCAAGGTCATTAAAAATTCGTTCATAGGTCGTCCATAAATTAGAGGTTCGCCAAAAATTCTGTGCAACATGTAAATAACAGAATTTCTATTTAATATCAGAAGGGGTTTTTATGGATATTATAGTCATTTTAATAGTTGAAATCATGAGTCAATTGAATCTAGAACATCATGAAAAACCTGGAAGCATTAGATAGCCATTTCGTCCTATTGTGATACTCCTCGGTGGAAGTCCGCATTCACGATTCCACTTCGGAAGATTCCAATCCAGGACATATCAGCTTCGCATCTGAACGCTTAACCTGTAGATCACTGAACTGGCATCCAATGGTGTTAATGTCTAAATTCAACCAATCCACTAAATTGAACGACAAATCCATCATTGTCTTGAGTGAGTTACTGCCTCATAACAGACCCAGTTGAACTCCATTGATGACGGCATCTTACTAGAACTCCAGGAAATACCTTTTGAATTCAAGAAAAATAAAGATCTTCAATGAATTATAAACTAGTCGCGTGTTGTATATATCTAAACGATAATCACCTTGATCATAAATATGGGGGTGACCTTTATCATCAAATAAGGAGAAGAAAAAGTAATAGACACCCCGCCACACACACACACTCACACACATATTCACCCACTCATTCATTCTTAATATTCGAAAGAGAGAAAAACATTCCAGGCAACATGTAAATAACAAAGTTTCTATTTGGTTTATGAAAATATAAGTAATGGACTGTTTGTTTTTTCTCCTTTTTTCTCTTTTTTTTTCTAAACAATCGTTTTGTATAGAAAGAATAAGATGAATGATGATTAAAACAAAGTTGATCATAGTTCAAATGATTCAAGATTATTTTAATGAAATTCTATGAGAATTCATGATCTAGGAAACATATGTCTTTATTTCATTTATGATAGTTGCTATGACAGTGAAATTATATAATAAATAAAATTGTAAATTAAAATAATAGTTAATACGGTAAGTGGAAGAGAATAATAATAACAATAAACCCTTCTAATACTAATCAATATATGCTCACTAATGACTGGCTTCAAAAGCTATTTCTTGGAATTCTAGTGAGAAGTAATCATCAATGGAGTTCAACTGGGTATGTTATGAGGCAGTAACTCACTCAAGACAATGGTGGATGTGTCGTTCAATTTTGCGGATTGATTGAAGTAAGATATTAACGTTTAGATGGTGGTTGGAGGTAGACTGGTTGGTACCTTGGTTGGAGGTTGACTACCTCCAACCACCATCTAAATCTCAATACATAGTGCCCGCAGTGTCGAGTCACCTAGACTGGTGGCCACATTGCAACATGATCGATAGCATTCGATCTGCACTAATAAGGACTAGACAAGCAAGACATTGACCACCACCCAGTGATCAATCAATTGTAATTAGACATTAACGTCATTGGATGCCGGTTCAGTGATCTACAGGTTAAGCGTTCATGTGCGAAGCTGATAGGTCGTGGGTTGGAATCTCGTGAAGTGGAATCGTGAATGCATACTTCCACTGAGGAGTCTCACAATAGGATGAAACGGCTATCTAATACTTCCAGTTTATCCATAATGATCTAAATTCAATAGACTTATGACCTTAACTATTAAAATGACTATAATATCCACAAAAACCCCTTCTGATATTAAATATAATAACATAGGACAAGTAGATCGCTAAATTGATAGTAGAAACTGTTGGTCGGTACTGAATTATCTCCCCCCCCCTAAAATGGTTTATACAATTATAAAGTATGAAACCCGTTAAAATTAAATGGTGGAAATAATGTTCAGAATGATTAAAGAAGAATTATTACATAAGTAAATCATAATCATGTCTTCATTAGTGAAATAAAGTGGATTATTCGAATGTCCTTTTAAAGAATGATGTACTTACTCCTGTTACTCCTCGTGGATGAGCATAGGCCGCCCACCAGCACTCACTATCCAACCCTGTCATGGGCAATCCTTTCCAGCACTTCCAGGTTTTTACTCATTCTTTTCATATCTGCTTCCAATTTCCAATGTAATGTGTTCTTTGACCTACCTCTTTTCCACTTCCCTTCAGGATTCCAAATTAGGGCTTGCCTCGTGATGCCATTTGATGATTTCCGTAATGTATGTCCATTCCATTTCCATCGTTCTTTTCTAATATTCTCTTTAAATGAAAGCTGGTTTGTAGCTCTGTAGCACTTCTAGAGTTACTCCCGGTTCCAACCCACGGCAAAGAAAGAGGGTTGGGCAAGGGGTCGGCAAATCCATCCCGTAGAACAAAAATCTTCCTAAAATAACGCCAACCAGATTAAACAAGTAAATTATTTAAACTCGAATGATGTAATGAATATTAAATCTATGAAAACTTGTTTATAAATTCTATCATCACTACCGTAGCTTTCTTCTTCACATTATATATCAGATCATCATTGTATTCAAAAGGAATTATAATTTGAGGAGCAACTCTATGATGAATCGGACACAATGTTTTGTTAATAAATAAGAGACTGTGTCTATCGTACTAAATATTTAGTGAATCAATGGACTTCAATAGAATGTTAGAGTATATCTGCATAATGATATCGTTATAGATCAAGAATAGATTGATCTGAACAAACTAATTATTCAATCAATAATCAATTCCTTATTGAGACATGTAAGTCAGTCAGCTACAACGTGTAGGACCAGGCACATATATGCATCAGTCCAAGTTGCCACACTTCATTCACACAACAAAATGATCACCGGATTCATAGAAGTAGTTAATTTTGTGGTGGTAATATATAAAAGAAAGTGTGCATATAAGGATATAGTACAGGAACAAAGAATTTGTTCATAGAAAGGAGTATAATATTATTATTAATATTACACCAATCTCTATGAACATTATCTACGGAAGGAGAATTATTTCTATCGTTTCAACATGATACATATGACGACCACAACCACCTAGACCAGTGGCCACATCCCAACTTCATCGATAGAATTCAATGTGAACTAAGGAGTATTTAACGCATTTGATATTGGTCATTACCAACCGATCAACCAATTGTAAACAAAACATTTCTATTTGTCAATTATCGAAATCTAACCATCAACCACCGATGAAAGTAATCAACATCATATTCATCAATAAGAATTGTACCAAAGTAAATGTGGAGTACGAGGCATCTCAGTATTTCACATTGTTGTTATGATTATGATAACTTCTGCTCATTTGATATAGATAATAAGCATTACCCGTCTATCAATCCATCAAATGAATTATTTTGATGGTTCTAACTTAACCAACTACCCATCCATCACAGTTTATCTCAATCGATGTATAACTGATTGTCGATGAATGTTTTGTCGATTGTGTTTCCTTGTTGATTTATTTCTTCTTTTTTTCTCTCTCAAATGAATGTACACAGTTCTCTTTACTGTGTTTAACTAACAGGAAATGTTTAGTTAACCAAGAGTTAATCTATTCGAATTCACACTCACACATACACCAACACACATACATACACATTTGTAGTAGATAGATAGATATAACTGGAAAACAATGAATAAATTTCATGTAAACCACCTGTCAGTCTATTCTACATAACTGTCGTCATTTACTCCATCTCCTTGTTGATAGTTCGTCTACTCTTATAATTCGATCATTCAATTAGTTGTTATTATCCATGTGGTGGTGGTGCTTGTTGTGGTTGCTATTCAGAATGGTATCCTTTTTTTGTTTTACAGACTGGAAACAGGAAAGCAGAATTCAAATCAGTGAAACAGTCTCAATTATTCTCCTACTCACTTTCCTTCACTCTCACTCTCTCTCTCTCCATGTGGGTGTGGGTGTTTTCACCTTCCGTGAAAATGTATTCTATTCTAGTCGATCACATAGTGTATACACCAAATAACAAGTGTTCTGTTATGTCTCAATTCAATGTTATCATAACATGAAACTGCATATTGGTCTATTCGTGTATTGTATCCGAAATTCTGTTGTTTATTTCATTCATTCATTCATTCCTTTCATTGTTTTAATTGTTGCATTCAAACAAATCGTTTTGAGAATTCAATGAGGTAACAATCTCAGGGAGTGAGTGAGTGAACAATATGTGGATAATGGGGAATAATCTAATTGGATGAAGTAAAAGGGAGAGAAGACATGAATAAGATAAGAATTTCTATCAAACAAACAAAAAACAACCAAATTAATTTCCGGAGTTCATTTCTACTTAGAATAACTTACAAATGTGTTTGTTTACATTCACTGTGTGTGCGTGCCTGTTTGTGTGTGTGTGTTGATCATAGAATGGATACTAAATTAAAAGAAGTAATTCGTCAATAACTGAATTACATTCCACTCATGTTGAAACTTTTCATCAAAGATGAAACAGATTTCGATGTTGTACTCTTCATCTGATCAGCTGATCATTCTGACTATGAATCAGATGTGAAATCTTCGATCAAGTTCTAATAGAATAAGGGTCACTTTCTTCACTATAGAAGAGTTTTGATATTGATACAACTTGGCAACAGTTTGATGTTTAGTTGACAGGTAGCCCTGTATCATACAGATTTTATTCTCGGTGTCAACTTAATGTTTCTGCAATCATGAGATCAGTGAAGTGACTGATTCACTCTACAATCGATGCATTCTATACAACACATTGAATATGAGCATATTCGTGAGAGGACCTTAAGAAATCATCATCATCCTCAATATTCATTCTACAGAGTTGAAGATCACATCCCTCAGGATTCCTAAATATCAAGACAAAAATCTTTGATACATACAGAGAAAGACAGAATGGTCACCATTACACACCCATATTCTCATTCTAATTACACTATACTGTTATAATGAAAAACAGACATGTGCACCAAAACATAAAGTGAATACCACCCACTAATCACAACCAAAATGGTCATCTGTCATTTTAGCCTAAACTCCTCCTTCATTGTACAATCATTCCTGCTGTGTTCCATTCCTTAAAACAAACAAACAAACGAATAATCAACCAATTAATTCATTAATGAATAACTGAGCTTTTCATGTTTGTTATTGCCTAATATGATAATTATCCACTGATCTATTACATTCATCATTCAATAAGAGATGAATTACATTTACCCTCTAATTATTATAATTTGATAACCTGGAATACAATGAAAAATACTCAACTCATTTGTCTATGTGTTGATTGACAAAGAAACCAGAAATTGGTTAGATGACCAACTTGATTGAAATTGACCAATCGTCATTCATTGATCCATCTGTGAATGTGATGAATTGAAATTGGTTTCCGGTAAAGTAACATTGGAATTAGAGAATAGTGAAGAATAAGCATAGAGTTGAATAAGAGGGAATACGAAAAGCCATTGAAGTAGGAAAGATGGAATAAGACAACAACAACAAATCAGAGTGTACACTACTCCTACTCCTACTCTCACTTGAACTCCAACACACACCAACAATCATTTTGTTTAGTCTTCAACTGGACAGATGTCTTAGTTGATATTCTCTACACAGCATGATGTCGAAAGAGAATTATGTCAAATTCTATTTCACAATAACCAAATATTTTCAAGTAGATAAGACACACTTGTTCAACTCGTGCCCAATATACAACAAACAACAGAACAATGACAGATCAATGGAGATAGATCTATATGAATTGGAATAGTTATGATGATCATGATCATGGTGAATGAATCATGATCCATTCAACTTTAATTTACTAATCAAATCAGACATTAATGAAGTAATTCACATATAACAGTAATGTGTAAATATCGATCTGTATTGATTTCTAATGTGCCATCAATGTTCAACAGTTCACTGATATCTATTCGGACAAAACACAACAAAATAAATTAGACAGATGAGAAGTTCAGTTACATTTGATTATCATCATGAACTGAATGGTTCATATGTAATCAGTAGCTGTTGAATTAGAACAATATTGAATGGTAACAAGGTTTTATTCACTATACTACATCAGATCAAATTTGAGATATATTATAGAGTAGGTAACAAGTTTCCAAATGGAATGATAGTGTTCCAAGGTGTAATATGGGTTTATCATTATATTCGAAACGACCTGTTGATTAAAACTGAACCATCCATCTTCAAAGTCAGAACTGATTTCCTGACGAATACACTGAAGGATAGAATTATCGAAATCATACCATCATTAAGGTTATATGGGAAGGCACAAGTATTCCAATCAATAGATAATATGTCAACACACAAAGTCTATAGATTGAGAACATCGAACTATTAAACATCGCCTTCATGATTATGATATACTTCCATCCCATTACTAATGACACACATTTCATGTCTCATCTTCTCTCGTGTCATTCATTCATTCATTCAGCATCTTAACTCTTTCAATCTGTATTCAAACGTCTATTTTCATGCACTCACTGTGTAATATAGTTACATCGAAACGATCTCAGATATGGATAATTATACTAGACCAATCTACAGATTTTGTGCATTATCATCAACATCACCACCACTCTATGCAACCCAATGATTTGCATCATATCAACAGATCAACTTTGCACTGATTGTGATCAGAAACATGAGAATTGTAATGTGTACCTTATTGAGTAAGATGTGACTTGCATGTGAATTCACTCGAACAATAAAATTACTATCGTGTCCAATCGAATGTAACAGTCATCACCTGAGAAATACTCACACAACACAAAAATGACTCAAACTCTGCTTCTGGTCCTTCATCACAACATCCATTGAAGCTGGAAGGAGAAACAAACAGAATGGTCAACCTCATAAATACAAATCCAATTAACTATAAATAAACAAATAAATAAATAAAGCAATTCATCATGAATTCACACCACATCACACATCAACACACAATTCACAATCTGTCATACTCGACTGAATAATCAAAAGTCATAATAATCAAAATCGAATTCAACCACTCAACATCAAGTGGACTGACTCTGTGTTTCACAAGTCGGATATTGATATCACACAAAATGGAACCACTTCTTGATAATGTGGAAATTCTATTGATTAAACTGATCCAAGTATAATAATGAGTATGTTACTTGACTTGATGATTGATCTCACTGTGTCAAGAAGCAGAAGAGGAAATAGGTGTGTTTATGCGTGTTTGTGTGTGCATGTGTGTGTATGCGTGATCACTGGACTCACTCAGTGGTCAACTGCATTCACACTTCCATTCTCTTTGGATTAGTTCGTTGATTAGCTATTTATTTAATCAATATCATCAAATGGTATGGTATCGTTCTCTTATGGTCTTATGTGTGTTATCACATCCCTCACCTCAGGTAAATAAACAAACAAATTCATAAACAGTCAATTCATTCATTCATTCATTCAGTAATGGACTTCACATTAATGACAATAATCAATTTAGACGATAATAATTAGAAGGAGTGTTCTGAGTCGATTGAAGTATAACAAGAGCAATCATCGACAATTCACATACTTCTTAGGTAGATTCATCATACTGAGTTGATAATTATTGGTAAGTGAATAATGAACAAGAAACAACACCATCATGAAACAAATAAACAAGCAAACAGACCATAGATCATTGACTAGAAATACAGAAAATGGTCATTCATATCTCATTGTATGTACACTTGTGAAAGTGGTTGGAAGTCTACTTATTCAAATTGGCCATATGATCCATATGATCTCACATTTCAATAATAATAACAATAACAGACGTAAATCACTTGATTTATATCTCCGTCTCTCTCTCCCTCACTCTCTCTTTCCGCTTGTGTGTGTGTTTGTTTATGTATGAGAGGTTGTTAACAAGGTGTTAACAAGGCAATTCAGCTATTCTCATGAATACAAACATAAGAGGCGAATGGTATAGAAATTCAAATAGAAAAGTTCATACAAATTGATGATTAGATGGATCTGCAATGAAAATCGCTGCATTTATGCGGGTGAACTCAATGTAACTACAATAATTCACGGACACTATGAGTAGTATTGTGGTGATAATTGGACATATCCTTTTCACTCCTACTCTGATCTAAAAACACTGTCTAAATATCGATAAACACTCTGATTGCAGAAAGTGTTGAACGATCACATTCTTCGTGTTCATTCATGAATCGATGTAATCAGTCGTCATATCACTTCATCACTTGGTATTACTGGTAATTAAGCTCAGTTCAGATCAGTTAAACTACGATGTCTTAGCCATTTCTGACATAATGAGTGAAATGGAATATTCCTAACGACTTATATTTATTATTCACTTATTGAATGAGAATGTAATGCACATGATGGAAGATACACGAGATATAACGAATTCTGTACTCAATGATCCAGTTCACACCATCTCACCATTTATAAACTCATCCAATTCATCAACATCACTTTCCCCATTCACAACAATCATGACCACATTCATCTGAGTCAATTGTTATTATCATTACTATTATAAGTGGTCATTTCAAATTATCTTACACCAACATCGATTATCTTATCAAATTGTGACGATGACAACAACTAAATATCCTATCACATCTACACAATATACAATCATATTCATCATTGTATCAGTCTAATAATCAAGTTGCAACATACCAAATATACACAACATACACTGAGAGAATGTGTATGTAAGAGGCAGAGAGAGGGAGAGAGAGAGACTGAGAGTAGAGTATAATCATACATTGTTTAGTGTTGACAAGCATAAATTCAATTCTACAATCCAGTTTACACTGTTATCTGTGTTGTCCACCCCACCTCCCAACATACCGACACATCAATTCACAATTATAATAATGGGTTAAGTTGAGATAATTATGAAATGAATCTATGATCAATTTCATTCAATTGACCATTTCTATATCAACTTACAGACCTATAATTTAGTATATTTCATATTCTGTGCTCATGTAGTGAGAAGATGGGGATTGTAACTGAGGGAGAACGATTTCGATATTCAGTGATATTTCTTACAAAAAAACATTATTCATTCAATCAATTCCACACATTGATGATGGTTAGCAGTGGAATCCAGTTTGAAGCGTGTTTCGTCCTATTTGCGACTCGTCAACTGACTGTACCTGCATCTCAGAATTGATGTTCTCTTTGGGACTGCAACTGAAGAGTCCCAAATAGGACGACACGCGTGTCAAACTGGATCCCGCTGCAAGCAAGCACTATCCATCGTTGCTTATAATGTTTGTGAATTAAGGCAATATCGAGGCAATCAGCACAGGATACACACATGTCCATAAGAGATTGATCAATCGCGATCCTGAATATCAATGGGAACATTCATGCAAACAATACTAAGTGAATAGATCAATTAATTTTGCAAAACCGAAATTTGTTGGAGTAGTTAAGTGAATCGAGACAAGGTAGAAATACGGACAAGTGAAGGAGATCGAGAACAACTGTCTTCGGAATTCTACTTGATGGAAGGTACATTGTTGTGATGGTGATATTCGCACAAGCGATCGACTGACGGCAAATTCGAAAGACCATTTGGTTGGTTGAAACTTCAAAACAATGAAATGAGAGCAGACGATTGATGCATACACTGCAGTCCGGATATTCATCTGAGTTGAAAAATGCCTGTAGAATATGGTTGAGATAATTTGTCATGTTCACCCAATCACTACTACTGGTGACCGATCAGTATTACCAAATCCTATCCATTCTCTCTAAAACTACAAGTCACAGAATGGAGACCGAGAAAATTGAAGATTACAAATGACATATCGTCATTGCACTACAATCAGAAGAGACAAGAATTGTATCTGTCAAACATTACTGTTCAGAATGAGAGTCGAAATTATGGGACAGTTGACAGAAATATGGTTGTGATACACCATTGGAATATTGCAAATGTGTTTCATCTCAGCTTAAATACAATAATTCACATGTCAACTGTTCCACTGAAAATAACAACTCAACTGTTTATATGTTCATTCTAAGTCGACTCGATCCTATTCGCATGTTCTACAGCTCTGATATTCCACAATCATTCATGTGTCTGAAACGAAGTTTGATACAACTCCAAAGCTTGTTCAAAATCATATGAGATTGAGTCTACTAACTTGTTGAATGATCTGCCACATTTCATCACATAAATGCGTGAATTCTGTTAACAAACTGTCAGATAAAGCTCAATGAATGAGATTGTCAATCTTCGGAAATCATCACATGGACACCAGTTTGTGTATTACATTAGTTGATTAGCACGTGTACTGATCGACTTCATAATGAAGTGCACTAATTCTATGCATATACATTGTGGTTCATTGACTGTGTTAAGGAGTGGTCTACGAACGAAAATAAGCATTAGTTGTATGTTTAAATGTACAACGTGATCGACTGTTTGCTTATTCGTTTTCTCAATCAGAGATTATGAATGGGGAGTTGTTGCATGTGTGTGTGTCAATCTTAGTAAATACACAATAGAGCAATGAGACTAACCGCTGTAAGTGGATATTTGATAAACGACAAGTTGAATGAAGGTAAATTTGTCAAGACAACATTCACAATCAGAGATCATATGTATCCCTCTATCTCTCGTAGCAACTAGTTAAACACTACAATCGAACACCATGTCATTTGAAATTTAGTAACCTCCAGTGTATCAGACATGAATGATTTAAATATATCAATGCGATGTGCTACTATATTCTTTCATCATTCATACAATAACTGAAACGACGACGACGACTACTACGACTTCTACTACTATTCTGATAGTAGTAGAAGGTCTCAAATATTTTAATCCAATGAGAATTATTACTGAATGTGAGTGTAAACACAGGTTCACAGGTTTATAACAGTCTTGTAAAACTAAGTTAAACTCTTATGGACTCGGACCACATATCGATTCCATATTTAAAGATCCTCATTCACAACTGACTTCGATCCGACTTATGTAACCCTCTTCAATTTACTTAGAATCAAAAATTCTGTAACAATGTTTCGAATCATCATCAATCAGTACTAGACCTACATATGAGGAATGGAATGGAAAAGAACAGATATTCCCACAATGTTTTATAGTAGAATGAATTTCCGAAACCTTAAGGGAATCAATGATATTCTGAGAAGGGTCACTGTTACACACACTATAAGTCGTTGGATTTATATGGACATGAAAACAACATGAAGAACAATGTGAGAGAGATGCCAACAGACAGAAGACACCGAATCTATTGTGATGGAATATTCTACTTCAAATCTATATTTAGTCATAATTGTTTCTATCTTCATCAGTAAACAGATGATATTCATATCACACACACAACACGCACACACAATTCCCCCTCCTTATTCTAATGAATTTCTACAAACAAACAATAAATATGCTCACCAGTGACACATACACATTCAATTAGCCTTCGTAAGAAAACAATGGAAAATTAACAACACGAGGACATCAACTACAACCACCAAACTGCAATAATAACAACAACAAGTTCAACCACGTTTTCATTCATTCACTGGACAACATTTATTTCATTCCACTCATATCACGTTTTCCTCACTCCCTTCTCTCTCTCTCTACTCGCTCTCTCACACACACACACACTCCCCATTACTTTCAACCAATCAGTGTACGATGCGTCCAATCTCATTGTGTTTTCATTGGTCAATCCAACATAAACCAATATAAAGGTTGATCGTTAAGCAAACTCGTTACTTTTGTTCCAGCATTCAACTGAATATTTTCATCAAACATTATCCAGTTCGTTTGATTCATACAGAATCATATTCTCTTATTCACATTGTTCAGTTCATACTACTTATATTATGATTGTGACAGAGAGAACATCAACATTACAATTGTGATTAGTGACAGTTCATATTACGATTCATCAGTTTGATGTCCTGTGGAATACTTGGAACAAATCAATAATATTGACTGGAAAGTATCATAACCACTTCCAAAGATCATTTCATTTCACACTCACTGACGCTCACAGAATCATTGCAAACTCACCATTCACTCGTTTCGCATTATCATGTCATGTAACAATACACTTCCATCAAATATTTTCTCCAATCACCACCAATTCATGCTAATTTATGATGATGACGACAATGATGTTAATGATAATAACAATCATGATCATACTAGTAATACCAATCACAATATGACCCATCCAATATCCAACTGGTTCACATCACAAACTGCACAGATGATCTCATCCAGATTACCCATTTCCACTTCTACCTCCTCCACATCTGTCATTCACAATAATGTGGATAATCACAGTGATTCCCACTCATTTTCCTCACAAACAGATCCATTCCGCTTAGCATTCGAAACATCACCTATTCAAACAAACACTATTCATCATTACAATGCGAATTGTAATCGTCATCTTCATCCTGGTATACAACAGTACAACTCCTTGTTCATTCCATACCACAATTACATCAATCAATGGAAAAATGTACAGACGAACAACGTCACTCCTCCTGTCGACGACAACCACAACATTGTGAATGTGGCCAAAATAAAGGGATTACATCGTAATAATCCACAACGTCGTCAACATCATCGTCATCACCAATATCACCATCGCCATCACCGTCAACAAATACAACAACAACAACAACAACAATTCCAACCTCATAATGTCAAGTCGTGTGATCTGATCACAGAAGATGAACCGAAACCGAATTTCAGTTATATTGGTAAGTCTGTAGTTGTTTGGTTATGCGATTGATTCACTGATTCATTGATTGGTTGAATGATTGAATGCATGACAAGGATATTATTCCTTAATTTTAGTGAGTGGGTGATTTGTTGGATACCACACTCATTATCTACGAAGTACACTGATTACACTCTGTGATTGATTGTTAATAAGAATGTGAGATTTGTGGTTGTGGGTATTTTCACGACTGAATTGGTGAGGGAGATCATTCAGTGTGGAATTAAACACACATTGTAGTCTCTTTCATTAAACACGATTGACAATTTAAGTGAAGTGTACGCTACACTCAGATATCTGTTTAAGTGCTACATACACGACGAACAACTAATCCGTTCATTCCTCAAATATCAACCAACAACGAGAGAATACTTTCACTAAATAACTGAGAGAAATTTTGTTTAAATTGTATAAGGGAGAACACAGGATAGTGAGTGCGAGTTTTTTAGGATAGTATGAAACATACATTCTCTCCCCATCCCATTGTTACCTACACTCATAATAAATCAGTAATCCGATCCAATAAGTCTGAACAGTGATGATTTCGTTGAGAAGATAGAATGAGAAATTCTGTCAAGTGCTTCATGTTATTCACTAAACACAATTTCTCAATCATATGTATTTGTAATCGTGCAACACTTCTGAATTGATTTGATGTCTCCTGATCAATTCATCACTGGTCAAGTCATTTGAGATTAGTCAATTATTGAGCTGCGACTTATGTCATTTGATGATTATGTAGTTGTTGGTTTCCTCGGAAATATGTTCAGTGGAGTTCGAATATACTACTCAGTTGTTCAAATGTAGGTGGAGCACTACTCGGATGTAATGCACACAAACACATACACACACGCATACGATTTTCAACACTATTTCCTGTTTGATAAAATGCTTTTGTCCATTTGTTATGAGTGATATTTCGATAGGTTGATTACTCTGAAACGATAACCGATTCCTTCTTCATCCTATTAACTGTTGAATGACGTTTCCGTTAGAGATAATAACCTAAGCATTATAAGCAGGTATATATGTATTAACATTCTATGGTTCGCAGTTGGTGAAATTACACTCCCATCACACAATGCATCAATTCATCAACTACATTGACTTCATCATAGATAACATCAGATTGCAATGAGAAATCTGTAGATCACATGATGCATTTATCGATCTATTCGAATGTTATTGTTGTTGTTTGCATCTGACAACATTACATTGTTATCAGATCGATTGAACTATTCCATGATCAGATACCTTCAATCAAATACTGCGGTATACAGCAGCCCATCAACACTGCTGTAGTTAACTTACTTAACAGACTGTGTTATTAGAACAGTAATGACTTGTTTATATCTTCGTGTTATTTCTATTATTATCTTGTGTGTATGAACATGGATGCTTGTCACAACCTTCACAGAATTCCTTCTTACCTAATTAAATGTTAATTGTTTAAATCACTCAGTCACTCATCCCATTCCCATAATCATTTATATTTCCTCACCAAATCTGATCAATTCATTCGTCTCATTATTCATCCTCAATGGATCTCATTCACAATTCTTCTCATATTCTCTTTGTGTACTTGTGACTTTGTGATCTGAGTTGTACCATAATCAACAGTGATCAACGACTCGTTTTGTCTTCTCAAATCTATACACTATTCGATGTTATCCATCGACGGTGATCACGACAAGTGATATCTACTAAGCATTAGGAATCATCTCGAAGATGATATTCCACAACAAGTGTCCACCACCCAACCACTAATTCAATCGAGTGAAATACCAGTACAACTAGAATCGTAAAATGTTAACAGAGATGGAAGACACATCGATTGTGTGAATGAGTGAAATGACACAACTGCACAAAACCGGTTGTTTCATTGACACATTTTCATTGTTATCACTGATTCGACCAAAATCAATACCCAATAATACAATACACAGTCCTTATTATTATTATTATTATTATTATTATTATTATTATTATTATTATGATTAACTGGTATATCCATTCCACATATCCCACAACTTGCTTTCATTTGGATTGAATGTCCCACATAGAATCTCCTGTTAGTATTTTCCACTATCCATTACAACATATCATTACTATAAATAATAACAATTAATGGCATTATGATTATGATTAATGACCACTTATGACGTAATCATAATTGATTGTGAAATACAATCCACTTTCAAGTTTGCTTGATCAAGTGTGTGTGTGTGTATTTGTTTGTTTGTGAGGGAAAGAGAGAGAGTGTGTGTGAGTGAGTGTTAATTAACGTTGATCGGTAGAATACTCTCAATGAAAGTCATAATAATAATAATAATAATAATAATAATAATAATTTCTGGTGTCTGTAATGATGATGACAATAATGAGATTATTAACACGAGCTGTAGAATAGTGCCATTTGATCTATCAGTGTGTTTGTGTGTTTCGACAGGCGTGGTAAACACAATTCTGGGTAACCTTCAATTAATCTTTAAAATGTTTTGATTTTCATCTCATCCACAGTCAAATGAAAGGGAACAGGGTGTTCAATATGCTAATCAAGTGTTGTAATATACCTGTGAGATAACCTTGTATGTGAGTGTGTGTGAGTGAGTGATTGTGGATTATACATCTGAGATTGATGTGAATTGTCAGCAAAACAAACAGTTTGATTACTGTTTCTCAAACGAACCACTTGCAACAATCGTTCGCATGTTTGTGGTTGTGTGTATGCACTGCGAATACTGCAACACTTCTCCCTTTACACTCATGTTATAATAATAACAGTTATATTGCTTGTAATATGCATAATCATCCATAATTATGGTGTAGACTTATGAGTCGAATAAAGTTAACATTGAAGTGAACAGTACACATATGGTGAATGATGAATTCAGTTAATGATAATGTTGAAAAGAGAAAAATGTTGTCTGTGAATTGTCCCAATTATTCTTTATATTCAGTAGTATAATCATCATTATTAAATAGTAATAAGCACACAAATGATCATTGGAAATGGAAACGAACTCATTTGAAAGTGGACTTATATAATGAATATGTGACTGTTTGTGTGTGTATGTGTCTTATTTCCGTCTATCTTTGATGATACGACTCATCATTTCATCTTCACATTTCGCTACAAATCAGTAGTAATCGAATGTTGCATATAAAATAATTAGTGAATAACTCCGGTCTCTTCAACGGACTCGAACTGACACAATCTTGGTTATCGAATATGATCACATGATGAAGTAATACCATTTGATCACTGTGATCACTGGAACAGATCTATCGAACAAACATCTTCACGAAATTCTCTGCTTCAATAAACAGCAGTGAAATCTGTGAAATAGTGTTAGACAATCAGGTGATGTGAGATTTTGCTGCTGACTTCAATATTGATTACCAATAATGAAGATACAACAGTCTTAATGTATAGTTGATACACCACCCAACTTCACCATGTTCACACTCGACCATCAAACACGTTGTTTTACGTGTAACACTCGTGTCGAGTCATTCACTCACAAAATTCATCGGTGCACACTGGACTTCAACAGACAGAGAACTAGTATTCCAATGTAATCAATGAATGAACTGGTAATTCTAATAGTGCACACTTAAATCTCAATTAACTTGTCATTTATCCACATATTATTCAGTAAAATTGACCATTTATTTATTCTCTTCAAATCAAAACATTCTAGGATTGATTGCAAAGGCCATACTCAGTACACAAGAAAGACGTATGATCTTGTCAGAAATCTATCAATGGATTCAACTACGTTATCCATATTTCAGTACACGTGGACCAGGATGGCGTAATTCCATTCGACACAACTTATCATTGAATGATTGTTTTATTAAAGTCGGTAAGTTCTTAGGTGTTGCCGTGGTGTGTGTTTGTTATTGTAATTGTGACGTTTCACTCACTGATTCATTCACTTATTCATTCCATCATGAGAACAGTGTTTTTTTCACCGAAATTATTCGAAAGACTTCATTGAATGTGTCGAGTGACTGGTAACTGGTCAGTGGTAATTCATTCACCTGGTTCAATGGCATAGACCTTCGGTCTAGTGCGCTGCATCGTGGATGCGCAATGTTCATAAGTCCCATATGAGAACAAAATGTCCGTCCAGTTCTCTCAGTTTTTCAATGGTGGTCTAACATTGATCCATTCATAATATCAATCTATACTCAACAATGTCCACAATTCAATACTGATAGTCCCCAGCAACATTCTAAATATCTACTCAGTGTAAATTGGGAAACCACCACCTATCGGAAAATGAATATGTGAGGGAGACTGGTGATGGCAGTAAGCCACTCACTCTTAATTGTCACCTTAAAGCATAGTTCAATTTGCACAGATGAAACCGTGATTTCCATGGAATGCGAAATGCGTCGATTATGTTCATAACTACTCAGTGTAACTCATGGTGAACAATCCGCATTCCACATCACGGTTAATCAAGAAACATACTTCAACCGTTCAAAGACATCATGTTTGAGATTGCTTCCTGATTCACACAGCCACTCACTACTCTCAATAAACACAACATCACGAATTTCGTCAACTCTTCGATAACTCGGAAGTTGATTTCACGTAATTCATTTGCATGTTCCACACAATTTATCACTCACCAAATGAATCTGATTGAAATCTAATTGACATTGTACATTTATTTGACAGGTAGAGCAGCAAATGGGAAAGGACACTATTGGGGAATTCATCCAGCCAACTTGAAAGACTTTCTCAGTGGTGACTTCAGAAGACGTAGAGCACAACGCAAAGTACGTCGAGCATTAGGATTGAGTCGACCTGACGATAAAATTCATGACGACGACGACGACGATGATGATGATGATGATGGTGATGACGTTGATGGTGATGATGGTGGTGGTGGTAATGGTGATCGAGGTGATGACCAAATCTCACCAACACTCAATTCTCCACTCATTCCACAAACATTTCTCCAATTCCTACATCCATACATACCCACATATCAACTGACCACGTCACCACTCACACCAAATTCCTCTCCAATACTCACATCACACAAACACACATTCAATGCCAAATCACACATTCCATTACATACATCAATACCACTCACAAACACAAACACAAACACAAACTTATTCACATTTGATCAATTGACCGATTCTACAAACAACCAATACACAAACAATCCATCAAACATCACAACTCCTCTCCTATTCAATCCATCACCTGTCCCACTCATGCACAATTCACACCTCCTACCTCACCAATCGCCGATGAATGCATCACCAACAAGTCGAATGAATAATTCCACTGAATCCAAACAATCAATTCAAACACTAAACACCACCAATCAACTATGCAAATCGAGTTGCACCAACAACACATTGATCGATCTCTTCTACATCAATTTGATGCATTTACTCAAAAATCATCATTCATTCATTCAAGCTGACATGGATGGTAAACGCACATGTGACAAGCCTGTATTGCTTGTTCCAAATTCAATTGCAAGTACCAACCATACTACTACTACTACTACTATTACTACTAACAGTACCACTACTACTACCAATAGTAATAATAACAATTCACATACTACCGCCACTACCAGTACTACACACACAACAAACACTATCATTCCTCTCAGTATTCCTATCTCTGATCACCATCGAGTTGATTGTCAATATGTGAATTCATCATGTTCTTCATTCGATCCTGTGTTCCTCAGATCTCATCCACTCTCCACTCAACATCCAATCAATGTCAGTTTCAATGTGGTCAACTTGATTGATCACAAACTCAATCACAGTGATCTTGATCCTGATTCCGATTCTACACGTAATCATGATGATGATGATGATGATGACGAGGGTGTTGTTGTTGTTACTGATGTTAATAATGATGCTTCAATCTCTAAAATGATGAAGTCACAACAATATCATGTACATAGTGAAGGTGATCAGAAGACTGATCTTGATCAGTATGAATCACAAGATGATGATGAGGAGGAAGATATTAAACTGGAATCACATCCAGCAAAACTCATAATCAATTAATCAATCAGTTGTTTAAACATTATTCTATTCAAATGTATCGTATTCGTTTCACAGTTTAGATGATCCATTAGTTTACCTGATAAATAAATCATAAACTCTTTGTTCATTGACTTTTTAACAAGATATTCAATGAGCAATTCATACAACTGCATACCATCTATATTCTACAAATTGCTTAGGTGATTCTTTTGAAATGATTTTGATGGAATTTTGTACTGTCATCTAGATGGTTGGTTGTATAGTGGAGTGTATAGTTTGAAATCTTGCACTGCATTAAACTAATGATAATATTTAGTCATTAGTTCTTGTACTATACTATAAATAGCAGTAGGAAATAATGACTAAAGCCATTTGAAGCGTCGATCTATTCGTTGATTGGTTTGTTGCTGACCTTCAACATTCTGTAATATTACACGTTCTTCAGTTATACAAAGTTTATGTCAACAACAAAGTAAAAGAACAATATCCGATCACTTACAAGAATCTTTGTGGATTGATTGAAGTTAGACATTAACATCATTGGATGTCGACTCAGTGGTCTAGAGGTTAAGCGTTCACACGCTAGACTAATAGATCTTGGGTTCGAATCTACTATGGCGGGATTGTGGATACTCACTGCTGAAGAGTCCTATACTAGGATGGAACGGTCATCCAATGCTTTAAGTTATCCATGGTGGTTTAACTTCATGAATTCAACAATCCATCCATCCTTGTAAACATTTTTATTATCAACAATAGTAATACAGTTAGATTGAATTTTTTTGTTCGTTTTCTGAATGACCCCCCTCTTCTCCTCTGTAAAGTTTTATCATATGTAACTATTCAATTTTCTCAATGTCTTTCATTTATTGATCGATCAATAAATGATTATTTATCTTTTGAACTAAATCAATATTTGATCAGATCAATTAAATTTTCTTTTTTTTTCTTCTCTTCATTGATTGTTACTAGGGGAAAGAAATGTTCGTTTTTTTTAAGTTGATTGTTTTCTTTATGATTAGTGCTTTGTAACCAAGATTCTTTTTCATAAAATGTAGTTATTAATGCTATGAATAACTCTCTTTTTTTAATTATTTACTTGGATTTGGAACTTTCAATAACGACAAAAAAGAATTGTGATCTTTTAATCAGACGTCAATTAGATCGGATGATGTTGTCGACGGGTTCATCATTATAGTGATCTTGAATTTAACTGTAGTTGGATCGGACAAATATACGAGGATAGCCGATATGTATATTTTGATAACAATCATTTCATTGACTTAAATCGCATTAGTGAATTAAATAAGTCAAATACGAGAATGGATGTTTGAATACGTATGTTTTGTATACTAATAGATCTGGACAGGAAATCTGAGGGATGAAGCAAATAGAAGAGAGCGAAGCCAAATGACGTGCGGTCGATTAAGAGTGTAAGCCAACTCTATTTAGTCATGCGTCAGTCAATATTTATAACCAGATAAAAATAAGTTACAGACGTGTGATGAATAGGAGAAGAAGCGTACATCAGTCAGTCAGTAATAACGTAGAACTTCGTACGTACGTACGTACATCACTTCGAGTTTCCATAACACGTTAGCGCAGAGATCCAGTTGTCGATTCAAATCACGTACTGGTAGAGGTAGTAAGAGTATAAGCAGTAGTCGGAAAGATTAGAGTTTGAAGATGTTATTCAAGGAGTATAATCCAGTGAAATAAATGTCCAAAGCGAAAAAAAGGGACATGAAGAATTCAGAAGATTAGAATTTGGGATCAGCTGTAAACCAACATTACATGAGCGTCGGTTACTAAACCTACACCACTGCAAACGATTTTGAGCTAATTCATTCAAGGTCTTTAACCATCGATTGCTACCATCTCGTAAATTTCAACCAGGTAGTCTGCACCTAACAACAGAACTCAGTCCACTTGTCAGTGACTTTAAGGATTTATGCCATGTTTTTGGTCTGGATGCCCCTAACTTTCTTCCAACCTACTCCTACACCATAAAGCATCGCATGTCGAGGCATTCGGTGGTTGGGCATACATAACACGTGTCCCAGCCATCTCAACTGATGAAGTCTCATTACTTCACCAATCGATTTGCCATCCTTACCTAGTACCCGTTTCCTAATAACTGCCTTACTTACTCGATGGTTCCAGGATATACGAGCAATGTATCGAAGACAGCTATGATCAAATACCAGTAACCTACGAATATCCTCTACTCTTACCGGCCATGTTTCACCACCATAAAGTAGGACGGAACGAACTGTACATATATACACTCATAAAAAAGCAGTCAAGATTGATAAGCGAATAATGAACAAGGTCAAAACGTAACTCAAGAAGAATGAATAAATTAGGCTGTCCAGAAGCTAGAATAAGGTATATGAGCTTAACATAGTAGCCGACTTCACAGATTCCGGAAGTGGTTGGAATAAACTCAACTTGTTCGAATCAAATAATATTTTCAATGTGAACACATTTTGTATGTTATACTTGTCATAGATTAATGTCGGTCGGGATACCGTAGTCAAACAAAAAGTAATAAATATGGACTTTGTACTACTGTAGACCTACCCAATGGTGAATACCAATAGTCTCACCCAGGTTGCGGTTCAAACTTCCAGAATTCATGGTAACCATCTAATCATTAGAACTATTGTGTCAACGTCCAACGGTAAAATAGTTAACTTACTAGTGACTTACTTAAAAATGTTGTCGAAGTTTGAGGGGAAATTTGTGACTGGTGGAACTCAGGTATGTCAGATATGAAACAACTGACATAAGTGACATTGAATGTTACTTTATGTTATATTCCAAACTTATTAAATTTGATGTATTAACAGTCAATACCGACATGGTGATTCTAGAAGTTCAACATTCTTCATGAGCTCTGGAGTATCTGAGCCCGACTCTCGGTGAAGTCGTGGGTATAGACTACTGAGAATTCATATAAGAGAATTAAGCAGTTGTTCAGTAATCTCATGTTTTTTAATTCTTTCGCCACTGAAATCAATCTGTAATCAATTCAACCTTTAAATGAAATGTGTCTTCATGAAACTTCTTCAAATAAGTGTATGAATAGTAGTGAAAACTAATGTTTATCACAACCTATATGTCATTCATAATGCTTGTTAAGCTTTCACTGAACGTCTTCAACGTTAACATATTAAGCGTTAACTAGACTTTTAGAAAACCTAAACTCTTGAACTCTAAACAAGGAGATAATACAACAAAACGTTTACCTCAAGAGTTGATCCTACTATAGAGATCAAAAGGTAATTATATGACTACTAGTAATTTTATGGCTTTGTAATCATTTTGAAACTATGCTTATATTATTGATAATTTAAGTATTTGAATAAGCATACTAGAAAAGAATATTGTGATGTATACTACTGATGTCAACAGATATAAGTAGTTTGTATTGTTATATGTACTACTTATGTTTATATAAGTAGTATATAATGCTAGTCAGGAATAGAATGTCTAGCACCAATAGGTTGAAACGATCGAAGAGGTAAGAACGGGAACAGAAAGTAATTGGTATGGAAATGTAGGAACAATTAAATCTGAAACAATTAATGAACACTTTACAAATGAAGTATTTGCTGCATGGCTCCCAGATACATTCGATTGTCTCCACTTGTGTGTTTTTTTCCCAATAGAGCTAATGAGCTAAAAGTAGTGTGGAATACTTTTCAATTTATGTCAATAATAGATGAAATTCTATTATGATTTTTAAAGCAATGTATATTAGAGAGGAGGTTTTATGGAGAATGTAGTAATTTAATAGTTGAATTCATGAGCTCGACTACTATGGAAAACCTGAAAGTACTGGACGGCCATTTCGTCGTAGAATGCAACTCTTCAACCCAGGAACTCCGATCTTGTGCGCAAACACCTAACCCCTAAACAACTGAGTCGGCATCCGACGGTGTTAATATCTAACTTCAACCAGGAGTCCCATACTAGGAAGAAATGACCGTCTATTGCTTCCAGGTTTCGAATGATGAACTTAGGTGTCTGGACGTATTCAATATGAGACTGTATATATATATATATATATATATATATATATATATATATATATATATATATATATATATATATATATTAGTTGTGTGCTAATTGACACTGGTTAAAACAACGTACCTGTTTACATAGTTGATTCTGGATTACTTAGATTCATAGAGTGATAAATTACCATTAAATTATTGATCCATAAATTCTTACGGACTACCTCTAACCATCTAACATTTAAATATAATACATGAAATGTTGAGTTAATCAACCAAGTAGCTACATTACAGCTTGATCGATAGAATTCGATCATCACTAAGGGCTATACAAAAATAACATTGGATAATATCTGAGAATCATTTAGCACTGAATATTGATCGATTATCGATACGTAATTCTGTGATATAAATGAGTTTAATATCAGTTAGTACATCGTGTTCGACGGTTATTCAATTTTCGTAACTCTGATAATAATTATGCAAATATAGTCAATAGTGTAGATGGTTCAGCTTAGAATTAGTCAAGATAGAATTTGTCCTTTATATCAAATATTTGCATGGTAAATGTACATTTATAGTAAAATAATTATGAATTCATGAGATGGATATTCCTAAGTAGACATTGGTTAATTACTTACTTATTTACTTACTTAGGCCTGTTACTTATCGTGGAGAAGCATAGGCCGCCCACCAGCATTCTCCATTCAACCCTGTCCTGGACAATCCTTTGCAATTGTTATTCATTCTTTACATATCTGCTTCCAATTCTCGGTGTAGTGCATTCATCGGCTTTCTTCTTTTCCGTTTCCCTACAGGATTCCAAATTAACGCTTACCTCGTGATGCAGTTTGATGATTTCCGTAATGTATGTTCTATACACTTCCAACCTCTTTTCCGAATTTCCTCTTCAGCTGAGAGCTGATTTGTTCTCTCCCACAATAGGTTGATGCTGATGGTATCCGGTCAACGGATATTGAGTATCTTGCGTAGATAACTGATTATAAATACTTGTACTTTCATGATCATGGTTGTAGTAGTCCTCTACGTTTCATCTCTGTACAGTATAACTAACTGATTCGATGTTCGTATTGAAGATTGTGACTCTGATATTGGTTGTTTTCAGTCCCATATGTTCTTCAATTGTAGGAATGCGCTCCTTGTTTTGCCAATTCTCGCCTTTACATCTGCATCTGATTCTCCTTGTTCATCGATGATGCTTCCCAAGTATAATGAAAGATTTCACCACTTCCAGTGCTTCTCCATCAAGTGTGATTGGGCTAATGTTCTTCGTATTGTATTTGAAGATTTTGGTTTTTCCTTTATGTATGTTGAAGCCTACTGACGCAGAGGTTACAGTTACATTAGTTGTCTTCATCTGCATTTTTTGATGTGTATGAGATAGAAGGGTCATGTTATCTGCGAAGTCCAAATATTGTAATTGATTGTGAGTTGTCCATTGTATTCCGTGTTTCCTCTCATATGTTGAGATCTTCATAACCCAGTCAACCACCAGAAAAACGATGAGAGTAAACAGCCTTGTTTGACAGTGGTCCTCACTTGCAATACATTTGTCAACTGTCCTCCATGTCCATAGGAGTTGAAGGAAGAATTACTACACATCAGGATGAAAGAACAAATTCTTCGGAAGTCATGAACCTGATGCCACTTCTAACAACCAGAGCAACAATTTTTTATAGGTCCATGGGACTTCTGGACAATGTTACTGACTGAGAAGACTCGTCATATAGCCACAGAAATGACGAGATACAATTTGACAGTACTAGGAATCAGTAGACACTGGTTAGTATTCAGTAATTATTAGATAGTGAACTGAAGATCAAGATTAAAAAGTGTAATTGGAGAGCCAATAAGACTGAAAATACAGACCATTCGATTTTCTAAACTCTTCTAATAATCCTAAACTGAAAGGCACCAAATGCAAAACTAATGGCTGATAATAAGAATCTAGTTGATCATCAAAACTAATCGAAAAGATTTAAGAATACAACAGTTAACTTTGTCTAAAGTGAAATGAATCATATTGATCATCATTATTCTGTAACTTTAGTTGATATTGTTTTACTTGGATCTTCCCATTGATGTTTAGGACTGTAATTGATCAATCTCTTATTAGTATATGTGTATACTGTGTTTTATGCATCGATATTGCCTCAAGTAACAAGCATTATAAACAAAGATGGATAGTGCTTGCTTGCAGTGGAATCCAACTTGATGGATGTTTCGTCCTATTTGGGACTCGTCAATTGGAGTTGATGTTCACTCTGAAACACGAACTCAGTACTATTCTTTTCAAAAGCCAACGAGTTATCTATTCAACTACATCCTGATAGCCATTTGCTTATGCAATGGGATAAAGTTTAGATTTACTTCGTATTGTTGTTGTTGTTGTTTAGGATTGCAATTGATTAAGTTAATTTCATGATTACACTGTGTTATCTTGTATCGCCCCCCCCCAATCTGTAAATGATTTCATACAATATCTAACAAACAAACAAACAAAAAAGTTCAACATCCAAACAACAAGTGAATGAATATTGAATAACTTAATTTTGTTTTGTTTCTTGTTTGTTTGTTTGTTTTTGGTGAAAAATATGTTGTTTATATGCAACATTATGCTTGTTTATTTGTTTCTTGTTTTAATTCTCAACTTCTGTTGTTGTGGTTGGTGGTGGTGGTGGTGGTAGTAGTAGTAGTGATGGTGACGGTGATAGTGGTGGTTTTCATCGGTGGGAAATTTGATACCTTACTGTTATTCTTCATTGATTCGTTGTTTTTCTTTCATGATTAAACTCCTTTTTGGGGGGAAGAGGGAGGGAGAACAATATTTATTTATCTGTCTATTTATGTTTCAAGATAGTTACAGATGGTTTGATGAGATTTTCTTTTAATTGAATAATACACGCAAACTTCTTTGTTTTGTTTTACTTTTTCTTTAAACGTACGGTGTTCAATTACAGAGTTTTCTATTATACTAAAGTTTAATGTGTATTATGTAACAATTGAGAATATCAGATTCATGATTTCAATTGTTTTATTACTGAAATGACGTTCTTTAAGATGAAATATTCATCGGGATTTTGAATAGAGTCTTCCACTTATTCATTATTCATCATCTATCTCCATTGTTTTCAATGAACTATGAAGTTAACTAGAATTATTATTTAGTTTATAAGTAAAGATAGATAGTGGCTAAAATCAATGGAATTCAGTTTGACGCGTGTTTCGTCCCATTTGGAACTCATCAACTGGATTTACCTTCATCTCAAAGTTGATGTTCATCCTGAGACTCGAATTAAGGCAATATAAACTGAAAATTACTATAACCTATCAATTGTGTCATTCTATGTGATAATTCTGTTTGAAATAAACTCAACGATTGATATTTAATGAATTTCAACTGTTCGTTCATCATATTGATCTGAACTTCTTTCAGAGTAATAATCTAAATCAAGATCATCAGTGGAATATATAACGTTTAACAATAAAAAACTCAATAAGAACGGTAGGTTGCTCATACCGGTCGAATGTCATTAGTTTAGCACATTGTTAAGATTGTATAAGTCATATTCCGATTGATGGATAAATCCTGTGATAATTAGCGGATCATAAAGTCACAACACTCTGAAGCGGTTCATACAAAATTACTGGACGAAATGTTGAAATTATTTATATTTCAATCGCTGAGTCTATTTCAAATGTAATTTTCACATATAGTGACTTCTTTATACTCGGTGCCCAATTTTTGTCCAACTATTCGTTCTAATAGTGACGAACATTCGTGAGTCGGCATCGCTTGGATTAGTTTAAGACATTAGATGATTTTAGGTAGTCGACAAAACAACTTCAACCTAGTTTTATTCTAGTGAAGACACATGGAAAATGCATATTGGTAATGTTTAATGAAAAGATATTCCGTACAGGACTCGAACCTGCATCGCCTAGCTTCATAAACTCAAATATCATTACCAAAATATACAAGGGGCAACTGACTTTTTGTAGGACAACAATTGATTCCCCTAATCAATAGCCCTGCAATCAGATTCCAGTTTGTAAAACTAGATAACATAGGTCATAATCCTAATTCAATAATTAGTTCCCATAAGAGTTTAGGTACACCTAAAGAATAAGTGCCAGCTAACGTAAAATCTAAGTCTATTGTTTCCTCCAGACTACATCCAACCTCTTAAGATTTAGTTAACAATATGTTCACTTTCTAAGTGATTCGTACTGTGTTCAAATCTAAATAAAAAGCTGAGATTAATGAAATCTACTCTATCGAGATTCAGTTATGTTAGTGGATAGGAATTATTTTTGGTATAACGAGTACTACCTATGCAAAATATCATGATAATTTATAAATTGGCTTTCATATACGGCAAATCATTTAACATAAAATACTAGTTAATCAGTCGATATATTTGATGAATTTTAAAGGCATAATGTGGTGTGTACTACTAATATGATAACAAATATAAGTAGTATGTATCATCAATCAAAAGTGAAATGTTTGGAGGCAGAAGGTTAAGAAGATCGAAGAAAAGAGAATAAGACCATTTCACAGGTCGAAATCATGAGTCAATTGAAGCTAGACCACCATGGAAAACCTGGAAGCACTGGACGGCCATTTCGTCCTAGTATGGGGCTCCTCAGCAGTGAGCATCCACGTAAATGATTGATGCGAAAACGAAAGAACAATAAAGTCTTAGACGACTGATTGACATTTTACAAATGAACTATTTACTATTTGGTTCTCGGATTCTACTAACACATTATCCCGACTGTAGTTGCTACGTTGACGCGGTGGTTGGGCTTGCCTATCGTGATGACCCAACCGAGCTATATTGGCTGGAACATATGTTCCTGTAGGTTCTACCATGCTAGGCAGGTCGATTGGAGAACGGTAAGACTAAAAGCAGCAACTCAAGGTCTAGGGGCGAAGTCGTACTGCTGACCGTAGAGGGATGTGGCAGCAGTAAGGTGTTTCCCTCGGACAACCAGCATCTACAGTGATGCTGCCCTCTCACAAGGAAGGAAGGGGTTAGAAAAGGTCGACCCTAAAAATGTCACACCTCACCTTACCTCACGGATTTCCGTCTCGGACGGTAAGGCTCTTTAAAAAACGGAGCTAACACATTAAAAACCTTCCACGAAAAGGCCGAGCACGACCGGCCTCAAGCAGTTGTCCCTTGGGCTCTGCGGTCACGCTCCCAGGTCGTTAAGACCAAAATTAATCCAACTTCCTTTTCAGGTTCCTCAAGAAATACCCTTCCCCAGTGTGGGCAGATGGGAAGTGATATCAGCCCTTATACCCGTAACAGCACATAAGACCAAGTTGGTCACATTCAAATCCTTCCTACACCTCATGACAGACTGAATAAGACATTCTGTAATTTGTGTATAAAAATACATTCGGTTGTCCTCACTTGTGTTCTCGTTCACTACAATAATACAGTAATAACACATTTTGCTTTAACGACTATTGAATTTGAGCTTTAGTTGAACAGCCATTAAAAATCAGGATGTATAGTATGAAAATACTTGATAGCATTCATCTACAGTACTAGTACTAATCTAATCCACGAAATTCAAGCATCATACTGTACCTCTAATTATTAGACTATTGAACTAGTATACAACTCCAATCAATTCATAATACTGTCCAACTATCTATTTACTGTCAATTAGTCATAGATATAGTATATTCGAGTATAACTGTTTATCGTTTCCTAAATTCTAATCCTTGCCATTAGAAGATATAGTTGAGACATTTTACATCTTAATCTTTATGCGGTGACATAGTTTTGAAAAGAGTTCCCAGTTGAAACATTCAAAGAAGACTTTGATCAGTAATAGAGATGTGTATTTTCATCAGTTGCGATAAATCTGTAATAATAATGACTAAAACAGTATACAATTGAATTAAGATAAAAATAAAGATTGTTTATTTACACAAGGTATAATCTAATGGACTATCTAAACTATGAAATGAATATGATACATTTGAACTGGATAATGTTTGATCAAGTGATTGATTGATTATGGATTTTGTTGAATGTAATTCCAGTGGAATTTCCTCCTCCTTTTCCTCTGCCTGATCATCATCATCATCATGTGATTCATACTGATCAAGATCAGTCTTCTGATCACGTTCACTATGTACATGATATTGTTGTGACTTCATCATTTTAGAGATTGAAGCATCATTATTTACATCAGTAACAACAACAACACCCTCGTCATCATCATCATCATGATTATGAGTAGGATCGGAATCAGGATCACGATCACTGTGATTGAGTTTGTGATCAATCAAGTTGACCACATTGAAACTGACATTGATTGGATGTTGAGTGGAGAGTGGATGAGATCTGAGGAATACAGGATCGAATGAAGAACATGATGAATTCACATACTGACAATCAATTCGATGGTGATCAGAGATAGGAATACTGAGAGGAATGATAGTGTTTGTTTTGTGTGTAGTACTGGTAGTGGCGGTAGTATGTGAATTGTTATTATTACTATTGGTAGTAGTAGTGGTACTGTTAGTAGTGATAGTAGTAGTAGTAGTAGTATGGTTGTTACTTGCAATTGAATTTGGAACCAACAATACAGGCTTGTCACATGTGCGTTTACCGTCCATGTCAGCTTGAATGGATGAATGATGATTTTTGAGTAAATGCATCAAATTGATGTAGAAGAGATCGATCAATGTGTCGTTGGTGCAACTCGATTTGCATAGTTGATTGGTGGTGTTTAGTGTTTGGATTGATTGTTTGGATTCAGTGGAATTATTCATTCGACTTGTTGGTGATGCATTCATCGGTGATTGGTGAGGTAGTAGGTGTGAATTGTGCATGAGTGGGACAGGTGATGGATTGAATAGAAGAGGAGTTGTGATGTTTGATAGATTGTTTGTGTATTGGTTGTTTGTAGAATCGGCCAATTGATCAAATGTGAGTAAGTTTGTGTTTGTGTTTGTGAGTGGTATTGATGTATGTAATGGATTGTGTGATTTGGCATTGAATGTGTGTTTGTGTGATGTGAGTATTGGAGAGGAATTTGGTGTGAGTGGTGACGTGGTCAGTTGATATGTGGGTATGTATGGATGTAGGAATTGGAGAAATGTTTGTGGAATGAGTGGAGAATTGAGTGTTGGTGAGATTTGGTCATCACCTCGATCACCATTACCACCACCACCATCATCGCCATCAACGTCATCACCATCATCATCATCATCATCGTCGTCGTCGTCATGAATTTTATCGTCAGGTCGACTCAATCCTAATGCTCGACGTACTTTGCGTTGTGCTCTACGTCTTCTGAAGTCACCACTGAGAAAGTCTTTCAAGTTGGCTGGATGAATTCCCCAATAGTGTCCTTTGCCATTTGCTGCTCTACCTGTCAAATAAATGTACAATGTCAATTAGATTTCAATCAGATTCATTTGGTGAGTGATAAATTGTGTGGAACATGCAAATGAATTACGTGAACTCAACATCCGAGTTATCGAAGAGTTGACGAAATTCGTGATGTTGTGTTTATTGAGAGTAGTGAGTGGCTGTGTGAATCAGGAAGCAATCTCAAACATGATGTGTTTGCACAGTTGAAGTATGTTACTTGATTAACCGTGATGTGGAATGCAGATTGTTCACCATGAGTTACACTGAGTAGTTATGAACATAATCGACGCATTTCGCATTCCATGACAATCACGGTTTCATCTGTGCAAATTGAACTATGCTTTAAGGTGACAATTAAGAGTGAGTGGCTTACTGCCATCACCAGTCTCCCTCACATATTCATTTTCCGATAGGTGATGGTTTCCCAATTTACACTGAGTAGATATTCAGAATGTTGGTGGTGATTATCAATATTGAATTGTGGACATTGTTGAGTATAGATTGATAGTATGAATGGATCAATGTTAGACCACCATTGAAAAACTGAGAGAACTTGACGGACATTTTGTTCTCATATGGGACATATGAACATTGCGCATCCACAATGCCGCGCACTAGACCGAAGGTCTATGCCATTGAACCAGGTGAATGAATTACCACTGACCAGTTACCAGTCACTCGACACATTCAATGAAGTCTTTCGAATAATTTCGGTGAACAAAACACACTGTTCTTATGATGGAATGAATAAGTGAATGAATCAGTGAGTGAAACGTCACAATTGCAATAACAAACACACACCACGGCAACACCTAAGAACTTACCGACTTTAATAAAACAATCATTCAATGATAAGTTGTGTCGAATGGAATTACGCCATCCTGGTCCACGTGTACTGAAATATGGATAACGTAGTTGAATCCATTGATAGATTTCTGACAATATCATACGTCTTTCTTGTGTACTGAGTATGGCCTTTGCAATCAATCCTAGAATGTTTTGATTTGAAGAGAATAAATAAATGGTCAATTTTACTGAATATTATGTGGATAAATGACAAGTTAATTGAGATTTAAGTGTGCACTATTAGAATTATCAGTTCATTCATTGATTACATTGGAATACTAGTTCTCTGTCTGTTGAAGTCCAGTGTGCACCGATGAATTTTGTGAGTGAATGACTCGACACGAGTGTTACACGTAAAACAACGTGTTTGATGGTCGAGTGTGAACATGGTGAAGTTGGGTGGTGTATCAACTATACATTAAGACTGTTGTATCTTCCATAGTGGTAATCAATATTGAAGTCAGAAGCAAAATCTCACATCACCTGATTGTCTACCACTATTTCACAGATTTCGCTGCTGTTTATTGAAGCAGAGAACTTCGTGAAGATGTTTGTTCGACAGATCTGTTCATTGATGATTGATGTGTAACATGGAGGAAATTGATTTTCTAGTGGACATTGGTTCCAGTGATCACAGTGATCAAATGGCATTACTTCATCATGTGATCATATTCGATAAGCAAGATTGTGTCAGTTCGAGTCAGTTGAAGAGACTGGAGTTATTCACTAATTATTTGATATGCAACATTCAATTACTACTGATTTGTAGCGAAATGTGAAGATGAAATGATGAGTCGTATCATCTAAGATAGACGGAAATAAGACACACACACACACAAACAGTCACATATTCATTATATCAGTGCACTTTCAAATGAGTTCGTTTCCATTTCCAATGATCATTTGTGCGCTTATTACTATTTAATAATGATGATTATACTACTGAATATAAAGAACAATTGGGACAATTCACAGACAACATTTTTCTCTTTTCGACTATATCATTAACTGAATTCATCATTCACCATATGTGTACTGTTCACTTCAATGTTAACTTTATTCGACTCATAAGTCTACACCATAATTATGGATGATTATGCATATTACAAGCAATATAACTGTTATTATTATAACATGAGTGTAAAGGGAGAGGTGTTGCTGTATTCGCAGTGCATACACTCAACCACAAACATGCAAACGATTGTTGCAAGTGGTTCGTTTGAGAAACAGTAATCAAACTGTTTGTTTTTCTGACAATTCACATCAATCTCAGATGTATAAACCACACACACACACACACACTGTTATCTCACAGGTATATTACCACACTTGATTAGCATATTGAACACCCTGTTCCCTTTCATTTGACTGTGGATGAGATGAAAATCAAAACATTTTAAAGATTAATTGAAGGTTACCCAGAATTGTGTTTACCACGCCTGTCGAAACACACAAACACACTGATAGATCAACATGACACTATTCTACAGCTCGTGTTAATAACCTCATCATCATCATCATCATTACAGACATCAGAAATTATTATTATTATTAAGAGTATTCTACAGATCAGCGTTAATTAACACTCACTCACACACTCTCTCTCTTTCCCCCACAAACAAACAAACAAACACACACACACTTGATCAAGCAAACGTGAAAGTGGATTGTATTTCACAGTCAATTATGATTGCGTCATAAGTGGTCATTAATCATAATCATAATACCATTAATTGTTATTATTTATAGTAATGATATGTTGTAATGGATAGTGGAAAATACTAACAGGAGATTCTATGTGGGACATTCAATCCACATGAAATGGATACACAAATGAATGCAAATTGTGGGAAATGTGGATTGGATATACCAGTTTATCATAATCATTATAATAATAACAATAATAATGATGAATATTGTGTATTGTATTATTGGGTATTGATTTTGGTCGAATCAGTGATAGCAATGAGAATGTGTCAATGAAACAACCCATTTTGTGGAGTTGTGTCATTTCACTCATTCACACAATCGATGTGTCTTCCATCTCTGTTAACATTTTACGATTCTAGTTGTACTGGTATTTCACTCGATTGAATTAGTTGTTGAATGATGGACACTTGTTGTGGAATATCATCTTCGAGATGATTCCTAATGCTTAGTAGATATCACTTGCCGTGATCACCGTTGATGGATAACATCGAATAGTGTATAGATTTGAGAAGACGAAACGAGTCGTTGATCACTGTTTATTATGGTACAACTCAGATTACAAAGTCACAAGTACACAAAGAGAATATGAGAAGAATTGTGAATGAGATCGATTGAGGACGATTAATGAGACGAATAAATTGATCAGATTTGGTGAGCACATATATGATTATGGGAATGGAATGAGTGACTGAGTGATTTAAACAATTAACATTTAATTAGGTAAGAAGGAATTCTGTGAAGGTTGTGACAAGCATCCATGTTCATACACACAAGATAATAATAGAAATAACACGAAGATATAAACAAGTCATTACTGTTCTAATAACACAGTCTGTTAAGTAAGTTAGCTACAGCACTTAACAAATTTAGACGAACTCAGACTGATATTGGTGGGGTTCTGTATACTGTGGGACTCCACAAATATCTATACACATTAAATGTCCACATTTGACGAGAACAATTGAAGCTGCAGACAGACAGTTTGTTGGTGAACAGTAAGGCATTAATCACCGAATTTGTGGAATCGCAATCTACTTTGTGTTGTGAATTCACCACAAACCACACTGTTAAATGACGACGATCAATCATTTCGACTTTCGCATACAATGTCTTCCGTACACAATATGAACAAAACCGCAGTATTTGATTGAAGGTATCTGATCATGAAATAGTTCAATGGATCTGTTAACATCGAGTATTTTACTGTAATGTAGTCAGATCCAAGCAACAACAGTAATATTTGAATAGGTCGATAAATGCACCATCTGAACTACAGATTTGACATTGCAATCTGATGTTTTCCATAATGAAGACAATGTAGTTGATGAATTGGTGCATTGTGTGATGGGAGTGTAATGTCACCAACTACGAACCGTAGAATGTATATACATATATAACTACACATACTGCTTAGGTCTCGATCTCTAACGGAAACGTCGTTCAACAGTTAATGGGATGAAGAAGGAGTCGGTTATCGTTTCAGAGTAATCAACCTATCGAAATATCACTCATAACAAATGGACAAAAGCATTCTATCAAACAGGAAATAGTGTTGAAAATCGTGTGCGTGTGAGTATGTGTTAGTGTGCATTACATCCGAGTAGTGTTCCACCTACATTTGAACAACTGAGTAGCATATTCGAACTCCACTGAACATATTTCCGAGGAAACCAGCAACTACATAATCATCAAATGACTAACCTTAAATGACTTGACCAGTGATGAATTGATCAGGAGACATCAAATCAATTCAGAATTGTTGCACGGTTACAAATACATTTGATTGAGAAATTGTGTTCAGTGAATAACATAACTGTGGAACTCCACAAATATCTATACACATTAAATGTCCACATTTGACGAGAACAATTGAAGCTGCAGACAGACAGTTTGTTGGTGAACAGTAAGGCATTACCCACCGAATTTGTGGAATCACCAGCAACTACATAATCATCAAATGACATAAGTCGCAACTGAATAATTGACTAACCTCAAATGACTTGACCAGTGATGAATTGATCAGGAGACATCAAATCAATTCAGAAGTGTTGCACGGTTACAAATACATTTGATTGAGAAATTGTGTTTAGTGAATAACATGAAGCACTTGACAGAATTTCTCATTCTATCTTCTCAACGAAATCATCACTGTTCAGACTTATTGGATCGGACTACTGAATTATTATGAGTGTAGGTAACAATGGGATGAGGAGAGAATGCATGTTTCGTTCTGTCCTAAAAAACTCTCATTCACTATCCTGTGTTCTCCCTTATACAATTTAAACAAAATTTCTCTCAGTTATTCAGTGAAAGTATTCTCTCGTTGTTGGTTTATATTAGAGGAATGAACGGATTAGTTGTTTGTCGTATATGTAGCACAGATATCTGAGTGTAGCGTACACTTCACTTAAATTGTCAATCGTGTTTAATGAAAGAGAATATAATGTGTGTTTAATTCCACACTGAATGATCTCCCTCACCAATTCAGTCGTGAAAATACCCACAACCACAAATCTCACATTCTTATTAACAATCAATCACAGAGTGTAACCAGTGTACTTCGTAGATAATGAGTGTGGTATGCAACAAATCACCCACTCATTGAAATCGAGGAAGAATATCCTTGTCACACAGTCAGTTAATCAATGAATCAGTGAATCAATCGCATAACCAAACAACTACAGACTTACCAATATAACTGAAATTCGGTTTCGGTTCATCTTCTGTGATCAGATCACACGACTTGACATTATGAGGTTGGAATTGTTGTTGTTGTTGTTGTTGTATTTGTTGACGGTGATGGCGATGGTGATATTGGTGATGACGATGATGTTGACGACGTTGTGGATGATTACGATGTAATCCCTTTATTTTGGCCACATTCACAATGTTGTGGTTGTCGTCAACAGGATGAGTGACGTTGTTCGTCTGTACATTGTTCCATTGATTGATGTAATTGTGGTATGGAATGAACAAGGAGTTGTACTGTTGTATCCCAGGATGAAGATGACGATTGCAATTCGTATTGTAATGATGAATAGTGTTTGTTTGAATAGGTGATGTTTCGAATGCTAAGCGGAATGGATCTGTTTGTGAGGAAAATGAGTGGGAATCACTGTGATTATCCACATTAGTGTGAATCACAGATGTGGAGGAGGTAGAAGAGGAAATGGGTAATCTGGATGAGATCATCTGTGCAGTTTGTGATGTGAACCAGTTGGATATTGGATGGGTCATATTGTGATTGGTATTACTAGTATGATCATGATTGTTATTATCATTAACATCATTGTCGTCATCATCATAAATTAGCATGAATTGGTGGTGATTGGAGAAAATATTTGATGGAAGTGTATTGTTACATGACATGATAATGCGAAACGAGTGAATGGTGAGTTTGCAATGATTCTGTGAGCGTCAGTGAGTGTGAAATGAAATGATCTTTGGAAGTGGCTATGATACTTTCCAGTCAATATTATTGATTTGTTCCAAGTATTCCACAGGACATCAAACTGATGAATCGTAATATGAACTGTCACTAATCACAATTGTAATGTTGATGTTCTCTCTGTCACAATCATAATATAAGTAGTATGAACTGAACAATGTGAATAATGAGAATATGATTCTGTATGAATCAAACGAACTGGATAATGTTTGATGAAAATATTCAGTTGAATGCTGGAACAAAAGTAACGAGTTTGCTTAACGATCAACCTTTATATTGGTTTATGTTGGATTGACCAATGAAAACACAATGAGATTGGACGCATCGTACACTGATTGGTTGAAAGTAATGGGGAGTGTGTGTGTGTGTGAGAGAGCGAGTAGAGAGAGAGAGAAGGGAGTGAGGAAAACGTGATATGAGTGGAATGAAATAAATGTTGTCCAGTGAATGAATGAAAACGTGGTTGAACTTGTTGTTGTTATTATTGCAGTTTGGTGGTTGTAGTTGATGTCCTCGTGTTGTTAATTTTCCATTGTTTTCTTACGAAGGCTAATTGAATGTATATGTGTCACTGGTGAGCATATTTATTGTTTGTTTGTAGAAATTCATTAGAATAAGGAGGGGGAATTGTGTGTGCGTGTGCGTGTGTGTGTGATATGAATATCATCTGTTTACTGATGAAGATAGAAACAATTATGACTAAATGTAGATTTGAAGTAGAATATTCCATCACAATAGATTCGGTGTCTTCTGTCTGTTGGCATCTCTCTCACATTGTTCTTCATGTTGTTTTCATGTCCATATAAATCCAACGACTTATAGTGTGTGTAACAGTGACCCTTCTCAGAATATCATTGATTCCCTTAAGGTTTCGGAAATTCATTCTACTATAAAACATTGTGGGAATATCTGTTCTTTTCCATTCCATTCCTCATATGTAGGTCTAGTACTGATTGATGATGATTCGAAACATTGTTACAGAATTTTTGATTCTAAGTAAATTGAAGAGGGTTACATAAGTCGGATCGAAGTCAGTTGTGAATGAGGATCTTTAAATATGGAATCGATATGTGGTCCGAGTCCATAAGAGTTTAACTTAGTTTTACAAGACTGTTATAAACCTGTGAACCTGTGTTTACACTCACATTCAGTAATAATTCTCATTGAATGAAAATATTTGAGACCTTCTACTACTATCAGAATAGTAGTAGAAGTAGTAGTTGTCGTCGTCGTTTCAGTTATAGTATGAATGATGAAAGAATATAGTAGCACATCGCATTGATATATTTAAATCATTCATGTCTGATACACTGGAGGTTACTAAGTTTCAAATGGCAAGGTGTTCGATTGTAGTGTTTAACTAGTTGCTACGAGAGATAGAGGGATACATATGATCTCTGATTGCGAATGTTGTCTTGACAAATTTACCTTCATTCAACTTGTCGTTTATCAAATATCCACTTACAGAGGTTAGTCTCATTGCTCTATTGTGTATTTACTAAGGCTGACACACACACACATGCAACAACTCCCCATTCATAATCTCTGATTGGGAAAACGAATAAGCAGACAGTCGATAACGTTGTACATTTAAACGCACAACTAATGCTTATTTTCGTTCGTAGACCACTCCTTAACACAATTAATGAACCACAATACATATGCATAGAAGTAGTGCACTTCATTATGAAGTCGATCAGTACACGTGCTAATCAACTAATGTAATACACAAACTGGTGTCCATGTGATGATTTCCGAAGATTGACAATCTCATTCATTGAGCTTTATCTGACAGTTTATTAACAGAATTCACGCATTTATGTGATGAAATGTGTCAGACCATTCAACAAATTAATAGACTCAATCTCATATGATTTTGAACAAGCTTCAGAGTTGTATCAAACTTCGTTTCAGACACATGAATGATTATGGAATATCAGAGCTGTAGAACATGCGAGTAGGATCGGGTCGACTTAGAATGAACAAATAAACAGTTGAGTTGTTATTTTCAGTGGAACAGTTGACATGTGAATTGTTGTATTTAAGCTGAGATGAAGCACATTTGCAATATTCCAATGGTGTATCACAACCATATTTCTGTCAACTGTTCCATAATTTCGACTCTCATTCTGAACAGTAATGTTTGACGGATACAGTTCTTGTCTCTTCTGATTGTAGTGCAATGACGATATGTCATTTGTAATCTTCAATTTTCTTGGTCTCCATTTTGTAACTTGTAGTTTTAGAGAGAAAAGATAGGATTTGGTAATACTGATTGGTCACCGTCCCACCAGTAGTAGTGGTTGGGTGAACATGACAAATTATCTCAACCATATTCTACAGGCATTTTTCAACTCAGATGAATGTCCGAACTGCAGTGTCTGTATCCATCGTCTGTTCTCATTTCAGTGTTTTAAAATTTCAACCAACCAAATGGTCTTTCGAATTTGCCGTCAGTCGATCGCTTGTGCGAATATCACCAACACAACAATGTATCTCCCATCAAGTAGAATTCCGAAGACAGTTGTTCTCGATCTCCTTCACTTGTTCGTATTTCTACCTTCTCTCGATTCGCTTAACTACTCCAACAAATTTCGGTTTTGCAAAATTAATTGATCTATTCATTTAGTATTGTTTGCATGAATGTTCCCATTGATATTCAGGATCGCAATTGATCAATCTCTTATGGACATGTGTGTATCCTGTACTGATTGCCTTGATATTGCCTTAATTCACAAACATTATAAGCAAAGATGGATAGTGTTTGCTTGCAGTGGGATCTAGTTTGACATGCATGACGTCCTATTTGAGACTCTTCAGTTGCAGTCCCAAAGAGAACATCAACTCTGAGATGCAGGTACGGTCAGTTGACGAGTCGCAAATAGGACGAAACACGCTTCAAACTGGATTCCACTGCTAACCATCATCAGTGTGTGGAATTGATTGAATGAATAATGTTTTTTTGTAAGAAATATCACTGATTATCGAAATCGTTCTCCCTCAGTTACAATCCCCATCTTCTCACCACCTAACACGGTTACAATTTCTCTATTTGATAATGTGTTCACATGAGCACAGAATATGAAATATACTAAATTATAGGTCTGTAAGTTGATATGGAAATGGTCAATTGAATGAAATTGATCATAGATTCATTTTATAATTATCTCAACTTAACCCATTATTATAATTGTGAATTGATGTGTCGGTATGTTGGGAGGTGGGGTGGACAACACAGATAACAGTGTAAACTGGATTGTAGAATTGAATTTATGCTTGTCAACATTAAACAATGTATGATTATACTCTACTCTCAGTCTCTCTCTCCCTCTCTCTGCCTCTTACATACACATTCTCGCAGTGTATGTTGTGTATATTTGGTATGTTGCAACTTGATTATTAGACTGATACAATGATGAATATGATTCTATATTGTGTAGATGTGATAGGATATTTAGTTGTTGTCATCGTCACAATTTGATAAGATAATCGATGTTGGTGTAAGATAACTTGAAATGACCACTTATAATATTAATGATAATAATAATTAACTCAGATGAATGTGGTCATGATTGTTGTGAATGGGGAAAGTGATGTTGATGAATCGGATGAGTTTATAAATGGTGAGATGGCGTGAACTGGATCATTGAGTACAGAATTCGTTATATCTCGTGTATCTTCTATCATGTGCATTACATTCTCACTGAATAAGTGAATAATAAATATAAGTCGTTAGGAATATTCCATTTCACTCATTATGTCAGGAATGGCTAAGACATCGTAGTTTAACTGATCTGAACTGAGCTTAATTACCAGTAATACCAAGTGATGAAGTGATATGACGACTGATTATATCGATTCATGAATGAACACGAAGAATGTGATCGTTCAACACTTTCTGCAATCAGTGTGTTTATCGATATGTAGACAGTGTTTTTAGATCAGAGTAGGAGTGAAAAGGATATGTCCAACTATCACCACAATACTACTCATAGTGTCTGTGAATTATTGTAGTTACATTGAGTTCACCTGTATAAATGCAGCGATTTTCACTGCAGATCCATCTAATCATCAATTTGTATGAAATTTTCTATTTGAATTTCTATAGCATTCGCCTCTTATGTTTGTATTCATGAGAATAGCTGAATTGCCTTGTTAACACCTTGTTAACAACCTCTCATACATACACAAACACACACACAAGCGGAAAGAGAGAGTGAGGGAGAGAGAGACGGAGATATACATCAAGTGATTTACGTCTGTTATTATGATTATTATTGAAATGTGAGATCATATGGATCATATGGCCAATTTGAATAAGTAGACTTCCAACCACTTTCACAAGTGTACATACAATGAGATATGAATGACCATTTTCTGTATTTCTAGTCAATGATCTATGGTCTGTTTGCTTGTTTATTTGTTTCATGATGGTGTTGTTTCTTGTTGATTATTCACTTACCAATAATTATCAACTCAGTATGATGAATCTACCTAAGAAGTATGTGAATTGTCGATGATTGCTCTTGTTATACTTCAATCGACTCAGAACACTCCTTCTAATTATTATCGTCTAAATTGATTATTGTCATTAATGTGAAGTCCATTACTGAATGAATGAATTGACTGTTTATGAAATTGTTTGTTTGTTTGTTTGTTTATTTACCTGAGGTGAGGGGTGTGATAACACACATAAGACCATAAGAGAACAATACCATACCATTTGATGATATTGATTAAATAAATAGCTAATCAACGAACTAATCCAAAGAGAATGGAAGTGTGAATGCAGTTGACCACTGAGTGAGTCCAGTGATCACACATACACACAAACACGCATAAACACACCTATTTCCTCTTCTGCTTCTTGACACAGTGAGATCAACCATCAAGTCAAGTAACATACTCATCATCATACTTGGATCAGTTTAATCAATAGAATTTCCACATTATCAAGAAGTGGTTCCATTTTGTGTGATATCAATATCCAACTTGTGAAACACAGAGTCAGTCCACTTGATGTTGAGTGGTTGAATTCGATTTTGATTATTATGACTTTTGATTATTCAGTTGAGTATGACAGATTGTGAATTGTGTGTTGATGTGTGATGTGGTGTGAATCCATGATTAATTGCTTTATTTATTTATTTGTTTATTTATAGTTAATTGTATTTGTATTTATGAGGTTGACCATCCTGTTTGTTTCTCCTTCCAGCTTCAATGGATGTTGTGATGAAGGATCAGAAGCAGAGTTTGAGTCACTTTTGTGTTGTGTGAGTATTTCTCAGGTAATGACTGTTACATTCGATTGGGTACGATAGTAATTTTATTGTTCGAGTGAATTCACATGCAAGTCACATCTTACTCAATAAGGTACACATTACAATTCTCATGTTTCTGATCACAATCAGTGCAAAGTTGATCTGTTGATATGATGCAAATCATTGGGTTGCATAGAGTGGTGGTGATGTTGATGATAACGCACAAAATCTGTAGATTGGTCTAGTATAAATATCCATAGCTGAGATCGGCTCGATGTAACTATATTATACAGTGAGTGCATGAAGATGGACGTTTGAATACAGATTGAAAGAGTTAAGATGCTGAATGAATGAATGAATGATTGACACGAGAGAAGATGAGACATGAAATGTGTGTCATTAGTAATGGGATGGAAGTATATCATAATCATGAAGGCGATGTTTGATAGTTCGATGTTCTCAATCTATAGACTTTGTGTGTTGACATATTATCTATTGATTGGAATACTTGTGACTTCCCATGTAACCTTAGTGGTGGTACGATTTCGATAATCCTATCCTTCAGTGTATTCGTCAGGAAATCAGTTCTGACTTTGAAGATGGATGGTTCAGTTTTAATCAACAGGTCGTTTTGAATGTGATAATGAACCCATATTACACCTTGGAACACTATCATTCCATTTGGAAACTTGTTACCTACTCTATAAATATATCTCAAATTTGATCTGATGTAGTATAGTGAGTAAAACCTTGTTACCATTCAAGATTGTTCTAACTCAACAGCTACTGATTACATATGAACTATTCAGTTCATGATCATAATCAAATGTAACTGAACTTTTGTTCAGTAGACTGAACTTCTCATCTGTCTAACTTACTTTGGATCGTTTTGTCCGGCTAGATATCAATGAACTGTTGAACATAGATGGCACAATAGAAGTCAATACAGATGGATATTTACACATTACTGTTATATGTGAATTACTTCATTAATGTCTGATTTGATTAGTAAATTAAAGTTGAATGGATCATGATTCATTCACCATGATCATGATCATCATAACTATTCCAATTCATATAGATCTACCTACATTGTTCTGTCATTGTTCTCTTGTTTGCTGTATATTGGGCACGAGTTGAACAAGTGTGTCTTATCTACTTGAAAATATTTGGTTATTGTTAAATAGAATTTGACATAATTCTCTTTCGACATCATGCTGTGTAGAGAATATCAACTAAGACATCTGTCTAGTTGAAGACTAAACAACATGATTGTTGATGTGTGTTGGAGTTCAAGTGAGAGTAGGAGTAGGAGTAGTGTACACTCTGATTTGTTGTTGTTGTTGTTGTCTTATCCCATATTTCCTACTTCAATGGCTTTTCGTATTACCTCTTATTCAAGTCTATGCTTATTCTTCACTATTCTCCAATTCCAATGTTACTTTACCGGAAACCAATTTCAATTCATCTCATTCACAGATGGATCAATGAATGACGATTGGTCAATTTCAATCAAGTTGGTCATCTAACCAATTTCTGGTTTCTTTGTCAATCAACACATAGACAAATGAGTTGAGTATTTTTCATTGTGTTCCAGGTTATCAAGTTATAATAATTAGAGGGTAAATGTAATTCATCTCTTATTGAATGATGAATGTAATAGATCAGTGGATAATTATCATATTAGGCAATAACAAACATGAAAAGCTCAGTTATTCATTAATGAATTAATTGGTTGATTATTCGTTTGTTTGTTTGTTTTAAGGAATGGAACACAGCAGGAATGATTGTACAATGAAGGAGGAGTTTAGGCTAAAATGACAGATGACCATTTTGGTTGTGATTAGTGGGTGGTATACACTTTATGGTTTGGTGCACATGTCTGTTTTTCATTATAACAGTATAGTGTAATTAGAATGAGAATATGGATGTTTAATGGTGACCATTCTGTCTTTCTCTGTATCTATCAAAGGTTTTTGTCTTGATATTTAGGAATCTTGACAAATGTGATCTTCAACTCTGTAGAATGAATATTGAGGATGATGATTTCTTAAGGTCCTCTCACGAATATGCTCATATTCAATGTGTTGTTTAGAATGCATCGATTATAGAGTGAATCAATCACTGATTGAACAGTTCATCAGTCCTTTCTCTGATCTCATGATTGAAGAAACACTAAGTTGACACGGAGAATAAAATCTGTATGATACAGGGCTACCTGTCAACTAAACATCAAACTTTTGCCAAATCGTATCAATATCAAAACACTCCAATAGTGAAGAAGATGCACCTTATTCTATTATAACTTGAACCGATCTGAATTACCTTGATCGAAGATTTCACATCGGATTCATAGTCAGAATGATCAGCTGATCAAGTGAAGAGTACAACATCGAAATCTGTTTCATCTTTGATGAAAAGTTTCAACATGAGTGGAATGTAATTCAGTTATTGACAAATTACTTCTTTTAATTTAGTATCCATTCTATGATCAACACACACACATAAACAGGCGCACACACACACACTGAATGTAAACAAACACATTTGTAAGTTATTCTAAGTAGAAATGAACTCCGGAAATTAATTTGGTTGTTTTTTGTTTGTTTGATAGAAATTCTTATCTTATTCATGTCTTCTCTCCCTTTTACTTCATCCAATTAGATTATTCCCCATTATCCACATATTGTTCACTCACTCATTCATTCACTCACTGAGATTGTTACCTCATTGAATTCTCAAAACGATTTGTTTGAATGCAACAATTAAAACAATGAAAGGAATGAATGAATGAATGAATGAAATAAACAACAGAATTTCGGATACCATACATGAATACACCAATATACAGTTTCATGTTATGATAACATTGAATTGAGACATAACAGAACACTTGTTATTTGGTGTATACACTATGTGATCGACTAGAATAGAATACATTTTCACGAAAGGTGAAAACACCCACACCCACATGGAGAGAGAGAGAGTGAGAGTGAAGGAAAGTGAGTAGGAGAATAATTGAGACTGTTTCACTGATTTGAATTCTGCTTTCCTGTTTCCAGTCTGTAAAACAAAAAAAAGGATACCATTCTGAATAACAACCACAACAAGCACCACCACCACATGGATAATAACAACTAATTGAATGATCGAATTATAAGAGTAGACGAACTATCAACAAGGAGATGGAGTAAATGACGACAGTTATGTAGAATAGACTGACAGGTGGTTTACATGAAATTTATTCATTGTTTTCCAGTTATATCTATCTATCTACTACAAATGTGTATGTATGTGTGTTGGTGTATGTGTGAGTGTGAATTCGAATAGATTAACTCTTGGTTAACTAAACATTTCCTGTTAGTTAAACACAGTAAAGAGAACTGTGTACATTCATTTGAGAGAGAAAAAAAAAGAAGAAATAAATCAACAAGGAAACACAATCGACAAAACATTCATTGACAATCAGTTATACATCGATTGAGATAAACTGTGATGGATGGGTAGTTGGTTAAGTTAGAACCATCGAAATAATTCATTTGATGGATTGATAGACGGGTAATGCTTATTATCTATATCAAATGAGCAGAAGTTATCATAATCATAACAACAATGTGAAATACTGAGATGCCTCGTACTACACATTTACTTTGGTACAATTCTTATTGATGAATATGATGATGATTACTTTCATTGGTGGTTGATGGTTAGATTTCGATAATTGACAAATAGAAATGTTTTGTTTACGATTGTTTGATCGGTTGGTAATGACCAATATCAAATGCGTTAAATATTCCTTAGTTCACATTGAATTCTCTCGATGAAGTTGGAATGTGGCCACTGGACTAGGTGGCTGTGGTCGTCATATGCATCATGGTGATATGAGATGGTGGTTGGATGTTTCGTTCTACTTAGCACTTGTCAGTTAGGTGTACCTGTAATCTTGACAGAACTGATGTTCTCTAGTTTATTCAATCCTATGTCATCTAGCTTCACAGTTAGAGACGTTAATTAACACGACATTAATAATATACTTTATTGAATTTATATGATAATTAAAGGTATTCGAACGGACGTACTAATTAAGAATTCCCGAAATGGTTCAATTGAAACTTCGTACTACTAGATGAGCTCAAACGAACTTAATCAATGGTGGTGGGCAATAGAACACAAATTGTCATCAGAAATTGAGAAGGATTTACACATAATCCACTCTACATATGTTTGTAGATATTGTGGAGTTGAAGTTGGATATCAAATTGGAGCCTGAGATTATTGATCTGAACAATCGATATGATTCAAGTGAATATGATTGTGAAGGAAGTGAAGATTTGAGCGACTGAATAATCTTTACGAATATTGAATGGGTACTATGTTTTAATAATTGTCGAATAGTTGTATGTATTAGTTGTCGTTATATTGAGTTAGCAATAAACTATATGTTCCTATTAGAATAATCTCATTCACTTGCCATTCATAATTGTGGTAGGTTGGACTGAAACTCGAACATAACTATTTATCAAGATAAAACAACTCAAGAACCATTGTCATATATCCATCAAGACAATCAGCTCGACGTACACTATAATTACATACTGCATTTATGGAATTCACTGTAACAATACACTTGACAATCACTCACTAGGCTGTACATTTAACCAGTTCACTATCCCCAACAGTAATATCATTAGACCTTTTATTTTCAGAGAAAAAAAATCGACTGGAGCTTAAAGTCTAGTATATTAAACTTCTACTTGTCTACTACTGAAATACATACTACATTGTACAATACATTACCCGATGTAATATGGTATACTACTAGAATACTTAACAATGACCTTTTAACAAACTTTCAATCTCTAGACATCCCTTACATCTGAGTTTCAAAGAAAACAGTTACACTGATCAAAGTGTTTTTAAATTTTCCTACAAAAAAAAGTCATGAGTACTCTCATTGCAATTAAAATACAAAACAGGTAAATGATATATTAGGCGGCCAAACTAAAACATGGCATCAGTCCACAAAGTCACTAACTTCTTATCTGAGCCATGTTGGTAGATGCAGACTACTTGGGGTTCGTGTGATTATCATAACCAATGGTTGGAGACTCTTGGTGAAATGGCTCAGAATCGATCACAATGGCGTCGGTGTATACACTCTTTGTCTTCTTTTAAACTATGTGTTGTGATATTCAGAAAAATATCCCAAAAATTATCCTATTAAGTCTAATGTTATCCTTGAACTTGAAATGGCATCATTTTCCTATTGGTCAATATTTATTCTGCGCGTCATTTTCCTGTTGTCAAATATTGTACAAATGTTATTTGCTATTTTATGGTACGTTGTGGTCTATCTGGTTGATATATAAATCGAGTATGTTTGAAATAAATGAGATTGGTGTTCTGGATTTAACTGACTGAGCTAGGCGGGAAACAGGACCGATCAGAACTCTAGGCTGCTCATACGGGTTTACGCGTCATTGTTCCGATCGATAAGTCACTGTTCTCTAATCGGCGGTCATAAGTTATAACACTATGAGATTAAAATCGCTTCTTATGTTTTTTTATACGAACTAATTCTTTCTTCCTGTATTATATTTTAATATGCAATCTTTGTTTTATAGATTACCCCCATTGAAGTAACTACTTCTATGAATCCGGTGTTCATCTTGTTGTGCTAATGAAAAATGGCAACTTGGACCGATGCATATATGTGCCTGGTTCTACACTGTAGCTGACTGAAATGACTTATTACAAAGAGATAACAATAGAACACTGTAACTGAATACAATCATATTTGATAAGTGAATTTTAACATCACTGTTTATCTTAACAACCGACGGATATATATATATTTTTTGTCGATGAAAACAAATTACAAAAAAAAGGATAACAATAATAGTAAAAATCATCATTATCATCATCAAAGTTAAATGAAGAAGAAATCCCTGAATGTGCAAAGAAAAGTAAAATACGGGGTTACATAATAATAATAATAATACGAATACATTGATTCGAAGACAAATGGAGGAGTGTGAATGCGTAGGAGAATTAGATTATTGAAGAAAAAGAAGAAGAATAGGAGGGAAAATTCAAACCATTTACATGAAATATCATTTAAAAAATGGAATTAGTTTTCAATTGTTTATGTTGGAGAAATTGTCTGCGAGAGAAAGATTGTAACGACCTTCTAATATGGCTACCGTTGAATTGAATGCACTAGAAAGAAAAAAACAAACAATCGTCAAGGTGAAAAAAAATACTACGAAATTATGTTATCATAGTAATAAGACGCATGATATCGCACTTATGCCTGTTACATCTAGTCGAGGAGCATACACTACTCTCTGGAATTTTACAACCTACTCGGTACTTGCTAGTCCTTTCCACTTCTAACCACATACTGTAAATTATTTTGCTGTCTGCTTCCAATTCTCTATGCAATTTGTTCCTCAGTCTTCCTCTTTTACTCTTCCCTTCAGGATCCCAAGTTAGCGCTTGCATCGTGATGCAGTTTTGTGATTTCCGTAAGGTATGTCCTATCCACTTCCAACCTCTTTTCGAAATTTCCTCTTCAGCTAAAAGTTGATTTGTTCTCTCCCACAATAGGCTGATGCTGATGATATCCGGTCAACGGATATTGAGTATCTTGCGTAGACAACCGATTATAAATACTTGTACGTTTTTGATAGTGGTTCTAGTAATTCTCCAAGTTTCAGCTCCATACAGCAGAACTAACTGTCTTAATGTTCATATTGAAGATTGTGAATTTGATATTAGTTGACAGTTGTTTTCAGTCCCATATGTTCTTCGATTGTAGGAATGCGGCCCTTGCTTTGACAATCCTCGCCTTTACGTCTGCATACGATCCTCCTTGTTCATCGATGATGCTCCCCAAGTATATGAAAGATTCCACCACTTCCAGTGCCTCTCCACCAAGTGTGATTGTGTTGGTCTCTGTGTTGTATTTGAGGATCTAGGCTTTTTCATTGTGTATACTGAGACCTACTAATGCAGAGACTGCTGCTACACTGACTGTCTTTATCTGCATTTGTTGGTGTGTATGGGATAGAAGGGCCATGTCATCTACCAAGTACAAATCTTCTAATTGATTCCAACCTGTTTATTGTATTCCGTGCTTTCCCTAAGGTTTGGAGGCCTTCATAATCCAGACAACCACCAGAAGAAAGAGGAAGGGGGAGAGTAGACAGGCGTATATGACAATGGTCCTCACTTGGAATGCATCTCTCAGCTGTCCTCCACTCACGAAATTGCAGTTGTATGAATTACGGATGATGTTGACGATTTTCTCAGGCACACCATAGTGTCAAAGAGGGTTACTTAAGGTTCTCCTATCCACACTATCAAATGCTTTCTCATAGTCAATGAAGTTGATGTGCAGTGACGAGTTCCATTCAACTGATTGTTCAACGATCATATGTAGTGTCGCAATTCGGTCTGTACACGACCGATCCTTATAGAATCCAACCTCTTGATCTCGAAGTTGAGCGTATACTCTATCTTTCATCCGGTTTAGCAAAACTCTGTTGAAAACGTTTCCTGCTACTGATAATAGTGTGATGCCTTTGTACTTCTCACACTTGCTCTAATCTCTTTTCTTCGATATCTAGCTTCCGCATACGTCGGTACTCATTCTTTCTTCTAAATCTCTCTGAATAGAACGTGAAGCATGTTTGCAGTTACTTCAATGTTTGACTTCAGTGCTTCATCTGGTATGTTGTCAGGTGCTGCTGCTTTCTCAATCTCAATTTGTCTGATGGCCATCCTGATGGTGGTGGTGACATATAAAGGAAGGTCTGTAGGGGCTGCTTTGATGTTCTGTGGAGCTGTTCTGTTCACGAGTTCCTCGAAATGTTTTACCTATCTGTTCCTCTGTTTTTGAAGATCAGTAATTGTCTCGCGTTCTTTGTTCTTGACTGGTTTCTTCATTGTCATATGGTTACTTCATATTTCCTTCTCTTGCAACTTTTTCCACTAACATTGCTAGATATTAGAAAGCATATGATTACTGTGTCATTCCTACCATTTAAATAATTCAAAACCTTTTTCATAAGAAAGTGTAACATTCAGCATATATTCGACTTTTCATATCTGTACTGTTATTAACAAGATTTGTTGACAAAACATAAACGATTTAAGGTAGAATCCATATTTTCTCTAGATAATCAACATTTCAATCGTATTGAAATCTGACACACTAATATGGGACACCGACAATATTGTTCAAAATGATAATGAAGGATTCCAGAATGAAAACCAAACAGCTCAAATTACTACTACTAATAATACATAAGTAGTATGTAAAACATATGCATATTTTTTTACCTGCCATTTCGTACTACAGAATAAACAGACTTGTCACAGTTGCACAAGTCAATAATGGTTGAACCGGCCCGGCTACAATCGGAGCTTTTTGAGGACATATCAGATTGAATGGGACCACCATTGATGATCAAGTCAATGGATGACCAAATTTCGGAAAATTCCTTAATATAAAAGAACAAAACGTATCACAATAAAATGAATGAAGGTAGAATTAATTGTTCTAAGAGAGGTAGACAAGATATTACGTCAAGACTATAATGTATGAACGAACCAATCAGGTATAAGATAATAGGTCTTGGATTTCGGCGCGAAATCCATCCATCCATTTGATTGAATAGAGTTTTGGCATTATAGCTGATACCAGTTCGTGAAAACCCCTAATCTAATTCCTAACCTTAACCATCAACTGTAAATGAGAAATAAATCGCAACCACTATCTAATTAAACAATATGATAATGAAAAAAAGTTAGTAAATCAGCTGAAAACAAAGAGATGTAGTATGATGAGTGAAATTATTTCATGACAAATTATCTTCACAAAGGCAAGATTGATTTGTCACACTTTTCTTAAATCCATATAGATCATGTTAGAAATGGGTGATGGCTTTTATCTCCACAAGTAACATACTAATTACAAACTTGCATAATTGATTTTGAATGACACTCTAAGTATGAAAGCTAGTGATACTACCTGATTAACCTAACCGACATAAGGGTTCAAACCTGAGACTTAGTAACTCAAGGTCATTTATTTTTATTATTTATTTGAACACATATATATTGGCACAAGGAGGCACCAAATACATATGCGCCACACAAATCTCATTTCATTTGTGTGAGGGCTGTGATACTGACCGGGTGCTCAGGCCGAAGAAGGTGGTTGTCTTAGGAGGTCACACCCAGAGCCTTCGATCGAAAGGTCTGATCCACAAGACAGTGGAACATCGTAAGGAGATGCAGTCCCATGTTAGCCGCTGATCAACGATTGGTTCATACACCATTTGTTCCTTCAGGATACTGTAGCCAGCCCATGTGCACCACTAGTTCAAAATGAGGGTTTTACAACTCCCTTAGGTGGACTCTCTATGTCCACCAAGTCGGTTGAAGCACCGGACATTCACTTTTCATCCTCTCAATTTCGTCAACAACACCCTCGCCATGAGAAGGCAGTGAGTAGAAGTTCCGTCGTAGTGGTTGTATGCATGTGGCCATTTGAGAGCATTTCGAATGGGAGAGCGGACTCTTCCCACTCTCGGCTGTACCAGGGCATTTTTTCATTCTTAAATCCTAGCTTAACTGCAAAGAGAAGTCACTTACTTATTTAAGGTGTCGTCTGACCAAGCATTTATGTTTTATCTTACACTGTCGTTCCCATCACTCAACAAGGCTAGATTTTACTCATCTGAATAAATATGCATTAATCTGGACTGGTATAAATGACAATATCGTGACTTGCTTTTTTATTAATCCTAACTTGATGTATCAAATCAAACTCTTGTTTGAGGACCTATTGCTGCTCATTGTGAATTTAAACTTTTTCCCGTCTAAGCTTATAAGAAGCCGCTAAAAATAGTCAATCAGTCGCAAGCAACGTAGAACTTGTCACGTATCTACACATCGATCCAAGATATTACACCAGATTAGCCTAGGTAGAAAAACACTTTTAAGACCAATTCTATAGTAGAAGTAGTGTATAACAGGATCAGTGGTAGTAGAAAATAATATCGGACACAGACAATGACATATGAGAAACAACATAGTATACAATAATTCCAAAATTTAAGACAGAAAGTGAATCTATCAGCACAACCACAAACGATTCCCAGCCATGTTACCTATAGTCTCTCTAACAATTGTTAATGAAAATCGCACCTAACTCAACTACGTAGTCTGTACCTCCTAACACGTTTAGAAAAGAAAAGAATGATGAGTTCAGTTTGTTTTTTTTTCTTTTTTGCGAATCTTATTGTTCAATATATTTTTTCCTCACTATCATTGATACTTGTCTCATCTTCGGAATGCTTAATTGATTTGGTAATTGGTACTGGGAAACTGTGAATTGGGCAACCCAAATAAGAATAGAAATCTCAGAATTTATTTGACTCGTAAAATATACCCATATCTATCGACTTGAAATTTTTACTTGGATCGTCTGATTCACGGTATTCCACTATCGAGCACCAAGTTAGTTAAGCATTCTACAGACATAACAGTAAAGATGAGGTCAATTTATAAATTTCAATTCTTTTCAATCTAAATGTTTCGTTTCAATTATAACCCAGTTTTCAGTTTAAGTTATCCCTTAAATACAGTTTTCAGTTATCAAAAAACACTTCTGTTTTTTTTCTTCTGAAAGTTACTGTTGTGATGGAGGATGCGGTTACAATTTTAAGAATATGCCAATTTCAGTTGCAGGAATAAAATCAGTATTTTAATTTCATAAAGATGTATTCAGTTACTATTCATCGATGCTTCAAAGGAACATATGCTCAAATACTGTTATAACTGAATGGCAACAGATTTGAGGGTAGCGAATTATCGATCGGACCAAAGACGCGCAAACACGTAGAACGACCTAGGGTTCTGATTGGCCCCGCTTCCCTGTCTAGCCCAGCAGTTGAGTCCAGAACGCAAGTCACAGCCTCGGATGTATGAATCATTATATTTCAAACATACTTTGTTTATATACCAGTCAAGCAGACCACAACGTACCATAAAATAGAGAATAACATTGTACAATAATAGCCAGTAGGAAAATGACACGTGAAATAAATAATGACCAATAAGATGATACCATTTCATGTCCAAGGATAGCGTTAGGCTTGACAGGATGATTTTTGGGATATTTTCCTGAATATCCCAACAAATACACAAATCTAGAAGCACATTCAAAAATCATAGATGTATTTAATGATATAACTGCTGAATGAAGAACAATTTTATGATAAGGAAAGAGGTCAAAAGATTTCTTAGTAGTGTAACATTTGGGCAGCGTTCAAACGTGTTTGTCAGATTCCACAAAAATAACAATACTACTATTTTATTTAGACTTTTCTACTATTAAGTTCATCTAGCTGTGCCGATGAGACGTGAAGTTTTTGAAGAGAGTGGCAACTTCAGTTAACGCAAATTTGTCCAAAACCTTACACATTAATTGTGACTATGATTGGATTCTTCCAATTTCTCAAAAATAAAAGTATAAACACTGTAATAATTCATACCTCGATTTGAATCGCCGACGGTTGTCCACTTAAATTTGCTGAGGTTAACACTAATGGATGACCACCACCAATACTGGTACTATCGTGCTTATCACAACCACTAGAATGTTCAACATTATTGCCAACAATTGATGAGAATCTAGTTTGTTCATTCAAAGCTGATATAAGTTTACGTATAAAACCGGAATCTGGTATTCGAATTCCAACACGCTTATCGCTTGGGTTTAGCAAATGAGTGCTCAATGGATCCTGAAGTCTATCAGAAAAACGTGGTAATAGAACAGTGACAGGACCAGGGAGAAGATCTGATAGCAGACCAGTTGGAATATTTTTTGTATCACACCAGTGGGAGATATGCGATACCTAAAACATGCAGCGGTAGGAAATAAAGAAAACTATAAACTGTGAATCAACATGAATGAACTATTTTAACTATGCATACATGTACTGTCAAACTAGACTAGTGACCACATTGCAACTTGATCTGTAAAATTTAATCAGCACTAAGGATTCAGTACATATAGTCACTGCTACTCAATAATGAATCAAGGCGTAAATATGTATGCACATATATCAACGTTACATAAATAACAAAACATTGAAAACTAATTCTACTCAGTATTTTCAGAAGGGGTTTTGTGGAGATTTTAGAAATTTTCACAGATTTAAATCATGAGTCAGTTGAAGCTAGACCACCATTGAAAACCTGGAAGCACTGGACGGCCGTTTCGTCCTAGTATGGGACTCCTCAGCAGTGCACATCCACGATCCCGCACCACCCGGGGCTCGAACCCAGGACCTACTGGCTTCGCGCGCGAGCACTTAACCATTAGACCACTGAGCCGGCATCCAAAGGTGTTAATGTCTAACTTCAACCAATCCACGAAGTCGCGCCACCGTACACCATTGTCTTCAGTGAGCTGATATCTCACAACAGACCTGGTTGAACTCCACTGGTAACGGCTTCTCACTAGAACTCCAGGAGTATCTCTTGAAGTCAGTCACTAGTGAGCAGATGATTATTATCAGAAGGGGTTTTGTGGAGATTTTAGAAATTTTCACAGATTTAAATCATGAGTCAGTTGAAGCTAGACCACCATTGAAAACCTGGAAGCACTGGACGGCCGTTTCGTCCTACTATGGGACTCCTCAGCAGTGCGCATCCACGATCCCGCACCAGGTTTTCAATGGTGGTCTAGCTTCAACTGACTCATGATTTAAATCTGTGAAAATTTCTAAAATCTCCACAAAACCCCTTCTGATAATAATCATCTGCTCACTAGTGACTGACTTCAAGAGATACTCCTGGAGTTCTAGTGAGAAGCCGTTACCAGTGGAGTTCAACCAGGTCTGTTGTGAGATATCAGCTCACTGAAGACAATGGTGTACGGTGGCGCGACTTCGTGGATTGGTTGAAGTTAGACATTAACACCTTTGGATGCCGGCTCAGTGGTCTAATGGTTAAGTGCTCGCGCGCGAAGCCAGTAGGTCCTGGGTTCGAGCCCCGGGTGGTGCGGGATCGTGGATGTGCACTGCTGAGGAGTCCCGTACTAGGACGAAACGGCCGTCCAGTGCTTCAGTATTCTCAGTAAATATCATCATTTCATTTTATTTGTGTGTGGGGTGTGATACTGACCGGGTGCCCAAACCGAAGCAGATTGTTTTTTTAGGGAGCCAGCTCATGTGCACCATTCGTTTGGAATCAGCGTTTTCCAAATCCTCTAGGTGGACTCTCCGTGTCCATCAAGCCGGTTAAAGCACCGGATATTCGCTTTTCGTCCTCTCAATTTCGTAAACAACACCCCCAACACAAGAAGGCAGTGGGTAGAACTTTCCTTGGCAGAGGCTATATACGCGTGGTCATGTGAGAATTTCGAGAGGGAGAGCGGACTCTCCCCACTCTCGGCTGTACTAGGGCATTAGGGGGCGCATATATATCTGGTGCCCTCCTTGTACCAATATTTATGTGTTCAAACAAATAAATAATTCTACTTAGTTGGTTTACATTCATATTTAAATTGATTACAAAAAATAAGATCGACTATCTGCATTATATGTCCTTAGTTTTATTAGTTCAAGAAACAGGAGAACTAGAATGGGTGTTTACTTAGATGTATATGAAAAAGAAGAAAATATTTTAAATGCCATTTGTGAAAAATAACAGTTCAGTGGATGAAATATTAGTTAGCACATGATCATCACACATGAACCCTTATATGATCAGTTGAGATAGAGTTTAGATTATGGAAAGAATATTTCATATGCTCTCTGAGAATCTGATCGATTAGGTCATGTAAGAAATGAGCTTAACAGTCATTTGTCTCAATCCATTTATATTAGTGTTAGAGAGAGGATAATGTGGTGTGTGCTACTTATACAGACAGATATAAATAGTATGCATTGGAATATTGAAGTAGGATTCTTACTGACAGAAGAGGAACATAAAAAACGAAAGAAAAGCAGAAGCAGTCCGAGTAGCAACATGAATATTGGTACAAGAGAGCACCAATATATATGCGCCAGAAAGAATGATGATGTATTTAAGAGACAATTCAAGGAAGATATTCAAATGGTGTATCCAATATACTGTTTCTATACTTTACAAATGCAGTATGTGATTTTGCATAATGTAATGTATCGGTTCACCCTACCCAAGTCTTCGTTCATTACAATAAAAATAAATGAAACAGTGAGTCATATGTGACACATATGTCAATAAACCATGTGATAAATTCAAGATTTGATAGTTTGTTCCCAACATACAAATTCGCATACTTGAATTCAAGTCAGACTTTAAGGGTATGGGACAACTACATTTTATTCAGTTGCCTAAAGCAAAGTATTAGAACTTGACACTTGATTGTTGAAAATCAAATGTCATGGCGACTGAATCCTCTCGCCACGATATCACTAGTAGCTCACCGTAAAACGTTTTTGGATATCTGTTGTTCAATATAAAATTGAGTAAACTGGTATTTTATTAACTTTGTAAAAGATTATACTAACTAGATTTGAATTACGAAAATATCATGTTCGTGAAACGGTCAACGATGGAACCGTACAGAACTGTGATTCAATAGTTTACGAGCCATTACCTTGAAGAGATTAGTGATAGTCAGTCAGTCAGCTACAACGTAGGACCAGGCACGTATGTGCATCGGTTCAAGTTGCCATACCTCATTAGCACAAGATGAACACACCGGATAGATGCATTACGATACCAAAAATGGTACTCAGTTTTTGACAAAACGTGTAACTTGGGACACAAGTGAAATGCTTGCTGTTTAATACCCTATAAGACATAGTCTATGTAAGAAGTCATAAGTAGACAGAGAGTATATGATTATAAATATCTTTGAAATATTACTTACATATAGCGAAATTAAAGAGCGACTGATGTTACTGTTATTCACCTGCTGTTAAGTGTTGAGTAAATCGATTGCTGTGCTTACTTGTATAGAATAAAATTAGAAGAACGTTATGGGAAGCTAAATAACACATCATTAAGTAAATGAAATCATTGAATATTGATATAAGCTGCTACTGATAACACATACACATACACAAAGAACAGAATGATTTCAACCTACCTGATCTAAACATATAGCCATAGGTTTAGTCTCTGAACGACCTTTAATACGACGTATTCGTTCAATTGCTTCACTATTAAAAACGGAACAAGCTAATCCATAGATAGTGTCCGTTGGAAGTGCTATTACACCATCATTTTGACTGATTAACTGAACGATTGCATTAAGATTCAAACTTGCTAATAAAATTACAAAAAATTAAGCGAAGCATTATGGTCCAGTAGCGTATTATATGAAACAATTGAATATATTTCAACTTTTATTTAAATATAACTAGCACGATACGTTTTTTTCAACACATAGACATTGGTACAAAGAGGCACCAAATACATATGCCCCACACAAATCTCATTTGATATGTGCAAGGACTGTGATACTGCCCGGCTGCCCAGACCGAAGCAGGTAGTTATCTTAGGGGGCCACTCCCCGAGTCTTTGGCCTAAAGGTCTAACCCACAAGGCAGTGGAGCATCGTAAGAAGATGCAGTCCCATGGTAGCCGGTGACCAACAATTGGTTCATGCGCCATTTGTTCCCGCAGGATATTGGAGCCCATGTGCATCATTGGTTTGGGACCCGGTTAAAGCGCCAGACATTCGCTTTTCATCCTCTCATTTTCGTAAACAACACCCCCGCCATGAGAAGGCAGTGAGTAGGACATCCCTGACAAAGGCTATATACGCGTGGCCATGTGAGAGCATTTCGAGAAGGAAAGCGGACTCTCCCCACTCTCGGCCGTACCAGGGCATTTGGGGGCTACGTTTAGACTATGATGTCATGTTGATGAGAGTTGAAAAATAGTGTAACAAATATAAGTCCATGTATTTGGAACTCTTTACGATTAGTGATAACGTTTGGTTGTCGGACGGAAGTTCAAAACTGAATCCTATAATGAACTAAAAGCTTCAAGGGTCGTACAATATAGCAAATTGACGGAAGTCAAGTGATATGTTAACCAGTGAGTCCCAACACTATGGTTGAAAATTAATAAACTGACAACAACACCCAAATGTCTTGAGTAGGATTATGAATGACTAACAATTAAGAGTACTCTGTGATCTTTTCAAATGACACCTTTCTGTAACTTTTACAGATCGACTTGAACTTGCTGAAGTTATCATCAAGAAGTTTAAGCCAGATACGTTATTTCCAAAAGTATACTAATCTTGTCAATCATTCTGCATTATATTGGAGACTTCAGTTTTCAATATTTAGTGGCGAGAATCTATTCCACTCTCTTTATCTACGATCCCCCCCAAATACCCTGATACGGCCGAGTGGGGAGAGTCTGCTCTCCCTCTCGAAATTCTGTCACATGGCCACATGCATACAACCACTATGAGGGAACTTCTACTCACTGCCTTATTGTGTTGGGGGTGTTGTTTACGAAATTGAGAGGACGAAAAGCGAATATCCGGTGCTTTAACCGGGTCGATGGACACGGAGAGTCCACCTAGGAGATTTGGAAAACCCTCATTTCAAACCAATGGTGCACATGAGCTGGCTCCAGCATCCTGAAGGAACAAATGGCATATGAACCAATCGTTGGTCACTGGCTACCATGCGACTGCATCTCCTTACGATGCTCCACTGTCTTGTGGATCAGTCCTTCAGGTCGAAGGCTCTGGGTGTAGCCCCTTAAGAAAACGATCTGCTTCGGTTTGGGCACCCGGTCAGTATCACAACCCTCACACAAATGAAATATGTGTGGCGCATATGTATTTGGTGCCTTCGTGTTCCAATATTCATGTGTTAAAATAATAAAATAAAATATCTCAACGAGCGATATTTGATGGCGTAGGAATAGGTTGAAAGAAATCTGGGGATAACCAAGCCGAAGACATGGCATCAGTTGATAAGGTCATTGACAAGTGAATTGCGCCATGTTGGTGGGTGTAGACCATCAGGTCGCGATACGCGTGAGCATTGTAACCAATGATTGGAGACGATGGATGACATGGCTCAGAGTTGATCATAATGGAGCATTTGCATCTACTCTTTGTTCTCTCTTAGGTCCTGAATTTCAAAATCATCTTAAGCTTTTTATTTCATGAATTCAATTTCTTTCCGACTCATATTATCTGTATCTAATATCGTTTTGTATCACCACTAATACTCTTACAATACTTCTTATACTCTCTCATTCTGCTGTAATATATGGTATAGCAAAGTGAATAGATATATACATGTCCCAAATTCGATGTAGCGTATGATTAACTAAACACACTTCAATTGCCAAAATTAAGTTAAACATAGTATTATTTTCTCTACTTTGACAATTTTTTCTTCTACATTTTTATGTACAACATACGCCGTAAATAACGACTCATATAAACAGTCCATATATCAAAACACATTCTACGCCTAAATAGGCGGAGCTAAGCTCAAGAAATGGAGTACCCGATTGTAGCAGCTACCTTGTCGTAGCGATTAGGTTTACTTATCGTGATTTCCCAATTAAACTGTATTGGCTAGAACACTTATTCATTTAAACCCCACCATATGTTAGTCGGCTGAAGAATGGTAACTTAAGGTTCAAGAGTGAAGTGTCCTGGTGACTGTTCCGGATTGTAGTGTCAGTAAGATGTCATTCTCTCAGACAAATATCATTTCCGTACATGGTCCCCGCTCACAGGGGGTCAGAAAGTGTTAACTCTAAGAAATAGCATGTCTAACCGATGCTATTAATAAGATGTTGAACAAATGAAGTTAACACACGAATAACTCACAGCCTCTGAGTACTTATCGCTTGAGCTTCGTGGTCAAGCACCTACAATGACAAGACCACTATCAGTCTAGTCACGTTATTAGGTAACTAAATAAGTATCCCCTAAGTGTAGCCAACCAGCAAGTAGTAATCACCGATGCACTGCACTTCTAATGCCACTCAAGACCACCACAAGTTTGATTTGTTGACCAATACAACTACTACGAAAACCATCAAGCCATAGACAGCTCCCGTTCAATAATGAAGCAACATTCACAAAGCGTTAAAAAGGACATCACCACAACTTACCATCTTTCACACTAATTATTTTATTATTCATGACAGTAGGATAAAAGTTTGTAAATAAGTGAGACAATTTAGAGGGCATTAATTTCAGCGTAAAACATAGGTTTACGTCACACAATTATTTCTCAAAAAGCTGAAGTGGTGAAAAATATTGTCATTAGTAGATAAAACAAATATAAATCTATCATAAGACAGCATATTGAGGAATTAATGTGACTGGCAAGAAATAAGCCTGGTGTTTCAGTTTGAAATTCCTTGACAAATAAGTGAAACATAAAAGCTTATATTCTCCTATCATTGACTTAATAGATAACATTTCATTTATCAGTAATGTTATACTACCGGAAAAACACATTACTGTCAAACAGAAGATAAAGTGGCAAGACAGGGACACACAGTACCTAACTTATATAGTATTAGAGCACAATGGAATTACTTTGAATAGTGATATAACGATAAAACACAAATAATAGTTTATCACAAATTAAACTTTATGTTGTGACGTCTAAAATAAAAGTATCAAAGCATCGAGAAGCAAGGTAACATGAATATAAACAATGATACAATAAGTACAGAAATGCTTAAAATGGGAAACAATAAACCGAAAGGATATTACCCTGTAATAAATAGGATACAGATCACATAACAACTAAGGCTTGAAGAAATTCAGTAAACAGATAGCAAATCAGATAACTTCAATGGACGTACACAAAGCAAACGATGAACATAACGAGCTACCGCATATATCAGCAGTGGGTTAGTGACACCTCAAAGAAGAAACCCAGGTATATTTAACGAAACAAAGAGCAATATCAATAAATTATAGTAGAATACTATTCTGAGTCCTCAAGAATATATTAGGTTTTCTCTTGAAGAATTTCTGGAAAGTTGCTTGGTCCACATCAGTCGGCAGCGAATTCGACTACTTGTATAGAGTAAAAGGTGTGCCTACAGTAGATTCTGCTATGTGGTGTCTCTGATTTCTGGATGTTACCCGTAAGATTTGTGTTAGACTGAGCTAAAGTAAATACTTAAGGGGGTGGCCAGGAGTGTTTAGTATGCTATAGGTCACCTCTGAAACGCCTGGAATCTAATGGGTATTGATCCGGCGAGACTATAATTTATGGACGAACCAATAAAGTATAAGATAACAGGCCTCGGATATTTGCGCGAAATTCACTCATCAGATTCGGTTAGTCAGTTTAACTTAGCTCAAAGGTCGTCCATAAATTATAGTCTCACCTAGTGATCCAGTGATTTAAGGTATTTTTTATAAGATCGAACTGACTTCATGCCTCGCTTTTAGATACATTCCAATACATTCTTATCCTCTTGGAATGAAGGGAAAAAACACTATGTTTCCATACTCCAAATGAGGACGGATAAAATCGTTAAACATTAAATGAAAAGTTTCAATGTAGAACTGAACAAAAGTGCACTTCAACGTCATTAATGTAGGGTTTTGTGGAGTGGCATTTCTGCCACATTTGGCGGAAGACCTTAGATTATAGGGTATCAAGACTCTTAGACCTAAGCAACCAATAAACGAGAAATGAAGCGGACGAAAGTGAAAAAAAGGGGAAATGTCGATTATTCTTCCCTACGTCATGTATCTGAATGAATTCTGTAGACAAATATACGTAACGTAACGTGTTTGAATATGCCGCTCCCTGTATTTATATTTCCGGCGTGTATTTATGCGAAGAGTAGACAATTCAGCGTCGTTCGAAACAAGGCAACATAAAAGAGGAAAATATGTATTATTTCCCTTGTACAGGCAACAAAAAACAGTCATTTTGGCGTGTTTCCCCTTTATTTACCCTCTATTGGTTGATTGCGGATATTTCTCAACTTGACATAACTCTTAGTATAAAGTTGATCCATGTCGCGTCAAAAATCTAAACCTTTCATAGAAGAGAGAGTGAGAGTTTTATCTGGAAGATTATTCAACAAATACAAGCCACACAAATTTACCACGATAACATGAAGATTGCTAGTTTGCACGAACATGTGAGCACGCCGTAACGCCGGCCTTGAAATCGCGCGCTAACATCTGTTTCAGTTTTGAATGGAGGGGAGAATAGATGGCCCTTGTTAGTTCACGCAATGGCGATCTGTCGGTTTGTCCAACTTTCGTTTAAAAACGTCGACAGATGGAGCTTCAACCACGTATTCAAGTGGTCGATTCTATTCGTCGATGACTCGATAGAAAAATTGATAGTCAGCTGATAAGTAATTTGTTCTAGACTTTCGAACTTTTCCAGTGTCCTCGTAAATCCTCTCCTTTGGAAGACAAGAAAAGTGAGGAAATATTTATCACTTAGGTTTCGTTTAGTCAGCCAAGCATCACATGACAGGTTTGCTATTCCGAGAATTAGCTTAGTTGCGGTTAACTGGACCATTTCTAGCAGCTCACTGTCCATTTTTAGGCAAGGGCTAGCCGCCTGTATGTAGTACTTGGGATTGGGACGAACGAACACTGAATATAAGTCGGGGAGATTCTAGCTTCAACATGGCTGAAGGCCATACGTATTGACCACAAATTTCTAAAAGTTCTGAAGGCTATCGAATGGCAATGTGCAGTAGTATTAAAGTTGTCGCGTGTTCCAAACTTTGGGATCACCAGTTGTAGCGTGGCGTCGAGTGGAGATGGAATATGAACACCGCTACCAAGAAGCTCGTTCCAAATGACTCCACAAAATCCCCGAGAAGCCAAATATCAGAAGGCAATTAATGGACCAAGTCGAGATGTATTCGCTGGCGATCTCGTGGCATCGAAAGGATACCGAAATCGTGCCAGGATAGAAGCTTAGTTACAGAACGTAACCGAATTCGCGCGAAGTTACAATCAAAGTGTAAGAATAAGAACGGAAGCACAATATAGCTGTCATTAGCACAGTCAAACAAAAGCACATTAAAACAAGCACTGGTACAGTTGGTTATAATAATAATTGTTTTTATTAAACCAGTCGTGTCCTCGTGATAAATGTGAGTCACTACAAAGTCTTGGCTAATGATTACTCCTAAGTCGTTGTGTGTCTGGGTAACAAATAGCTCACTGTTATTCACTGTGTATGTACCTGTGCTTTGGTGACCGACATGCATCATAATGCTATTGGAAGCAATTATCGAAAACTAACAAATTTCAAACCATTCATTTTGAAACTGTCCATATCTTGACATCGTCAGCTTATAACAAAACCGATGATGACAGAAGACTGGAATTGTGATATATGTCACAAAGTTGTATTCAAGCTTTAACGTCTACGATGAAAAGTAATAACATTGTTGATACATTCTATGTTAGATCATTTATTTAATTCGCAGAGTATGGATCGTAGTAGTGAACCATAGATACCCAAATAGAATATCCTGTAAATTGAGAAATAGCAATGCATGCCTTGACCTGAAAACGTCGATTATTTAAATATGCTTCAAACAACGATAAATCCATACCCTACAGCTTGAACTGACTGATAAGATAGGTATGATTTACTCCATAAAAAGCTCATCAGAGGCCGGGGCACATCACATCTACCTTTCTCTTACAATCATTGGTCGTTAACCATCTATCTACTGCAGTTAGTACATTGATGAAGTAAAAATAGCCCTTCCTAAAACCGAGTTGTTGAGCTGAAATCTTCTCCATCATCTCGAATTTTATCGATTTCAAGCAGGCTCATTAACCGTCACGTATGGGAGATGTCATAACCCATGAGAGTATTGAAATAAGTGCTAATGACCGAAAATTCGAAAGCTTTCTGCGTCATCATCCTTTGAAACTTGGAGCGATGTACTCTGCCCAATCAATTATCTGAACGCATCATAACTTGGTGATTGTAAGAACATTACTTCGAGGGGTTTATTCAAAATTCCAGCCGCTTCTCTCAGTATAGCAGATCAGGAGAAATAACCTTGTTGTCTATATGTTGCAGACTGGAATACCGATCCAGTGCTTAGGTGTACTTCTGAACTTTCTGAAGAGTTTCAGGTGGAGTTCTCGATGTGAATTGTATGCGGAGGTTGAAATATTTAAAAATAACGTTTTGCCAGGAGTTATACGTCATCAGTGTCTTAGTTGTTTAGACCATACATTAGGAATTAAAAACTGAGAAATTCGGTCTATAGTGTATAGAATAGATGCTTCATGAAGGAATACGGATCAAAATCTCAACTACAATAGCAACAACCCAAGAGCTCACAAAATCAACTGCGTACACAATTTGTTCAAGAGGGCGAAGACACACTGCAGCACACTGGCAGCACGAAGAAGTGAAGAGAAATACCTAAAGTATGTATTTCAGAAGAACGGCTACCCCATCAACTTCATCAAAAAATACCAACCGCACGCAGCATTAGAACTCAAGTCAAGCACAAAAATCAACAAAAGAATCACCCTACCATATATACAAGGAATATCAGAAACCGCGACAAGAATGCTGAAAACCTTCGGAATAGGTGTGGCACATAAACCGACAAAATCACTACAATCAATTTTATGCAAACCAAAAGATGAAGTAACAAAGGAAAACAAATCAAACATCATCTATAAAATAAATTGTGCCAACTGCGAAAAACACTACATCGGACAAAGCGGACGCCCCCTTCACCTTCGCCTACATGAACATCAATTAGCAGTCAAACGGCATGATATCTCTTCACTTATATGAATACACGTGGACAACTGCGGACACTCATTCGATTGGAAAAATGTGGAAATCTTAGACAGAGGAAACTCCAAAAACACCAGAGAATTTTTAGAAGCCTGGCACTCAGGTCAATCAGCAATCAACAAGCATATTGAAATCAATCCAATTTATCAACCAATCAGAAAAATTATGCACAAACATAAGAACAAAAATCAAAACAATGGGAGACACAACCAAAACAAAGAAGTAAACAACGACAAATTTAAGGTCAATAAGAACCAATCAACGTCGAGGTGCACAGAACAAACTTTGAGACACATATGGAGAAATTCAAACACCTCACTTCTATCTGAAGTTTGTGCTGATGATGTCGTTCAGAAGAACGATGAAAGCTCCACGACCAAACCATCCAGCTCAGAGAACAAAACTCCACCAAGGAATAGGCTTTTCGGATTAGATGCAACCATGTGATATTCGACTCCGACTTGAGATTGGCTGCTCGTTTTTCAATGCTGACTTCCATGTCATTGTCAACATTGCCTTATTTTCAATTTTCTAATCTCAAGTTTATCATGCTATCAAACGTCATATTGTACCTTCGTCGTTCATGACTGCTCGTGCATTTTTTTGATTCAAGATCTAAAGTAGGACGGGAAACCTTTATGCTTGGTCTTTTTGATGACATGTGATCAGCTAATAGTTGAGGATATCCATGTTCGAGGATGTAATTGGTCATTGTACACTCATGTTGTACGTGTTGACAAACGATTTACTCTGGGAGGATGAGAGTATTTTATACCTTAGCTACATTAGAGCATAGTACATGACGATGAGAGAGCATCCTCAAAACGCCTCATGGTCACTATGTTGCTGGAGGCTAATAGTGGGTGACCGCTGGAAGATAGTGAGGGATACATACCATTCAGGATTCTGTCTCACACAATGCACTTCAGAAAAAGCGCATGCCTGAAAAGAGAAGATTCTGGGTACAAGAATGCATGTAATACTTGATACAGAACAAAGGAAAGGCCTGGTACAGGTGGAAAGCCTTCCCGATGGACTCTGACCGTATCAACGCCGAAGTTCGAAACAAAAGGAGATATTATCTGACCGAGTTAGCATCCAAAATATAATTTAACCCTAAATATCTCCGCGACTTCATGAAAATAATAAAAATTTGCAATCTAGAATATCTATTCTCTTAAAGGATCAAAAGACGAAGATCTTATTAAATTTACGATAGAAGAGCTGCTTTATGGCAACTCGATCGATCAATTAAATCAGGAAACTGAGTGCGGAATAGTCTTCAGCTTTAGTTCCAGTTGAAAATCTTGGTAATACTCAAAGAGCTACTGTGTCCGTAAAATAAAAACACAATCCCTGCACAATCCTAAAACAGAATGAGGAGGCCAATGGTTAACCTATTTGTAGCCTTTTCAGACGCTCACTGGGGTCACACCAACTTCCAAGAGAATAAAATAAGACTGCTCTATAGTCTTCAAGGAGCGAGACAGACCAGTTTCACTACTGCCAATACTGTCGAAAGTAATGGAAGGAATGGTCAGTGAAAAAATTGGGGAACAGACGAATTAAAAAACGTCCTCAAAGACGTTAACACGGTTTTGAGAAAGGAACGTTCTGTTTGTTTGACCTTCTCATAGAATGGGACATTTGGAGGACCTGAAGGGAACAAAAGGTGGTACTCCACACAATATTAATTGACTTCACTTAAACACTACATATTGTCACACGTATACTTCCTAGATAAGGTTCCAAAAGTTGGGCCTTACTGACCCACCCTTATCTTGGCTCCGAAGCCATTTAGCGAACATAATGTTTCGTACAAAGATAAACAGAGTGCACGTGAGCTGGCGGGTCTCAGCACATAAATTTCCACAAGTAACAATCATATGTCCGCTACTGTTCCTGATCTTTATTAATAACTTGTCAAACAAAATTAACTCTGTAGCACCAATCTATGCAGAAGAAACAAATACCCAGAGGTCTATAAAAGTTTACAATTAAGATTTATAAGGACTTTACAACAAAAGAGGGCTGGGCAGTAGACATCTGATTATTAAGCCTAGTTCTTACTTATCATATCAATTTTGTTTGGACAGTGGATGCTTCGTCATACTATGAACAAACCAATCAAATAAAAGATAACAGGTTTTGAATTGTGGCACGAAGTTCATCCATCTGTTTGGCTAAATAGCTTCTTGGCATTATAGCTGATGTCAGTTCGTGATAAAAACCTGAAATCTAATTCTTAACCTTAAACATCAACAGTAAATCGTAATTTTAATTCCCCACACACAGGTTTATAACCCTCAGTTGGTCCTTGTTATTAGATGGATACTATTAAGGTTAGTCTAGCGTCGCTAAAAGGTCATCTTTAAATTACAGTCTCACCCAAAACCTCAATTTCTCTAAGTAAACCTATTGATTTGAGCTCTATTTAATAAATGATCACTCAATTAAATAGCTAAACCCTTAACACCAAAAATGAAATAACAATGGTTGAGATGATAAGTCAATTGAAGCTAGACGATCATTGAAAACCTGGAAGCACTGGACAGCAGTTTCGTCCTATTGTGAGACTCCTCATCAGTGCGCATCCACAATCCCGCCCCATATGATTCGAACCCAGGACCTATCACTCTCACGCGCGAGCGTTTAATAAATTATCAAAAGACCATATAGTTAAAACAATTATTATTAAATAAGATGAAATTCAATAATTAATTGAATTAACAATATACAAAGCAGATTCTGTTAAGCTTCTTGTTTTTCAATTCTTTTATTATTTAATCTACAATTATCATTTAACAAATTCTCTTGTTGATGATCATGATTACCAATACCATTTGTACCATCTTGTGGAAACATTGGTGATAAAGAACTATTTGATATGATACATTGTGATTCCATTTCTTCTTTTCCTTCCTCTTCTTCTTCTTCTACTTCTTTATTTTTTGTCGATTTTGTAGGCATAATTGTTTCATTGGTTACAGTTGTTGTATTCAATGATAATGAAGTAGTACAATTACTATTTATACTACTAACAGGATCAATAGTAGTAGTAGTGGTAGTAGTAGCAGCAACAGACGGCGTCGATGTCGAATTAGCAGTAATAGGAGTAGTAGTGTTAGTATTATTTAAAGGCGTAACACATGTTGTATTCATCATTAAACTAGGCGATGAAAATAAACTAGAAATTTGTTCAATTTTCATTTTTTTAAATAAATTCATTTGTAATAACCATGTTTGCTTTTGTAAACGTAATATATCCATACGTAATTCATGTTCTTGTTTTAATTGTAAATATAATTCTTTTTGTATATCACGACTAAATGTTGTATAAAATGATTCCGTTGTTGATGGTAAACCAAAATTAATGAATGATTGATTAAATGGTGAAAATGAAGAAAGAAATGATTCATGTACTGAGCCAGTAATATTGCCAACATCTGAACCACTATCCATCCACATGTGTGTGTGATATGAAAAAGAAAAAGAAACAAATTAAAACAAGGAAATGAGAAGATATTTAAATATGAGACTAGTTGACTGATATTCTGAGCTATGTTATAAGTAGGTATAAACTAATCTGGTTGAGATCTTTATGATAACTGTGACCAATGGTGGTACGACCGAGAGTGGGAAGAGTCAGCTCTCACTCTGTCGAAATGCACTCACATGGCCACGTGTATACAGCCTCTGTCAGGGAAGTCTTACTCACTGCATTCTCGCGACGGGGGTTTAGTTTATTTAATTGAGAGGACAAAAAGTGAATGTCCAGTGCTTTAACTGGGTTAGTGTATATGAAGGGTCCTCCTAGGGGGATTGTAAAACCCTGATTCCAAACCAATGGTGTACATGGGCTGGCTCCAGGATCCTGAAGGAACAAATGGCGTATGAACGAATCGTTGGTCACTGGCTACCATGCGACTGCATCTCCTTACAATGCTCCACTGCCTTGTGAATGTGACCTATAAGTCGAAGGCTCGGGGTGTGACTCCCTAAGAAAACCACTTACTTCGGTCTCGACACCCAAATAGTATCCCAGCCCCCACACAAATCGAATAGTTTATGTGGCGTATATCTATTTGGTGCCTCCCTGTACCTACGTTTATGTGTTTAAATAAATATGTCATGGTTCAGAATCAATCGCAGAGAAACATATGCACTAATCATTCTTCATCTTCAAAATTATTTGACTCATTTGATTTTCTGATTTTTGTTCCAAACCCTGGTTTGTATTAAGATGATAGAGAAGATTTATATCTTAGGTGGATGATTTAGGTGGACTTTTGTTCTGAGCTGGATAGTTAGGAAGTGGAGCTTTTATTGTTCTTATGAACAATATCATCATCAAAAACTGTGAGTCATATGTGGAGAAATTCGAACACTTGAATTGTACCTGAAATTTGAGTTGATAAGGTTGTTTAGAAGAACAATGAAAGCTCTACGACCAAACCATCCAACTCAGAGAACGAAATTCCCACTTGATTCGTATGTTTAATCATCCCATCTCTCTTACTATTCACATTACAAATGGTTTATTATTGAGTAGTGGCCAATGTCATATGCGTCGAGCTCTGTTTAGTATTGATCGAATTCTATCGATCAAGTTGAAAAGTGGTAACTATTTTAAGTGACTCGATATTGTTCGGAGGTATTTGGCAGGAATCCGTTGACGGAACAGCTCATTAGTGAGATCTCAATCTGTCAAACTGAATAATCCGAGTTCGAATCCTATAAGGAACATTAGTTACCAAAATGTTGCAAGTATTCCTAACTAACAATTGCCAACTAGCATGAAATCAAGATACATAGTTCCCTCCCGACTACCACTTATACATTCATCTTATCAATCCTACTTCACCGTGTTGATTAAGATGTGAACATTTGGCCTGACGCATATGTACACTAAGTTTTACTTTGATCATGACTGACTAATTTGGCAATCTGATTAACAATCAACAGTAATTAAACAATGGCTATTTTTTGCAATTTTACATGGTTCACTTCAAATCACCCTATTTGTACAACAGCTAGTGATCCTGACTAACTAACAGATTAGATGTTGTGAAGATCATCATTGTGAGCTGAAAATATTCTTTATCAGCTTTTACGTATTAGGGTTGGAAGCATTGAACACATTTATGACTGATGAATATCTTGATAGTTGTAACAGTTACTTAATTCAACACTGTATAAACGCTTACTACATAATAACCACCTTAGGAGTAATTGTTTGAGATCCCGGTTAGAAAAAAAAAAGAATCATGGGACCGTACAAAATCCTATACAATAATAGCACAATGTATAAGTAGGTAACAGAAATAAAGTTTCATGACTCAAAAGATAATGTTAATAAATGGTTGTTATAAATATCGTACTCCTTTAGGTCAGTATACATTCGCTTTCCAATGAACCATGTTATTACGTAATTAAGATATAATTGTTACATGAATTACATCTATATTCTTTATGAGATTCCAGTCCCCTATCAATAAACTTTAGGAATAAGCACAAACTAATCAAGATAATGGTCAGTTAGCTACAACGTAGAACCAGCCACGCACATGCATCGGTCCAAGTTGCCATACCTCACCACATTAGCACAACAAGATGAACACCAGCTTTCATAGAAGTAGTTACTTCAATGGTAATAATATATAAAAGAAAGATTGCATATAAAAGTATAATACAGGAAGAAAGAATTAGTTCGTAGAAAGAAAGATATAAAGCAATTTTAATCACTTAGTTTAAGGGAAGACAAAAAGTGTATACACTACCTACACCATTGTGATCGATTCTGAACCATGTCACCGAGAGTCTCTGACTATTGATTGCGATAGTCGTGCGCATATATCAAAACAAAATATTGTCCATAGGATGTAGATAATTAGGTTTTGAATGACTAAAATATTACTAAATGCTAAAGATTATAATTAGAAGACAGACTTTCAATTTAAAGTTATGATTTAAGATTAGGGTAATATATAGATTAAATGTAAAACCTAATCCTAATCCTTAAACATTAATTCTAACTGAAATAGTGAATATTAAATTCTAAATCATCTTTATATTGTAAACTGTACATCCTAATCCTAACCCTGAAAATCATAGACTCTAAATTTTAAGCCTAAATCCTAGTTCTAGTATTATACATCATTCATTCATTCATTTATACTTGTTGATTTTAGATTAGCTGAATAAGGTCCAGAGTTTGCTAAGGTTATTCTAAGTGACCGTTTAACTCGTCTACATGACTAAGATTTATCGTTTATTAATATAACTTTGACTGATGATATATTTCAATCATCTGTTGATGAGACTATAATTTATGGACGACTTTCGTGTGACGCTGACGTGACCTTGACAATAGAGACACCTACTGATTAGGATTAAATATGGGTTATAAACCAATTAGAATCATAATTTACAGTTGATGATTAAGGTTATGAATTAGATTTGAGGTTTTCATTATGAACTGTGACATTAGTTATAATCACAGGACTCTATTTAGCCAAATAGATGATGAGTGAATTTCACACCAAAATCCAAGATTTGTTATCTTATACTTGATTGGTTCATCTATAAATTAACGTCTGGCCTATCACATTAATCAAGGTAATGTGATACATTTTGTGTATGTTTTCTTTATATCATTTTGAATGAGTTGTGTTTCATTTATTACTTAGAGATGAAATTGAAATCAATACATTGTCATATCATTCTCAACACTAATTCGGTTAATCCATGCCGACAACATTAAGTAATATTGCAGGCAAGCCCCTAACTTGAAATCCTGAAGGGAAACGAAAAAAGAGGAGGCCATAGAACACATTGCGTCGGTAATTGGAAGCAGACATAAAAAAGGAAGAATAGCAACTAGAAAGAACTGGAAAGGAGTGTCCAGGACAGAGTTTAATTGTAGAATGCTGGTGAGTGAGACCCATCTCTTCCATGAGGGGTAACAAGTGCAAGTAAGTAAGTAATATATTATTTATTTTAATACCATACAAAGCGATTTGCTGTGAACTTAACTCACGTCATATGTTATGTTATTAACATGACAAGATGAAAAGTCAAAATTAGAATGATTTACTCATGATTTTTAATCATAATGCCCTGGTATGGCCGAGAGTGGTATGGGCCCGCCTTCCCTCTCGTAATGCTCTCACACGGTCACGCGTATACAACCTCTTCCAGGGAAGTCCTACTCACTGCCTTCTCGTGGTGAGGGTGTTGTTTACGAAAATGAGAGGACGAAAAGCGAATGTCTGGTGACTTAACCGGATTCCAAACCAATGGTGCACATGGGCTCCAGTATCCTAAAGGAACAAGTGGCACATGAACCAATCGTTGATCACTGGCTACCATAGGACTGCATCTCCTTACGATGCTCCACTGCCTTGTGGGTTAGACGTTTAGGTCAAAGGCTCGGGGTGTGGCCCCTTAAGAAAACCACCTACTTCGGTCTGGGCACCCAAGCAGTATCACAGCCCTCACACAAATCGAATGATTTATGTGGCGCATATCTCTTTGGTGCCTCCTTGTACCAATGTTTATGTGTTTACATAAATAAATAAAATTCATTGTGATAATTACTTGGTATAGTATTTGTTACTGTTTTCCTGTATGATATACGGGAACATGAACATGAACTATACTCAGCATATGATTTGTTATAACTAAGTATCAAAAATCGATGTATGAATAAATATATAAATGAGTGTATTTTCGACTAGACTTGTCATAATGGTTGTTCATACTTCTGGCTGCTTGTGGAATATATTTCCCTCTTCTTAATTTTAACTACTCTCTCTAGTTAGTGGGGCTGGGACATGTCGGAATAGTTAGCTTAACTGTCATTGTGTCACAGAGTCTTCATTTCGTTCTCCGATAAGGTGAACTCATAATCTCTTCATACATAATAGTTATAATATAAGTGCCACATTTCAAAATGAAAGCCAATTAGAACATGACTACTACTTAATGTATTTTTAGTTGAAACCCATACATATGTGATCAGTCGGGATAAAGAAAACTTTTTTTATTATTTTTCACCAACTTAAATGAGTTGTAGCGCATTCGCTAAACATAAGTGCCTATTACGTGCTCACTTTTTTGTTCGTTCGTCAAGATTCAGATACACGTCACATAAGTCATTTGATTTGTGTGATGGCTGGGATACTGCCAGGCGTCCAAACTGAAGCAGGTGGTTTCCTTAGAAAGCCACCTTCCGACCCTGTGACCTAGAGGTACAATCCACAAGGCAGTGGAACAACGTTAGCAAATGCAGTCTCATGGTAGCCGGTGACCAATAATTGATTCATGCAACATTTGCTTAGTCAGGATCCTGTAGCTCATGAACACCATTTGTTGGGAAACAACGTTTTTCAACTCTCCTAGGTGGACTCTCCATGTCCACCGACCCGGTTAAAGCGCCAGACATTCGCTTCTCATCCTTTCAATTTTGTAATGAGTAGGACTTCTCTGGCAGTAGTTGTATGTACGTGGCCATGTGGTAGTGTTTCGAGAGGGAGAGCTAACTTTCTTTACTCTCGATCGTACCAGGGTATCGTCAAGATTCTCATACCCGTGAATTACTGCATACAATGTACTTGTAAATCGTACTCAGTCAGTCAGTAACAACGTAGAACTTCGTACGTACACACATACATCAGTTCGAGTTGCCATACCATATATTAACACACAGATACAATTGTCGATTCCAACCCCATAGTGGTAGTGGTAATAAGAGTATAAACAGTAATCAAAAACATTAGGGTTTGAAGATTTTATTCAAGGAGTATAATCCAGTGAAGTAAATTTGGAAAGAGAAAAAAAGGGACATGAAGAATTCAGAAGATTAGAATTTGGGAGAACGCAAAGAGTGGATAAACCTGCACGATTGCAAACAATTTTGAGCCATGTCATTCAAGGTCTCTAACCGTCGGTTGCTATCATCTCGCGGTCCCCAACCAGATAGTCTACACCTACCAACATGACTCAGTTCACTTGTCAGTGACTTCATGGATTTGTGCCATGTTTTGGTCTGGCCGCCCCTGGCTTTCTTACAACCTACTCATAAAACATCGCACGTCGAGGTAGCCAGTGGTTGGGCATACGTAACACGTGTCCCAGCCATCTCAACTGATGAAGTTTCAATACTTCATCAATTGATTTGCCATCCTTACCTAGTATCCATTTCCTAACAACTGCATTACTTACTCGATGGTCCCAGGATATATGAGCAATATTTCGAAGACACCTATGATCGAGTACTAGTAGCCTACGAAGATCCTCTACTCTTACCGGCCATGTTTCACTGCCATAAAGTAGGACGGAACGAACTGCTACACAGTAAACTCGTCCTTTGATTGGTAGACGGATATCTCGCCTACGCCACAAATGACGCAAGGTGGTAAAAGTTGGTCGGGCCTTCTGTATCCGTGCTGAGATTTAGTCACACACCAGACCACGAGGGCTGATGAGACTCCAAAGATAAATGAAGCAGTCGACACACTCAACTACTTCACTCCCTATGATTAGTTCGGATGTTCAATCTGAACAACAATACATACTAAAATGATAGCATACACACTAAGTACTAGGTGTCATTACCAAGGTTTGATTTGATAATTTCGAATAAATTGAGCATTGGGTTCATTGTTATAAATAAAAATAATATATTTGTAATATCCCAATGAGTAGAAAATTGGATTTTCTGACGTTTCGTGACTTAGTGTAAGTCACTTCTTCAGAGAACAAATAACCAAATTAAAATTAATCCAAGTTTAAATAGTACAATAGTACTATTTAAACTTGGATTAATTTTAATTTGGTTATTTGTTCTCTGAAGAAGTGACTTACACTAAGTCACGAAACGTCAGAAAATCCAATTTTCTACTCATTGGGATATTACAAATATATTATTTTTATTTACACACTAAGTACTATTCAACTGACCGATAAATTATATTTAAAAACAATAAAATTAAACATAGATACTATCACACACACAGAGAGAGAGAGAGAGGGTACGAAAAGAAGTAGTTTAACATACCCTTCAACAGTATTATTTTGAATATTCGTTATATTTGTCATATCCACATCATTTTCCTCTGTTGATGAATTCAACTTATTTGTATCATGATTACTAAATGAGAGTTGACCAGTATTGTTATTACTATTATTATTACTATTACTATTATTATTATTATTATTATTACTATTTTTATTGTCTTGATTCATGTTGGAATTCATAAAATTCGATTTTGAATTTGACAACATAAAAGATGATTGTTGATTATTAGGAAAAATTGATGAATTCATATTATTATTATTATATGAATCTAAAAAATTACTATTCGATAATCCATAATTATTTGAATTCATATGATTAAATCCATTTGTACAATTAATTGATGATGAAGATGAGGCTACTGCGGCCGCTGCCGCTGCTGCTGTTGATAACATCGAAGATGATGATGATGATTGTAAATTGCCAAGATTAAGTAATGATGGTGTAGTTGATGTTAAATAACGTAAACGTACTGGTGGACTATGTTGTGTAAGAAATTGCATAACAGCTGCATTTGTTTCATTCCAATCTAATTCTGGTGTAACATGACCAGCGCGTACTTTACGTTTTGTTTTTGATACAAGATTTTCCCACTTTTTCTTTACCTGAAAATAGAAAAAATAAATTAAACAATTAGTTTATTCAATAAATTAAATGAATCATTAAATTATTATTAACAGAAAGGGAACTTTTGTACAGTTTATATTGATTTTTGATATCAGAAGGGATTTGTGGAGATTGTAGTAATTTCACAGATTGAAATCATGAGTCAGTTGAAGCTAGACCACCATGGAAAACCTGGAAGCACTGGAAGGCCGTTTCGTCCTACTATAGGACTCCTCAGTGGCAATGCACATCCACTATCCCGCACGCGGGATTCCAACCCAGGACCTATCGGTCTCACGCGCGAACGTTTAACCGCTAGACCACTGAACTGGCATCCAACGGTGTTAATGTCTAACTTCAACTGGTTCACGAAACTGAGCGACACATCCACCATTGTCATCAGTGAGTTACTATCTCACAACTGACCCGGTTGAACTCCACTGGTCACTGCTTCTCACTAGAACTCCAGGATATATCTCTTGAAGCCAGTCACTAGTGTACATATGTTAATTAGTATCAGAGGGGGTTTTGTGGAGATTGTAGTAATTTCAATAATTGAGATCATGAGTCAATTGAAGCTAGACCACCATGGAAAACCTGGAAGTACTGAACGACCATTTCCTCCTAATATGGGACTCCTTAGCAGTGTGCTTATCATCTGTTCACTAGTGACTAACATCAAGAGGTATTTCCTGGAGTTCTAGTGAGAAGTGGTAACTATTGGAGTTCAACCGAATCTGTTGCGAGATAATAACTGACTGAAGAAAATGTTGGACAGTCGCACAGTGTTGTGAATTGGTATGAGCTAGACATTAACACCGTTGGATGCCTGCCGGTTCAGTGGTCTAGAGGTTAAGTGTTCGCACATGAGACCGGTAGGTCCCGGGTTCGAATTCCGCGTGCGGGATAGTGGGTGTGCATTGCCACTGAGGAGTCCCACAATAAAACGAAACGGCCGTCCTGTGCTTCCAGGTTTTCTATGGTAGTCTAGTTTTAATTGAATCATGAATTCACCTAATAAAATAGATTTTTTGTTTTTAGAAAATATGCATTATTCTAAATCCCATTGGAAGGTATGATTTAACGTTGAAATTGACGAAAATTAAAATGTCAATAACAATTTATAAGAAGTCGTGTAGTGAACAAGAACACACAAGTGCGAACAACCAAATGTATTTGGACACAACATTACAGAGTCCCTTACTCAGATCTGAGAAAACTATACAGTAAATAATTCACCTGTAAAGTGTCGATCAGTCGTCTCAGATTTCATTGTTCTTTCGTTTCTACATCAAATATTCCCTGTTCTTGTTTTCTTTACTTTGATCTTCTTAATCTTCTGCCTCAAAACATTTCACTTTCGGTTGATGATACATACTACTTATATCTGTCAACATATCAGTAGCACACACTAGCTGGACCAAAGTTTCAGTGAACAGTCAATTGTTTTGTTTTTAGAGAATGATACGTATGATGAATAGAGGGGTAAATCATTATTGAAAAGGAAAATCATATTATCGGATTCGAGGCTAATGGATAACACCTTCAATATTGAACACACACAACATTCGACTAGCTACAAGATTATTTATCTGTCTTAATTATCGAGTACTGTGTTAGGGTTTTGTATGAGGAAGTGAAAAGCTTTACATAACAATGTTTCCTTATTTCAGTCTAAATCGATTAAAACCACAGATTATCAACATATATTAATATGGAATAAAGTAATCATGCGAATACATGTACGCAGTTGAAAGAGTATATTCTCCGAAAACACTATTTTATTTATTCATTTGAACGAAGAAATATCGGTATAAGGTGGCATTAAATACAGATGCACCACACAATAACAATGAGGTTGTGAAGGGACAGAGAATGTAAAGTGCATTTAATAAGAAGAACAAAAACAAGTGTACGAGAGCCAGTGTCGCACCACCTCTAGGACCCCAACTAGGCAGTCTAGAAGGGCCAACAGAAGCCAGATCTGTACAGCTTCCCTTCATACCACGATACCGTTTCATACACTGACCACCTCTCTGCTTCTTCCAACCAGTCCCAGAGTCGGCAAATAATGCACGACGTGGAATTCTCTGGGACGACATTCGTAGAACATGTCCAAGCCACCGAAGTCGGTGTTTCAAGATGGTGACACCAATCGCATTATCGTCTCTGTGCCCGAACACACGATGCCGAACCTCTGCATTACTGACATGGTGTTGCCACTGGATGTCAGCAATCCTTCGGAGACAACGATGATCAAACATAGAGAGTCGTCTAACATCCTCAACTGGGAGAGGTCATATTTCATAAGTACAGAGCAAAACTTCTCTCAACGACGCGTTGTAGATCCGACCTTGTGCAGTCAGACTAACATCACGAAGGCACAGTAAGACAATATCATCCGCATACTTAAGGCCGTAAAGTCTTCAGGCAACAAAAACAGATCTACACCTCCATTACCTACATCCATCAGAGGTGCTACCCGAACGTCATCGATGGCGTTAGTTGGATCAGTCGTCACGAGTCATGGAGAGCAGGACGATGTTACCGGAGCAGCAGACTAGCTGAACTACTTCTCGAAAAAAATTTGTCCATCATTCAATACGTCGGTAGATGTTAGCGATTGGCATCCCCTCATCTTCACAGGATGTTTCACTCACACCAGACTTCTTGTTGCCGGTGACTCGATTGAGTTGAAAGAGCTTCCGGCAGTTACCGGATACAGCAGCTGCTTCCAACTAGTTAGCACGCTCCGACCACCAGGCTTCTCGGTCCTTACGCAAGCTTTGCCCGATTTCATTACGTAACATCCTTCGTTTGTGACCAAACTCACGGTCACCCGGAGTAGATTGACGGGCTTCTATGAGTTGTAAGGAGCCTAAAGAAACCCAGTGCTTATAAGCGGGACGTTTCACGAAGCCGCAAGTGGCTTTACTCGCCATTTTCATGCCGTCATGGAATTGCAGCCAATGCTCATCTATACTGTTCGGTGGAATGGTAGCTAACCTTGAACCTAGCTCGGTTTGATATTTAGTTGCAACAGAAGCTGCAATCAGTTTACTGACATCGATCCATGTAGAACGATGAATTGGTTGGCCACTGAAATGTAAGGTAAGATCAGCTCAAACAAGGACATGATCAGAGTCCAGATAGATTCTTCAAAAAGAGCAGCAGTCTTGCACACAACCACTCCAGCAGTAGGCGATCGCGATGTGATCTAGGTTTGAAATGCAGAAAGAAGACACCACGTAACATCAGTGATGACTATGCCAGTAGTTAGTGTTAACCAGAAACAGGTTGTATTCTGCATAGAGTTACAGTAGACGGTTACCGTTATGTGACCTGCGATCAACAAGTCGTCATCGGTCACCTAAACGACTCTTTCTATGCCTAGATGCCCAACCTGAGAATTGACGTCTCCGGCTAATCCAGTGTCTGTCGAATGCACTTTCTGTAGAAGAACAATTAACTAGTGGTAAAACACTACTTAATTAGTAATATAGAATTAGTCTTAATGATCAAATTGTAATATAATAAACTTTAAATTTAACCATATTCTAACATCGAGTACAAAGTTATTCACTAATTTCAATGTGAATGATTTAGATATTCTCTGGAATTAATTTAAACCTATTTACATCCTATTTTCCCGATTCTCATTGGCTTTGATGATTTGAATAACATCAACTTGAACTAATATACCCTTATCTCACGTCATATTTTGTCAATACTCAACTGAATGATATGTTTAACCGCAATTCAATCCTCACATGATCATCATTTATATGACGAATAATCTTAGCTGTACATAATCATGTATATCAGTCAATCGGTCCTGATACGGCCGAAAGTGGGGAGAGTAAGCTCTCACTCTCTCGAAATGCTGTCACGTGGCCACGTGCATACAACCACCACGAGGGAACCTCTACTCACTGCCTTCTCGTACCACGAGTGTTGTTTACGAAATTGAGAGGACGAAAAGCAAATGCCCGGTGTTTTAACCGGGTCGGTGGACACGGAGAGTTCACCTAGGGGAGTTGGGAAACCTTGATTTCAAACCAATGGTGCATATGAACTCCAGGACCCTGAACGAACAAATGGCGTATGAACCAATCGTTGGTCACTGGCTACCATAGGACTGCATCTCCTAACGTTGCTCCATTGCCTTGTGGATTAGACCTCTAGGTCGAAGGCTCCGAGTATGGCCCCCCTAAGAAAACCACATGTTTCTTTTTTGACACCTGGGCAATATCCCAGCACTCATACAAATCGAATGATTTATGTTGTGGATATCTATTTGGTTCCTCCCTGTATCTACGTTTATGTGTTTAAATAAATAACTACAGTGATTGTAACTACTTCAAAGTATAACTTTTAATTGAATTCATAAATCAGTTCAAGGTAGATCATCATGGAAAACCTGGAAGCACTGGACAGACATTTCATCCTAGTATAGGACTCTTCCCACTCTGATCATAACTTTTAGATTCAATCCCTATAAGAATTGAAAAGTTTTAGAATAGAATGGAAACAACTGTACAATCCTATACGACCGGTCAAACCAAAAAGTGGCATCAGTGCTTGAAGTCACTAACTTTTAGTATGAGCCATGTTGGCAGATGCAGACTACTTGTTTGGGGTCCGCGTGACTATCGTAACCAATGGTTAAAGACTCTTGGTGACATGGCTCAGAATCGATCACAATGGCGTCGGTGTATACACTCTCTGTCTTCTCTTAGACTAAGAGATTAAAATCGTTTCATATCTTTCTTTCTGTACTATACCTTTATATACAATCTTTCTTTTATATAATACCACCACTGAATTAACTGCTTCTATGAATCTGGTGTCTATCTCATTGGGTTAATGAGGTATGGCAACTTGGACCGATGCATATTTATGCCTGGTCTTACGTTGTAGTTGACTGACTAACCTATAACGACCTTTATCAATAAACTCATATGAATGATTGTAAAAGAAAGAAAAAAGAGTTCATTATCAAATAAACTTACTTGATCAGCTGTTCTTCTTGGTGCATGTGGCCAACGATTTGCCATACATACAGCAACTTCTTCCCATGCTCTACGTTTTAATCGATTTGTTGATGGTGATAATGATAATAAAATATGTTTTCTTGCTTCAATTTCTTTTAACATTACTTTCACTTCATCAATAACAAATGTTTCAGCACGTTTACTTGGATTCATTAATAATGATGCAACATCAGCATGATTCATTGATGTAACAAATTGTCCTGTTGTTACATTATTAATACCATTAACAACATTATCTAATGTTGTCATTAATGCACCAACATTACCAATTCCTCCTTGTGTAGATGATGTTGATGATGATGATGTAATATTCATATTGTTATTATTACTTAAACTTTGTGAAATTGATGGAATTAATGAAAATTGTGGTTTTATATCACATGGTTCAAGTTGATATTGACATGGATTTTGTTGAAGAAGTTGTTGTTGTTGTTGTTGTTGTTGTTGCTGTACTGATTGTTGAGATGGTAACTGAATCGATTGACTTAATGAAATAGGTTGAAATTGGGCCATTTACTACGAATTTTGTTCTTGTTTATTGTTATGGTTATTTTGTGTTTTGTTCTAGGTTTTTTTTTCCTCTCATCAATGTTATAAAGGCGTCATGAATGTTTAAGTTGATTTCTATACTGGGTTAACTGATTAAATGATGATAGTAACTTAGTATATAGTAATAGAATAAGTGAGTGAGTGAGTGAATGAATGAGTGTGTGTGTGCGTGTGTGTTTAGTTATCTTCTTTTCTTAACTTAACTATGGTTGGTAGATTGAATACTTCGCTTCACACTAATCAATAAGTCTAGTGAAGGACGAAGTTTAGCTTGAATTTGGTTGGTTAGTGAAGTTTTAATGTTGGTGGTTAAGTTAAGAGAATAAGTTGAAGAGAGAAGTTAAGAGGGCTTTGTAAGCGAAAGAGAGAGAGAGTAATGCATAGATAGTCACAGAGAGAGATAGAGATAGATAAAGAGAGCGATAGAATGATGATAGACTGATTGATAGTTAGATAGATAGACAGGCATTCAGTCAGGCAGACAGATGGATGGATAGACCAACAGACACAAACAAAATCAAATGATGATACATTGAAAGGGGCAGTTAGAAAAAATAAAATAAAATCAGGTCTGATAAATTTAGATCAGTTTTTTTAAAACGCTGTTTGCATAGATCAAAACACCTAACCTCTTGTTGTCATATTCCATTGTCTACCAACTATCTAAAAAGATGATCAGAAGGGGGTCTTCTGAAGATTTTAGTAATTTCAATAGTTGAGATCAATTAAGTCAATTGAAGCTACACTGTCATGGAAAATTTGAAAGTACTGGATGGCCATTTCGTCCTATTGTGGGACTCTTCAACAGTACACATTCACGATCCTACTTTGCCGTCAAGTTCTTCCAGGTTTTCCATGATAGTCTAGCTTCAATTGACTCAATTATTGAAATTACCACAATCTCCACCCCTTCTGATACTAATCAACATATGTTCACTAATGAGATATATCCTGGAGTTCTAGTGAGAAGCAGTCATCAATGGAGTTCAATCTGGTCTGTTGTGAGATAGTAACTCACTGATGACAATGGTGAATGTGTCGTTCAATTTGGTGGATTAGTTGAAGTTAGATATTAACACCGTTGGATGCCAGTTCACTGGTCTAGAGGTTAAGCGCCTGGTGAGAGACTGATCGATCCTGGGTTCGAATCCCGTTAGACGGGATCGTGAATGTGCACTGCCACTGAGGAGTCCCACAATAGGACGAAACGGTCGTCCAGTGCTTTCAGGTTTTCCTTGGTGGTCTAACTTCAACTGACTCATGATCTCAACCATTAAAAAAATTATCAGAAAGGGGTTTTGTGGAGATTTTTAGTAATTTTATAGTTGAATTCATGAGTTAATTAAACCTAGACTATCATCAAAATCCTGGAAGCACTGAACGGCCGTTTCGTCCTACTATGAACTCCTCTATGGTGCATATCCACGATCCCGCACGAGGGATCCCACCTCAAGACATTCAGTTTCTCTTGGTAACGCTTAACCTCTAGACTACTGAGCCAACAACCAACGGTGTTAATGTCTAACTTCGATCCATGAATGACTGTTCAACCATTCATCCATTGTCTGAAGAAGATAGATACCTGTCTCTACCTGACGCGAATTGAATTCCACTGGTCACAGCTTCTCACTAGAACTCCAGGAAATCATCTTGAAGCTAATCACCAGTGAATACATGATGATTATTATCAGTATGAGGTTGTGGAGATTGTTAAGAATGTGCATTATTGAAGAGTCCCATACTAAGACGAAACGGATGTTCAGTACTTTCAGATTTTCAATAGTTGTCTAACATCAATCGATTCATGATCAATCAATGTAGTTATCATCATCCTTGAGAATATGAGTAAGTATCAACAATTAAAGTATTTAAGTAATCAATATTTTGTATTTATTATCTAAATTATAAAAAAAATAATGAAGCAATTAGACTGAATCTCTTTTGAAATCCAATTGAAGACATAAGAAGATAATTAAAGAATGTACGTTGAAAAATCGTTTCATATCTTTCTTCCTACCAAGTAATTCTTTCTTCTTGTACGATATCCTTATATGCCATATTTCTTTTATAGATTACCCCCACTGAACTAACTACTTCTATGAATCCGGTGTTCATCTTACTGTGTGATAAGTCTTGCAGATTTGAACACTATATTCGTCTCCTAAGCTATTCTGTAACCCCCAAGCTAGAACTATACAGCGACCTGAACACCAGAGAGAAGACGCAAAGTATACGAGAAGTACTTTACTCCAAGGTTCATTTTAATACAGAAAATACAAGGTTTTTATAAATATTTTAAATGTCCTTGGGTTACTAGAAGATTCTGGAATACTACTAAACATAGTAGCAGTGTAGCAACCAGCCAATCAGAACCTCTACGTGCAACGTTTCGCTTCCTTGGTATTTTTGGCAAAAACTTCAAGTGAACACTGATTGGACGAAATGCTTCTTAGTGATTCCTGATGCTTGCTTGTCTTTTGTAAGCAATTTTCTGGATCACTCCAACACTGTGTTAATGAGGTATGATAACTTGGACCGATGCACATATGTATCTGATTCTACGTTATAGCTGGCTGACTATCTGACTGGTTGACTGAAAAGGATGTACAAAAAGGAACTTATAAGAAAATTCTATACAAATGTTGTTATAAATAAGATCTTAACATACATTAATCTTCCATTTCAGATTAGCATCAACGAAAAAACACAGAAGGCTAAACGATCTACTAGGATATTATCATATATATTTGTATAATCTCAATAATATTCAATTGCTAACACTTTGTAACTTAGTGTAATTCTCTACTTTTACTTAAAATAAGTAAATGAATGAATTGAACACAAGTGTAAATACACTGACGAGTTCGAACTAGGACGAAACGCACGTCCTGGATCGCACTGCTAGTTACTATCCATCTTTGCTTACAAGTGTAAGTAGTATAGAGGAATTGATTAAAACATTTAATACAAACTGACTGTACTTATGTCATGTCAATCAGGTCAAAGGTGATTCTATCTGTGACACACATATATGCATCTATGATTAGGTGTGAAATTGTAATTATAAAGAAAGATATAGGGTTCATTTTTTGTGTCAGTGATCTGTGATTTGAACAAATCAAATGTAGTTGTTTGATAAATGGTCTATGTTTGATGTATAGTTAGGTGTTGTTTTCTTTTGAGCATTAGTGTGCATTAGTAATATGTGAAAAGCTTCAGTCACTTATCCTTGAAAAAATATATTGTAGATGATCAACGATGATTATCTCTGTCGAATGATTGGGGGTCTATTCGAGTTAGACGGGAATCATGTGACAAATCAGCTAACTTCGAAGTCACACTTCACGATCATCATCTAACATGGATTACCCCCCCCTCTTCGATGTATTCATGTACTATGGCTGCTTTGAAGACTGTATAACACAAAGGACGTTATTACTGAGATAGATTAGTAAGAATAAGTACAGAAAAGGTAGCGAGACCACCACCGTATAGACCAATCCATGGCATACGATTAACTGATGAGTTTCCTTGACTTTGACGGTGATCGATGATCTGTTCGATATTCAGTGACCCAACTGTCGGATGATGTGGCTAGCGCTCAGTGACATTTCACTGGCCCTACAATATCATTTAAATTATTTTGATATTTTTTAACTATCGATTTGATGGTTGTTATAGTGTTAATACTTATTTAGTTTGTAGATTTTCGAATTCTACTGAATCATAAGATCGTTTTGTGTAGCTTAAATATTCCTTGGTATGAGTCGAGGTTTCACAAGAAGTCTCTCTATTCTAAAAGACGTCACAATCTACACAACTCAATCTGTTGACAAAATTCTGTATTGAAGTAAATGAGGTCTCTCCCTTTATTTGAATAATGACATTAAAAGTATGTTAGTCGTTTTATAGAATACTTTAATTCTGTATTGGTTTAAGGTTTGTAGCTCTTCTGTTGTAACATAGCTGTAAGATAAAACTACAGTTCTCCTAAATTCTAATCTGAATTCCTTATGTCCCTTTCATTTTTCTCTTTCCAAATTTACTTCACTGTATTATACTCCTTGAATAACATCTTCAAACCTTAATGTTTCCGATTACTGCTTATATTCTTACTACCTGTACCACTATGGGATTTGAATCGACAATTGTATCAGTGTTCTAATATAGTATGGCAACTCGAATTGATGTATGTGTGTACGTACGAAGTTCTACGTTGTTACTGACTGACTGAATTGATTTAAATAATTGTTCAACATCAAATCATTTCATTTTAGTACATTTTTTAAAAGAATATTCATGAGAAAAAAAAATGGATGGTGACTAGTAGTAGAATCCAGGATGCTCGTTTTTTCGTATTTGGGACTCATCATCTGGATGTACCTGAATTCAAGAATTGATGTTCACAAAAATGGTGCATATATGTCAACAAGTGGTTGATCAATTGCAGTCTTTAACAATAATGGGAAGATATTAGCAAACAATACGAATGATCCGTTAAGAACATTATTAGTAGATGTGTTCATGGCACATGTTGAAAATCTGACCGAAGACCTAATCGAAAACATATTTCTTTATAGGAGATATGTGGACGATATCTTAGTTGTCTTTGAAAGGAAGGAGGATATGAACTTCTTATTGAATAAACTAAACATTCTCTAAAACCACATCAGTCTCTCATGTGAAGAGGAGAAGAACAATCAACTTCCCATCCTAGATGTACTTCTGAGTGGACGAGAAGATGGCTCAATCAAATGATCCGTATCTAGGATACTAATGTGGACAGGTCATTACCTTAGTTATTATAGTTATTGCCCCGTGCAATACAAACGGAGTTTGATAAGATGCCTATTCAACAGGCTTGATCGTATTTGTACAAATGATGTCATTAATGATATTAGGCTGCTAAATAAAACATTAATGGAAAATGTCTATCACCTGAAATTCATAAATAGATGGAAAATGCATGGCGCAGTGAAACCTACTATAGTTTTGGGAAAGAAAAAGCTTGTCTACATCACCTTACCATTTAAAGGTGATTCAAATAGCCTTTTATTGAAACAAAGACTTAAGTCAATCAAGATATATTGTGCAGCGAAGGTTATTATCAAGAAAACAACAAGGTTCATGCTTCATCGAAAACCTTAAAGACAAGAAAACGATTGCGTCCCATCACATTTTGTTTGTCAATTTAAATGTATGTGTGGTCACACATACATAGGGAGGAGTAATCATGATCTCAAAATTAAGATGTGTGAACATGTACCTACATGGTTGCAGAACACAAATACAATCAAAGTGATTCAATAAGAGTAGTTTATAAACATCCATCATCCTCTATGGCCAAACACATAATTGAAACAAGTCATAAGACTGACGTTAACTCAGCTTTTGTGGTGTTGTACAAAAGTGTAAAAAGGTCGTTTATTAAAGACTTAGCCATACGAACATCCAAACCCCCTTTGTGTATTCAAAACCTATCCTGGTAATATTAGTTTATTATCCAGAAGTGATGATGTTCCAAATTGTTATTTATTATCCTCGTCTCCTCTTACCCTCCATTTCCAGTCTAGTTAACCTTTTAGTTTTATATATAAATCTTCTTAACAAGTATATTATGTGTTATCAGATTGTTCGAAATGTATTGCGCTAATAGATTATCACATATATTCACTTGGTGTTATTTTACTTATATCTTCCCATTGTTATTTAGGACTGCAATTGATCAGTCTCTTGTTGGCATATATACATCCTGTGCAGATTGCCTGAAGTCACAAGCTTTATAAGCAAAGATGAGTCCCAAATGGAACGAAATGCGAGTCCTGGATTCTACCGCTAGCCACTATCCATCTTCGCTGACCAATTATTGACCACCGGCTACTATGGGCCTGCATCCCCTGACATTGACCCACTGCCTTGTGGATCAAACCTTTAAGCCGGGTGTGGTCCCCTAAGAAAACCATCGACTTCGCTTTAGGTACCCAGGAAGTATCACAGCTCACACAAAAACTAAATGACTTGTACGGCGCATATGTATCCGGTGCCTCTTTGTACCAATATTTATGCGTTCAAATAAATAAAATCTATGGGATGTATGCAAATAAAGAAGGCTAGTGAAAACAATGAACTAACATTGAATTATAATATGAATGTAGTAAGATAATTGAAAGTAGACAGATTAAATAAAATAGTGTTCAAAACAATTATTCAGATATATTTTTTATCCCTTAATATTAAGTACTGCTGTGGTCTGTACTACTGATGTCGACAGATATTAGTAGTATGTATCATCAATCGAAAGTGAAATGTCTGGCGGTAGAAGGTTACGATCAAAGAAAGAGCGAGAAAGAACAGAGAATGATTGGTGAAGGATACTGGAGCCCATGTGCACCATTGGTTTGGAACCAGGGTTTTACAACTCCCCTAGATGGACTCTCCGTGTCTACCGACCCGGTTAAAGCGTTAGAACTTCTCTTTTCGTCTTCTCAATTTCGTAAAAAACAGTAATGCCACGAGAAAGTAGTGAGTAGGACTTCCTCGGCAGTGGGTATAAACGCATGGCCATGTGAGAGTATTTCGAGAAGAAGAGTTAACTCTTCCCACTCTCGGCCATATGAGAGCATTTGGGATCGCAGGACAGAGTGAGTTGGAGAATGCTGGTCGGTGGCCTATATTCCATTGGGAGTAACAGGTATAAGTAAGTAAATTAGTTAGTTTAATGTGATGTTGAATTCCATTGTTATCATATTTACATTAATTTTGGAATGAATTTATATCTTACAGTTAACAATTTACGTTTCCTATCTCTTAATCAATCAGTTATGCAGACGTAGAACACTGTGATAATGTATAAATCTTTATAAGCAAAGAACAAATAATTATGTTGACAGTCTTTTATTATGTAAATGTTTTAGCTTAAGTAATCAAGACAGAGAAAGATTGTCAATGATTTTAACTAGATGAGTAATTCACATGATCATAACAAACCTTTGAGACATATCGTTCATCAATTTTATGGGTTTAAAATACTTACTTACTTACGCCTGTTACTCCTCGTGAAGGAGCATAGGCCGCTCACCAGCATTCTCCATCCAACCCTGTCCTGGGCAATCCTTTCTAGCTCCGTCCAGTTGTAATTCATCGTTTTCATATCTGCTTCTATTATCCGACGCAATGTGTTCTTTGGCCTTCCTCTTTTTCGCTTCCCTTCAGGATTTCAAGTTAGGGCTTGGCTCGTGATGCAGTTTGACGATTTGCGTAATGTATGTCCCATCCATTTCCATCGTCTTTTCCGAATTTCTTCTTCAGCTGGAAGTTGGTTTGTTCTCTCCCACAGAAGGCTATTGCTGATGGTATCCGGCCAATGGATGTTGAGTATCTTGCGTAGACAGCTATTTATAAATACTTGTACCTTCTTGATGGTTGTTGTTGTAGTTCTCCAAGTTTCAGCACCATACAGTAGAACTGCCTTGACGTTGGTATTGAAGATTCTCACTTTGATATTGGTTGAAAGTTGTTTTGAGTTCCATATGTTCTTCAATTGTAGGAATGCGACCCTTGCTTTGCCAATCCTCTCATTTACGTCTGCATCTGAATCTCCTTGTTCATCGATGATGCTTTCTAGGTATGTGAAGGATTCTATATCTTCCGGAGTTTCGCCATCAAGAGTGATTGGATTGCTGTTCTCCGTGTTGTATTTGAGGACCTTGTTTTTCCCTTTGTGTATGCTGAGGCCTACTGATGCAGAGACTGCTTCCACACTGGCTGTCTTTGTCTGCATCTGTTCATGTGTACATGATAGGAGGGCTAGGTCATCTGCGAAGTCCAAATCGTCTAATTGATTTCGAGCTGTCCATTGTATTCCGTGTTTTCCTTCAGATGTCGAGGTCTTCATAATCCAGTCGACCACCAGAAGAAAGAGGAAGGGAGAGAGTAAACAGCCTTGTCTTACTCCGGTCCTTACTTGGAATGCATCTGTCAGCTGTCCTCCATGCACGACTTTGCGCTGTAGTCCGTCGTAGGGTTTAAAATAGCTTGTGTTTTATATCACATTCTATAATTGTACTTGAAATATACTTGAAATAAATCATTTATAAAGTCACATATCCTAATAGTATTACATTGATAACTAAGATAAAAGTATTCAACAATGTCAAGATTCATGAGAAAAATAAATTATTTGCTTACGCCAAAGGAGCATAGGCAGCCGACCAGCATTCTCCAACTCATTTTGTTATGAACCTTTCTTTTTAGTTCTTTCCAACTTTTGTTCATTCTTTTCATGTCTGTCTTCATTTCTCAGCGTAATGTGTTCTTTGGTCTTCCTCTCCTTTTTTGGCTTTGAGCCCCCGTGGGGCTACTGTCAGTCCTAAACCTGGATAAAGGAGGAGGGTTGGGTATAGGGTTAGCGACTCCATCTCGTAGAAAACTAATTCTAAAAAACGCAAAGAAACGAGTGACAACAAATGTAGTCCAAAACATAAATCTTCCATTTGAGCCCGTATATTACACCTAGGCTAATCTCATTAGGTAACGGTGGTTATAATAACCATACACGAATCGAGTTGAAAGAGTTTATTTTTTAAAAAAATCATTTCCTCAAAAAGACGGTAAGATGTACAGTATGGAGAAAAGCTTCTCAGTCTATTTAATCTAACTGAAGCATGATTAAACATACATAGGTATGAAAGATTCACGTAAGCATATAGACAAGTTGTATTAGCAAACACATATATTTGATCAAGGTTATATGCGAGTAATGCGGAATGGTCAAACATATGGATGATAAGTAGAAGTAGAAAGATTAAAATTAATTAATCGATCTAAAGGTTAGAACAAATGTAGAAGTTTGATGACAGATTTACTAAAATATATCTCGACAAAAAGCAATGAATAGATATTATTTCATCAATTTGCATCAGATCTAGTGTGTATAGGAACCAATTATAATATGCGTTACACCAGTCCTATATGGTGTAGTGGCTTGACATTGACGTAATTCTTTAGGCTTCGTTTATTAATCACCCTGATAACCGTTATTAAATAAATCTCAATGGTGTATACATTCAGAAGGCAACATCACAAAGAGCCAACTACAGTTTATCATTTAGCCCTGATTATACAAAGCTACAAACAAGGTACATCAAGTCAATTTAAGCAGAAAAACCAACACACAGGAGTAAACGAATGCAGAGGCAAACTAATCAATAAGATTCAAGTATGTATATATGGAAAATGAAAGATTGATCTAGTGATATTTAAGCGACTGACCGAGTGAGTGAGAGATCTACGTAGGCTGGCTGTCACATGTGATCAAGCCTACATGTATATACAAAGATGGTAATAATAATAATACAAAGCAATAGACAAATTGTTACTGTTCAAATAACACTATCTGTTAAACCAGTTAATTGAAAGGCTTGACAATGTTAACCGTAGAGAAATTTGATCGTAGGACAGGTGCTACAATGTACCAAGCATATAAGACTGAATTAAGTCGTTAATAATAATAATAATAATAATAATAATAATAATAATAATAATAATAATAATAATAATAATAATAATAATAATAATAATAATAATAATAACGGAAAAGAGTTTTTTGGGGATTCTAGTAATTTAATAGTTGAATTCATGAGTCGTGGATGCGTATTACTGAGAATCTCCGTACTAGGCGAAACAGCCGTCCAGTGCTTCCAGTTTTTTCATGGTGGTATGGCTTCAATTGACTGATGAATTCAACTATTAAATGATGATAATAATAATAATAATAATAATAATAATAATAATAATAATAATAATAATAATGATAATAATAATAATAGAAATGAAGCGGTAAAACTGAAGAAAACAAGCAGTAAAAGTGAGATTATAATCAAGGAGAGAAAAGTTAACAAGAATGATTAATAATAGATATAGTTCAGTAAAAACTTCTTCTTGATTATTATTGGCATCTGTAATGACCCATAACTATTAATTTTTCAAGACATTGACTTGCATCATCACTTGGACCCTAACTGGAATGTCTTTAATGAACTGACAGAAGCCAATCCTATACAACTAACATTCATACTCGAGAAACGTTTATAAACTGACTAATAAAAAATCAATTATATCGACGCTACTGAGATAAATTAATATGACATGACTAAGTTATAGAAGCTGCCGTTTCTAAATAATGAAACTAATCAGGTTATTATGATAGAATCTGAAAACAAATTATGAAACAACAATATCAAAAACATGATACTGACATATGATAACACCAATTGTTCTAAGATAACAACGGTGGAGCACTATGGAAAAATGTACAACCAAAACATGCGAAGGTCGGAAGTAAAAACTGCTATAAAACATCGAACTACTTAATTTTATTAAGTAACACAAAATTTACAAAAAAAACGTGATAACGCAAGTCAATAGAAAAAAGAAATAAAAACCATGCAAATATAAGTCATATGCAAATATATAATTACAAATTATGAAACAAAATAAAATTTCACGAAAACTAAACCAGGTAACAAGAAAACAACATGAACAAGAAGTCATCTAAAATATGAAAAATTCAATCGAAAAATACGAAGGATTGTACAAATATAGGAGCGAAGAGAATTACGAAACGGGCAGAGGTGATGGAAATACACTCAAGGAGACTTATGATTTTGAAGCTGGAAACTCATGCTTGACAGATACGAACCACACTAATGGTCGCCTGGCTCGGTCTTGTATGGGCTTTACACTATGGGGTGGCTGTATTGTGGCCAATCATCTATGTTATGTTCATCGAGTGGGTGTTATGCGCGTCAGGATTACAAAGTTGTTGGGATGTTCTCCACATTGCTTAGAATTTGCTCATGCTTGCGATGGCCATCAGCTGTACAGTGATTCACATTCAGTCGGCTACAACACAGAACCAGGCACATGCATGCATCGGCCAAGATGCGGTACCTCATTAGCACAACATCATGAACAGCAAATTCATATAAGCAATCGCTTCAGTGGTAGTAATAAATAAAATAGGGTTGTGTATGGAAATATGATACGGGGAGAAAGAATGAGTTCGTTGAAAGGAAGATATAAAGTAAGTTTGATCTCACATGATTCAAGGGAAGACGAAGTGTATACACCTACTTGGTTGTGGTCGATTCTGAGTCATGTCACCCAAAGTCTCCGACCATTGGTTACGATAGTTGCGCGGACCCCAACCGAGTAGTCTGCATTCACGAGATGACTCCAATTGTTCATCACCTGAATGAGATGATGAAAGGTGGGAAGTAAGTTCATGAATGCGTGTGCGGTGAGACTTTTCACGTTGTAGAAGTCTACCAAATTAGTTCATTACATTTCACAATGATTCGTTTTGTCTTGGCAAGGCTTGCGGTAGTCGTGACTATCAAGGTCTCTGAGTTTGTGCAGTCTCCTTCCGAGTAAATTTATGGAAGGTGCTGTCGGCACGCGTTGATACGGAATGCTTCACTCATTGATGGCTCGGTTTGAACGTCGGTAGTCGGCTGAAAGAATTCGGTCCTGAATTCATGGTCTCCCCTGCGTGCCGCAAATCTACAGTTGTGGAAGGCAAGAAAATGAGGGTATATTAGGTGTGAGGTTATCGTTAAGTGATGTGAAGACTGTGGTCAGGTCATCTCGTATTCTTCCGCATGATTCAGCTTTGTTAAGCGTCAGACCATTTCGTCAGTTAATTTGGGTCTTTCTATAGCCCCGCGGTACCTCGTTCTCCTAGTATCTCTCTCCATGTGATGGTATTATCGGTATGTAGGAAGACTGATGATGATGGAAAATACTGGGCGAGTCACTTACGTGTAAAACAAGTGTTCCTGGTTCTGAGAGTGTCCTGAGGAACACCGATACGCACTGTTTTTCAGCCAGTAAGCTTAGAATCAATGCATAGTACCTATTCACACCCAACGGGAAGGTTGTTCAACCATGACGGAAACCACCCACCACCCATATATCCCTCTCCACTCGTCCAATATTATCGTCGCAGCCAATTGCTTATGTGGCAATTTCACATTAGCACTATTAAAACTTGCCGATTCGGACGTTGCTCTAGGGAATTGTCTATCTTGAAGACAAACGCAACGAGTGTTCGTCATATCAAAAATAAGCCATTTCATGGTCGGAACTCAATATTTGTAGGTTCACCCTTTCATCCGCATCCGTTTAGAGACAACGTCAATTGCGGAATGGTGTTGATCATTTTGTGGTCAAACGGGTTCGGTCACGTGACCGAAGACCACAAAAATAGTCTGCAAGACAGCAGTGACTGAGAAAAGCTTGTTAGTGTTCGCCACCGCAATGAATCATTCATTTTGGTCGCTTCACACCGAATGTTCAGATGGTTCAAATGGTTGTGGACGGAATAGAAGAAGCTTTCGCTTAACGGGTTTCCGTGTCATGTAACAGTGGATCACCAATACTCCCAGGCAGGACCCCAGGTATATTAATGATAATAAAGGGAAAAACAGGTAAATCATAGTAAGATATTATCCCTAGTCCTTAAGAATAGGTCAAGTTGCCTCTTAAAGTACTCCTGAGAAGTCTCTTGGACGAGCTCAGCACTTGACAACTCTTAAGGAGTAGAAGTTGTGTCTACAGTCCGTTCTCCTGTGTTGTGTCCCTAGTTTCTGGGCGTTACCCCTTAGGTTTGTGTTGGAGCTAAACTTGAGTAGGTGTTTAAGGGGATGTCCAGAAGTGTCAATGACACTGTAGACCATTAGAAAGTCACCTCGAAGACGTCTATACTCTAATGAGTAAAGGTTTAGTGATTGAAGGCGCTTTTCATAAGGCTTGAATTCGAGTCCCCGAACTGATTTCGTAGCTCGCCATTGGATACGGTCCAGAGGGTCCTTATCCTTTCGGAGTAAGGGAGAAAATTCTATGTTTCCGTATCCTAAATGAGGACGAATAAAACTGTTGAAGATTATGTGGAACGTTCTACTGTCGAACTGACCAAAAATGTGCTTCAATATTACCAGTACAGGGTCTGCTGGAAAGGCATTTTTGTCACAATTAGCGTAAGACGTAAAATCTCAGGAAACCAGCCTCCTAAATCTTTTTCAGCTTGGGAGTGCTGGTACCATACAATGTCAACCTAAACACTTAAGGAAACGGTACCAAGATTTACAGACCTCACATACAGAATAATTATTGAGGGATTATGATCAGCATGCAATCGGCCATTGCATCAAGTGCCTACTAACTCTCGTGGGCCACCGCACATTGACTGTTGAATTCTGACAGTGCATCTCGCAATTTTCTCGTCTGAAATCACTTCTTAGCTAATGAGGACCGTAAAAACCATCAATAAATAGTACCAACCGGCCTCTTACCGTTCAATTGTCTTTGACTAGTGAGTGCTGTGTTTTGCTGGATGAGGACACACCATTTCCGTTCCTCTGCGATGATCATGTTGACTGTCCGCTCACAGTGTGTTTTTTAGTTATGGCTGGTGTTGACCACGCCTATCAGTACTCTGTGGAAGTGAAGAGCAGGTTCTCACTGTTCCTGGACGACACTCTAAATAGTGAAGACCCGGATATCCTGCTATCCAAGTTGCAGAGTAAACGAAGTGAAAAGACTAAAAAGGATAAGCCTCATGTGCAACAACAACATGTGGCACCTGCAAAGGTCGACACGACAACTAAGAGTGAGGTGAAGGTTGAGACTGCAGCTCCGAAAGGTAATCAAATGTGTAATATTAGCTATTTAAGTTGGTTCTCGAGTGTCGAAAACCACCAACGTCACAGAGCCGCCACCAGTGCCACCTGAAGACGTACAAATCGCATCCGCAAAGGGGACAGATGAGTCAATTAGTGCCTTTGTGCGTGGTCGTGGTTCAGGTAGAGGAACACCTCGAGGGATGCGTGTAGGCAGAGGACAAGGGCCTCGAATGGCTCCGACAGAAACACCTCAGGATTCAGTGAATGATTTGAATACTACCAGGTAAGCTTGTTGTAATCTCAGTGGTTACTTACAAGAGGGCCAAGTTTCGAGCCTAGAGGACGTGGGAGAGGCAGGGGAAGAGCAATGTTTGGTCGAGGTCGTGGGATGCCATTCAATTCAAACCGAGACTTCGACAATCAGGATGGTCCAGATCGTCAGTAAGTGATTTTTACCCAAATGATTTTGTAATGATGAACTGTTATCCCTGTCCTATGCAATGCGGAAACACACTCTGATGCATGTTTAGGCTTACATAACTCGGTTAACAAAAGCCTTTTATTCTGTAGGGGTCCAAGACAATATGGTCGAAGAGATGGAAATTGGAATGCTCAGGATGATGATGGTCAAACAATGCCTGAGAGTGGTGACTCAGAGCAAGTTGTGCGTTGCTCAGACGGTCGTAACGAGGTCGAGGACCAGTCAGAGCATGCCACGGCGGAGAATGAGGAGGGTGTGGTTGTCAACACAGAAACCCCAGTTGAGGAAGAACCGAAAAGCTACACATTGGAAGAATACAAGGCCATGCGCCAGTCTTCCAAACCAGCCGTCTTACTGAACAACAAAGGTCTACGCAAAGCTAATGATGGCAAAGATGTGTTTGCAAACATGGTGGCTCACAGAAAAATACAGGAGGTCCATGAGGATACCTACGAGGTGGAGGAGAAGGAAAACGAGCCTGAGGTATGTTTCATTTTTATGTATTTACACTAGATTCGATATAGGAGCATCAGTCGATCGACATTGATTTTTCTTTCGCTGACGACTTTGGAAGTCGTAGAAGAGGTGGACGAGGATTTGAAGGCAGAGGGTTCGATCGTGGGCGTGGTGTTACACGCGGTGCGGGGCCAAGAAGTGAACGTGGAGGTCGAGGAAGAGGTCAGATAAGGAGTGATGGGCGAGGTCGTGGTTTCGGCCGTGTTCTGCCTATTAACGATCACATTCCACCTCCAGCAATTTACAACGACCAGGAGTTCCCTTCCTTAAAGTGAATTCCTAAAGGAAAATAGAAACAGACTGTTGGATTAATAATATTCTTCCTTGTCAACTTTTACTTCCTCAAAGGCTTTTAGTCCAAGCCTCTACTTACCCATACTCATCCCTCCCTATTAAACTTCAGCTTTGTAATCTAGTTTCTCCTAAAAGCAGTTCGAGGACTGGATTTGGCTGTGCTGCTTGAGAGCTAATTGCAAAGCTTTGTACATGAGTGTTTTCAGAATGTTACAGTTTTGCGGTTGATGTGACCAATCGCCCTAAATAAACATTAATAAGATTACCTTCTTCAGCCTTTTCACAGTGTTTGTACTGACTCCTGTTTGGGTGTGTTGAACTGTTTGTGTTTTGGACGCACATAGGATAACGCTTTTAGCGGTTCTCACCTGCCTTGCGATAAATGCCAGACATCTATGTCGGTCTAGTGTACAAACATCATATTCACATCGCATGAGACAACTAGGAGTAGTTCGGTGTGGTACGGTTAGATTCGTTTCCAGCTAGTGTGTTCGTGTTGGACTACTTTCACTCCACGATAGCTGTTAGTAGCCGAGTGTGATTCTAAGGTATAGTTGTGTGGGTTTGTATAACATTGGATTTGTGTCTGGTTTGCTGGCAAATTGGTTGGGATGACTCGAACGGGTGAGCACTTGTGTTGGGCTCGTACTCTGGTAGACCAAGGATGTTGGACCTGGCAACTCATGCTTGACAGATACGAACCATACTAATGGTCGCCTGGCTCGGTCTTGTATGGGCTTTACACTATGGGGTGGCTGTATTGTGGCCAATCATCTATGTTATGTTCATCGAGTGGGTGTTATGCGCGTCAGGATTACAAAGTTGTTGGGATGTTCTCCACATTGCTTAGAATTTGCTCATGCTTGCGATGGCCATCAGCTGTACAGTGATTCACATTCAGTCGGCTACAACACAGAACCAGGCACATGCATGCATCGGCCAAGATGCGGTACCTCATTAGCACAACATCATGAACAGCAAATTCATATAAGCAATCGCTTCAGTGGTAGTAATAAATAAAATAGGGTTGTGTATGGAAATATGATACGGGGAGAAAGAATGAGTTCGTTGAAAGGAAGATATAAAGTAAGTTTGATCTCACATGATTCAAGGGAAGACGAAGTGTATACACCTACTTGGTTGTGGTCGATTCTGAGTCATGTCACCCAAAGTCTCCGACCATTGGTTACGATAGTTGCGCGGACCCCAACCGAGTAGTCTGCATTCACGAGATGACTCCAATTGTTCATCACCTGAATGAGATGATGAAAGGTGGGAAGTAAGTTCATGAATGCGTGTGCGGTGAGACTTTTCACGTTGTAGAAGTCTACCAAATTAGTTCATTACATTTCACAATGATTCGTTTTGTCTTGGCAAGGCTTGCGGTAGTCGTGACTATCAAGGTCTCTGAGTTTGTGCAGTCTCCTTCCGAGTAAATTTATGGAAGGTGCTGTCGGCACGCGTTGATACGGAATGCTTCACTCATTGATGGCTCGGTTTGAACGTCGGTAGTCGGCTGAAAGAATTCGGTCCTGAATTCATGGTCTCCCCTGCGTGCCGCAAATCTACAGTTGTGGAAGGCAAGAAAATGAGGGTATATTAGGTGTGAGGTTATCGTTAAGTGATGTGAAGACTGTGGTCAGGTCATCTCGTATTCTTCCGCATGATTCAGCTTTGTTAAGCGTCAGACCATTTCGTCAGTTAATTTGGGTCTTTCTATAGCCCCGCGGTACCTCGTTCTCCTAGTATCTCTCTCCATGTGATGGTATTATCGGTATGTAGGAAGACTGATGATGATGGAAAATACTGGGCGAGTCACTTACGTGTAAAACAAGTGTTCCTGGTTCTGAGAGTGTCCTGAGGAACACCGATACGCACTGTTTTTCAGCCAGTAAGCTTAGAATCAATGCATAGTACCTATTCACACCCAACGGGAAGGTTGTTCAACCATGACGGAAACCACCCACCACCCATATATCCCTCTCCACTCGTCCAATATTATCGTCGCAGCCAATTGCTTATGTGGCAATTTCACATTAGCACTATTAAAACTTGCCGATTCGGACGTTGCTCTAGGGAATTGTCTATCTTGAAGACAAACGCAACGAGTGTTCGTCATATCAAAAATAAGCCATTTCATGGTCGGAACTCAATATTTGTAGGTTCACCCTTTCATCCGCATCCGTTTAGAGACAACGTCAATTGCGGAATGGTGTTGATCATTTTGTGGTCAAACGGGTTCGGTCACGTGACCGAAGACCACAAAAATAGTCTGCAAGACAGCAGTGACTGAGAAAAGCTTGTTAGTGTTCGCCACCGCAATGAATCATTCATTTTGGTCGTTTCACACCGAATGTTCAGATGGTTCAAATGGTTGTGGACGGAATAGAAGAAGCTTTCGCTTAACGGGTTTCCGTGTCATGTAACAGTGGATCACCAATACTCCCAGGCAGGACCCCAGGTATATTAATGATAATAAAGGGAAAAACAGGTAAATCATAGTAAGATATTATCCCTAGTCCTTAAGAATAGGTCAAGTTGCCTCTTAAAGTACTCCTGAGAAGTCTCTTGGACGAGCTCAGCACTTGACAACTCTTAAGGAGTAGAAGTTGTGTCTACAGTCCGTTCTCCTGTGTTGTGTCCCTAGTTTCTGGGCGTTACCCCTTAGGTTTGTGTTGGAGCTAAACTTGAGTAGGTGTTTAAGGGGATGTCCAGAAGTGTCAATGACACTGTAGACCATTAGAAAGTCACCTCGAAGACGTCTATACTCTAATGAGTAAAGGTTTAGTGATTGAAGGCGCTTTTCATAAGGCTTGAATTCGAGTCCCCGAACTGATTTCGTGGCTCGCCATTGGATACGGTCCAGAGGGTCCTTATCCTTTCGGAGTAAGGGAGAAAATTCTATGTTTCCGTATCCTAAATGAGGACGAATAAAACTGTTGAAGATTATGTGGAACGTTCTACTGTCGAACTGACCAAAAATGTGCTTCAATATTACCAGTACAGGGTCTGCTGGAAAGGCATTTTTGTCACAATTAGCGTAAGACGTAAAATCTCAGGAAACCAGCCTCCTAAATCTTTTTCAGCTTGGGAGTGCTGGTACCATACAATGTCAACCTAAACACTTAAGGAAACGGTACCAAGATTTACAGACCTCACATACAGAATAATTATTGAGGGATTATGATCAGCATGCAATCGGCCATTGCATCAAGTGCCTACTAACTCTCGTGGGCCACCGCACATTGACTGTTGAATTCTGACAGTGCATCTCGCAATTTTCTCGTCTGAAATCACTTCTTAGCTAATGAGGACCGTAAAAACCATCAATAAATAGTACCAACCGGCCTCTTACCGTTCAATTGTCTTTGACTAGTGAGTGCTGTGTTTTGCTGGATGAGGACACACCATTTCCGTTCCTCTGCGATGATCATGTTGACTGTCCGCTCACAGTGTGTTTTTTAGTTATGGCTGGTGTTGACCACGCCTATCAGTACTCTGTGGAAGTGAAGAGCAGGTTCTCACTGTTCCTGGACGACACTCTGAATAGTGAAGACCCGGATATCCTGCTATCCAAGTTGCAGAGTAAACGAAGTGAAAAGACTAAAAAGGATAAGCCTCATGTGCAACAACAACATGTGGCACCTGCAAAGGTCGACACGACAACTAAGAGTGAGGTGAAGGTTGAGACTGCAGCTCCGAAAGGTAATCAAATGTGTAATATTAGCTATTTAAGTTGGTTCTCGAGTGTCGAAAACCACCAACGTCACAGAGCCGCCACCAGTGCCACCTGAAGACGTACAAATCGCATCCGCAAAGGGGACAGATGAGTCAATTAGTGCCTTTGTGCGTGGTCGTGGTTCAGGTAGAGGAACACCTCGAGGGATGCGTGTAGGCAGAGGACAAGGGCCTCGAATGGCTCCGACAGAAACACCTCAGGATTCAGTGAATGATTTGAATACTACCAGGTAAGCTTGTTGTAATCTCAGTGGTTACTTACAAGAGGGCCAAGTTTCGAGCCTAGAGGACGTGGGAGAGGCAGGGGAAGAGCAATGTTTGGTCGAGGTCGTGGGATGCCATTCAATTCAAACCGAGACTTCGACAATCAGGATGGTCCAGATCGTCAGTAAGTGATTTTTACCCAAATGATTTTGTAATGATGAACTGTTATCCCTGTCCTATGCAATGCGGAAACACACTCTGATGCATGTTTAGGCTTACATAACTCGGTTAACAAAAGCCTTTTATTCTGTAGGGGTCCAAGACAATATGGTCGAAGAGATGGAAATTGGAATGCTCAGGATGATGATGGTCAAACAATGCCTGAGAGTGGTGACTCAGAGCAAGTTGTGCGTTGCTCAGACGGTCGTAACGAGGTCGAGGACCAGTCAGAGCATGCCACGGCGGAGAATGAGGAGGGTGTGGTTGTCAACACAGAAACCCCAGTTGAGGAAGAACCGAAAAGCTACACATTGGAAGAATACAAGGCCATGCGCCAGTCTTCCAAACCAGCCGTCTTACTGAACAACAAAGGTCTACGCAAAGCTAATGATGGCAAAGATGTGTTTGCAAACATGGTGGCTCACAGAAAAATACAGGAGGTCCATGAGGATACCTACGAGGTGGAGGAGAAGGAAAACGAGCCTGAGGTATGTTTCATTTTTATGTATTTACACTAGATTCGATATAGGAGCATCAGTCGATCGACATTGATTTTTCTTTCGCTGACGACTTTGGAAGTCGTAGAAGAGGTGGACGAGGATTTGAAGGCAGAGGGTTCGATCGTGGGCGTGGTGTTACACGCGGTGCGGGGCCAAGAAGTGAACGTGGAGGTCGAGGAAGAGGTCAGATAAGGAGTGATGGGCGAGGTCGTGGTTTCGGCCGTGTTCTGCCTATTAACGATCACATTCCACCTCCAGCAATTTACAACGACCAGGAGTTCCCTTCCTTAAAGTGAATTCCTAAAGGAAAATAGAAACAGACTGTTGGATTAATAATATTCTTCCTTGTCAACTTTTACTTCCTCAAAGGCTTTTAGTCCAAGCCTCTACTTACCCATACTCATCCCTCCCTATTAAACTTCAGCTTTGTAATCTAGTTTCTCCTAAAAGCAGTTCGAGGACTGGATTTGGCTGTGCTGCTTGAGAGCTAATTGCAAAGCTTTGTACATGAGTGTTTTCAGAATGTTACAGTTTTGCGGTTGATGTGATCAATCGCCCTAAATAAACATTAATAAGATTACCTTCTTCAGCCTTTTCACAGTGTTTGTACTGACTCCTGTTTGGGTGTGTTGAACTGTTTGTGTTTTGGACGCACATAGGATAACGCTTTTAGCGGTTCTCACCTGCCTTGCGATAAATGCCAGACATCTATGTCGGTCTAGTGTACAAACATCATATTCACATCGCATGAGACAACTAGGAGTAGTTCGGTGTGGTACGGTTAGATTCGTTTCCAGCTAGTGTGTTCGTGTTGGACTACTTTCACTCCACGATAGCTGTTAGTAGCCGAGTGTGATTCTAAGGTATAGTTGTGTGGGTTTGTATAACATTGGATTTGTGTCTGGTTTGCTGGCAAATTGGTTGGGATGACTCGAACGGGTGAGCACTTGTGTTGGGCTCGTACTCTGGTAGACCAAGGATGTTGGACCTGGCAACTCATGCTTGACAGATACGAACCATACTAATGGTCGCCTGGCTCGGTCTTGTATGGGCTTTACACTATGGGGTGGCTGTATTGTGGCCAATCATCTATGTTATGTTCATCGAGTGGGTGTTATGCGCGTCAGGATTACAAAGTTGTTGGGATGTTCTCCACATTGCTTAGAATTTGCTCATGCTTGCGATGGCCATCAGCTGTACAGTGATTCACATTCAGTCGGCTACAACACAGAACCAGGCACATGCATGCATCGGCCAAGATGCGGTACCTCATTAGCACAACATCATGAACAGCAAATTCATATAAGCAATCGCTTCAGTGGTAGTAATAAATAAAATAGGGTTGTGTATGGAAATATGATACGGGGAGAAAGAATGAGTTCGTTGAAAGGAAGATATAAAGTAAGTTTGATCTCACATGATTCAAGGGAAGACGAAGTGTATACACCTACTTGGTTGTGGTCGATTCTGAGTCATGTCACCCAAAGTCTCCGACCATTGGTTACGATAGTTGCGCGGACCCCAACCGAGTAGTCTGCATTCACGAGATGACTCCAATTGTTCATCACCTGAATGAGATGATGAAAGGTGGGAAGTAAGTTCATGAATGCGTGTGCGGTGAGACTTTTCACGTTGTAGAAGTCTACCAAATTAGTTCATTACATTTCACAATGATTCGTTTTGTCTTGGCAAGGCTTGCGGTAGTCGTGACTATCAAGGTCTCTGAGTTTGTGCAGTCTCCTTCCGAGTAAATTTATGGAAGGTGCTGTCGGCACGCGTTGATACGGAATGCTTCACTCATTGATGGCTCGGTTTGAACGTCGGTAGTCGGCTGAAAGAATTCGGTCCTGAATTCATGGTCTCCCCTGCGTGCCGCAAATCTACAGTTGTGGAAGGCAAGAAAATGAGGGTATATTAGGTGTGAGGTTATCGTTAAGTGATGTGAAGACTGTGGTCAGGTCATCTCGTATTCTTCCGCATGATTCAGCTTTGTTAAGCGTCAGACCATTTCGTCAGTTAATTTGGGTCTTTCTATAGCCCCGCGGTACCTCGTTCTCCTAGTATCTCTCTCCATGTGATGGTATTATCGGTATGTAGGAAGACTGATGATGATGGAAAATACTGGGCGAGTCACTTACGTGTAAAACAAGTGTTCCTGGTTCTGAGAGTGTCCTGAGGAACACCGATACGCACTGTTTTTCAGCCAGTCAGCTTAGAATCAATGCATAGTACCTATTCACACCCAACGGGAAGGTTGTTCAACCATGACGGAAACCACCCACCACCCATATATCCCTCTCCACTCGTCCAATATTATCGTCGCAGCCAATTGCTTATGTGGCAATTTCACATTAGCACTATTAAAACTTGCCAATTCGGACGTTGCTCTAGGGAATTGTCTATCTTGAAGACAAACGCAACGAGTGTTCGTCATATCAAAAATAAGCCATTTCATGGTCGGAACTCAATATTTGTAGGTTCACCCTTTCATCCGCATCCGTTTAGAGACAACGTCAATTGCGGAATGGTGTTGATCATTTTGTGGTCAAACGGGTTCGGTCACGTGACCGAAGACCACAAAAATAGTCTGCAAGACAGCAGTGACTGAGAAAAGCTTGTTAGTGTTCGCCACCGCAATGAATCATTCATTTTGGTCGTTTCACACCGAATGTTCAGATGGTTCAAATGGTTGTGGACGGAATAGAAGAAGCTTTCGCTTAACGGGTTTCCGTGTCATGTAACAGTGGATCACCAATACTCCCAGGCAGGACCCCAGGTATATTAATGATAATAAAGGGAAAAACAGGTAAATCATAGTAAGATATTATCCCTAGTCCTTAAGAATAGGTCAAGTTGCCTCTTAAAGTACTCCTGAGAAGTCTCTTGGACGAGCTCAGCACTTGACAACTCTTAAGGAGTAGAAGTTGTGTCTACAGTCCGTTCTCCTGTGTTGTGTCCCTAGTTTCTGGGCGTTACCCCTTAGGTTTGTGTTGGAGCTAAACTTGAGTAGGTGTTTAAGGGGATGTCCAGAAGTGTCAATGACACTGTAGACCATTAGAAAGTCACCTCGAAGACGTCTATACTCTAATGAGTAAAGGTTTAGTGATTGAAGGCGCTTTTCATAAGGCTTGAATTCGAGTCCCCGAACTGATTTCGTGGCTCGCCATTGGATACGGTCCAGAGGGTCCTTATCCTTTCGGAGTAAGGGAGAAAATTCTATGTTTCCGTATCCTAAATGAGGACGAATAAAACTGTTGAAGATTATGTGGAACGTTCTACTGTCGAACTGACCAAAAATGTGCTTCAATATTACCAGTACAGGGTCTGCTGGAAAGGCATTTTTGTCACAATTAGCGTAAGACGTAAAATCTCAGGGAACCAGCCTCCTAAATCTTTTTCAGCTTGGGAGTGCTGGTACCATACAATGTCAAACTAAACACTTAAGGAAACGGTACCAAGATTTACAGACCCCACATACAGAATAATTATTGAGGGATTATGATCAGCATGCAATCGGCCATTGCATCAAGTGCCTACTAACTCTCGTGGGCCACCGCACATTGACTGTTGAATTCTGACAGTGCATCTCGCAATTTTCTCGTCTGAAATCACTTCTTAGCTAATGAGGACCGTAAAAACCATCAATAAATAGTACCAACCGGCCTCTTACCGTTCAATTGTCTTTGACTAGTGAGTGCTGTGTTTTGCTGGATGAGGACACACCATTTCCGTTCCTCTGCGATGATCATGTTGACTGTCCGCTCACAGTGTGTTTTTTAGTTATGGCTGGTGTTGACCACGCCTATCAGTACTCTGTGGAAGTGAAGAGCAGGTTCTCACTGTTCCTGGACGACACTCTAAATAGTGAAGACCCGGATATCCTGCTATCCAAGTTGCAGAGTAAACGAAGTGAAAAGACTAAAAAGGATAAGCCTCATGTGCAACAACAACATGTGGCACCTGCAAAGGTCGACACGACAACTAAGAGTGAGGTGAAGGTTGAGACTGCAGCTCCGAAAGGTAATCAAATGTGTAATATTAGCTATTTAAGTTGGTTCTCGAGTGTCGAAAACCACCAACGTCACAGAGCCGCCACCAGTGCCACCTGAAGACGTACAAATCGCATCCGCAAAGGGGACAGATGAGTCAATTAGTGCCTTTGTGCGTGGTCGTGGTTCAGGTAGAGGAACACCTCGAGGGATGCGTGTAGGCAGAGGACAAGGGCCTCGAATGGCTCCGACAGAAACACCTCAGGATTCAGTGAATGATTTGAATACTACCAGGTAAGCTTGTTGTAATCTCAGTGGTTACTTACAAGAGGGCCAAGTTTCGAGCCTAGAGGACGTGGGAGAGGCAGGGGAAGAGCAATGTTTGGTCGAGGTCGTGGGATGCCATTCAATTCAAACCGAGACTTCGACAATCAGGATGGTCCAGATCGTCAGTAAGTGATTTTTACCCAAATGATTTTGTAATGATGAACTGTTATCCCTGTCCTATGCAATGCGGAAACACACTCTGATGCATGTTTAGGCTTACATAACTCGGTTAACAAAAGCCTTTTATTCTGTAGGGGTCCAAGACAATATGGTCGAAGAGATGGAAATTGGAATGCTCAGGATGATGATGGTCAAACAATGCCTGAGAGTGGTGACTCAGAGCAAGTTGTGCGTTGCTCAGACGGTCGTAACGAGGTCGAGGACCAGTCAGAGCATGCCACGGCGGAGAATGAGGAGGGTGTGGTTGTCAACACAGAAACCCCAGTTGAGGAAGAACCGAAAAGCTACACATTGGAAGAATACAAGGCCATGCGCCAGTCTTCCAAACCAGCCGTCTTACTGAACAACAAAGGTCTACGCAAAGCTAATGATGGCAAAGATGTGTTTGCAAACATGGTGGCTCACAGAAAAATACAGGAGGTCCATGAGGATACCTACGAGGTGGAGGAGAAGGAAAACGAGCCTGAGGTATGTTTCATTTTTATGTATTTACACTAGATTCGATATAGGAGCATCAGTCGATCGACATTGATTTTTCTTTCGCTGACGACTTTGGAAGTCGTAGAAGAGGTGGACGAGGATTTGAAGGCAGAGGGTTCGATCGTGGGCGTGGTGTTACACGCGGTGCGGGGCCAAGAAGTGAACGTGGAGGTCGAGGAAGAGGTCAGATAAGGAGTGATGGGCGAGGTCGTGGTTTCGGCCGTGTTCTGCCTATTAACGATCACATTCCACCTCCAGCAATTTACAACGACCAGGAGTTCCCTTCCTTAAAGTGAATTCCTAAAGGAAAATAGAAACAGACTGTTGGATTAATAATATTCTTCCTTGTCAACTTTTACTTCCTCAAAGGCTTTTAGTCCAAGCCTCTACTTACCCATACTCATCCCTCCCTATTAAACTTCAGCTTTGTAATCTAGTTTCTCCTAAAAGCAGTTCGAGGACTGGATTTGGCTGTGCTGCTTGAGAGCTAATTGCAAAGCTTTGTACATGAGTGTTTTCAGAATGTTACAGTTTTGCGGTTGATGTGATCAATCGCCCTAAATAAACATTAATAAGATTACCTTCTTCAGCCTTTTCACAGTGTTTGTACTGACTCCTGTTTGGGTGTGTTGAACTGTTTGTGTTTTGGACGCACATAGGATAACGCTTTTAGCGGTTCTCACCTGCCTTGCGATAAATGCCAGACATCTATGTCGGTCTAGTGTACAAACATCATATTCACATCGCATGAGACAACTAGGAGTAGTTCGGTGTGGTACGGTTAGATTCGTTTCCAGCTAGTGTGTTCGTGTTGGACTACTTTCACTCCACGATAGCTGTTAGTAGCCGAGTGTGATTCTAAGGTATAGTTGTGTGGGTTTGTATAACATTGGATTTGTGTCTGGTTTGCTGGCAAATTGGTTGGGATGACTCGAACGGGTGAGCACTTGTGTTGGGCTCGTACTCTGGTAGACCAAGGATGTTGGACCTGGCAACTCATGCTTGACAGATACGAACCATACTAATGGTCGCCTGGCTCGGTCTTGTATGGGCTTTACACTATGGGGTGGCTGTATTGTGGCCAATCATCTATGTTATGTTCATCGAGTGGGTGTTATGCGCGTCAGGATTACAAAGTTGTTGGGATGTTCTCCACATTGCTTAGAATTTGCTCATGCTTGCGATGGCCATCAGCTGTACAGTGATTCACATTCAGTCGGCTACAACACAGAACCAGGCACATGCATGCATCGGCCAAGATGCGGTACCTCATTAGCACAACATCATGAACAGCAAATTCATATAAGCAATCGCTTCAGTGGTAGTAATAAATAAAATAGGGTTGTGTATGGAAATATGATACGGGGAGAAAGAATGAGTTCGTTGAAAGGAAGATATAAAGTAAGTTTGATCTCACATGATTCAAGGGAAGACGAAGTGTATACACCTACTTGGTTGTGGTCGATTCTGAGTCATGTCACCCAAAGTCTCCGACCATTGGTTACGATAGTTGCGCGGACCCCAACCGAGTAGTCTGCATTCACGAGATGACTCCAATTGTTCATCACCTGAATGAGATGATGAAAGGTGGGAAGTAAGTTCATGAATGCGTGTGCGGTGAGACTTTTCACGTTGTAGAAGTCTACCAAATTAGTTCATTACATTTCACAATGATTCGTTTTGTCTTGGCAAGGCTTGCGGTAGTCGTGACTATCAAGGTCTCTGATTTTGTGCTGTCTCTCTGTGAAGTAATGTTAGTCTTTTTGGCATGCTGCTCTGTGAGTATCGTTGTTGCATGTGGTTATGCTTTAGTCTTAGGAATCTATGCTTTGATCGACTTGAGGTACTCTAGGATCATCTTGCAAAGTAAATTCACCTTGTTTTTATTGAGTTGTTGATATACAATAGTTTCCTTAATTTATTCGGAACTTTAAATTGAACTTGCTAGTTTTTTTCGAAACAGTCATTTTGTTCACGTGCTAAATATTTTAATTCATATTGCTTTCATTAAGCTTCGTGTTTTGTGTATACATTGATGTTTGGTAAATATACGTCTTATTCTGTTTCAGTATAAATATTGTTGAATAAATACGTTCAACATCACCATCTAATCATTGGCATTATGGTTAAAATTTATCTAACACTTGTGTTTTGTACAAATTTCAGAAACTGATTAATTTGAAACTTCATAGGTAATTTTGTTGTTCTGAAGTTTTCTACTCGATAGTTATATTGGAGTTGTCGTAGACAAAATCATAATTTCAGTAGAGGTGTTTCTTATTTGTCCTCAATATTTTCCGTTAGCATTATAGTTTTACGGAAAGTTTTCTAATAAGCTCAACATTATAGGGTAAACCGTGTTAACTATTAGGATTGCTGTTATGTAGTTTCTATGCCGTCCTAGTCCTATGAACTACTTTTTTAGCCTACAGAAGAGTATCCAATGAAAGCATGTCTCTGAATAGGGATCTTACTTTTGCATATTATTGTGTGTCGTCTGAATAATTTATATGGTATACTTTGTGATGGTATGATTTGCGGCCGTATAAGTTATCCAATTACTCAAAATAAGATATAAAGGTTATTTTGATTCATTCAGCATTCTACTTACTGAAAGATATTTGCAGTATGTCAAACGTATGTGTTATTAATCTCGTAAATTGTTCAACTGCACTGTCATACACTTTCCTGTTATCTCTAGTATTTTTCCTACTGCTCGCATCTTTGGTTTTGAAACTTTAATCTTCCCAGGATTTCAGTAATTTGTTAGGAGAATATTGAAATTCCCCATATTTTTAAATAATCTGCATGCTACGTTACCATTTTTGCAGTAAGGACCGCTTTTTTACTCAACATTGAGAATATACTATGAAAAGAGTTTCAGACAATCTTTTGTAGCTGGTTTCTCATAATTATGTATCAAGCTTATTATACATTAAACTTGTATTTTTAGAATCGCAAATCTGCTTGGTATTTAAAAAAAGTACAATGGTGGTTAAATTTGTGTGGTGTCACTGATTCCACACTAACAGAGGTTTCTAACCTACATGACACGGTTGACTATCGACAAAGAACATGAACAGATAACACGGCATACTGTTGAAATATTAGATAGCATCATATTTTCACTGCCTAGGGAATTTTATTCTATTTCTTCACAATCATAGGGCCTACTAATGTTTGTTAAAATAAGTTAAATTAATGATTTGTGATCAGTCATTCGGTCTGGGCACCCGGGCAGTATGACAGCCCTCACACATCGAATGAGATTTGTGTGGCGCATATGTATTTGGTGCCTCTGTACCAATATCTATGTGTTGAAATAAAATAATCAAAGTCAGTCACACCATATTAGCACAGAGATGCAGTAGTCGATTCAAATCCCATAGCGGTAGAGGTAGTAAGAGCATAAGCAGTAGTCGAAAACATTTAAGACAGATTTCCAATAATAAAGCTGTATACAATGAACTTGTTTGTATATGTAACGAATGCATGCTTCGTTTAAATTTAGCTATTTCGCCAAATACGATTTTCTAGTCTTTGGGTTTAATTACTTTACTGTGAAATCAGACAATTTTATCTTCACGTTTAAAATTAAGACCCAATATTAGTAGTAAATACTTTACGACTACTATAGAATGCTCAGCAAGCTTTATTACATTTCCGTATTACTGATCAATATTTAATGGAAATAATGCAAACTTGTCTTTTAATAGTCTCTGTACTCAGTATTCAGTCACGAACTGACTTGTTCGAAGCCTATCTCGTCCACCTTGGCTTGAGAAATCGAATATAAATATCACAAAACCTAACATCAAATATGACTGATGATAACCTGATCGGTAAATTTCTATTTGTTTACTGAGATAAAATGTCTCTGGTATTAATTTTTATTGGTTTATGTGCAGTAATTAAGTTTTTAGTAGGCACCGTGTTCGGATTGACTACAAGTTAGTGGTTGTCGAAAACGTGACTTAAGTTCATGGCGGGTGGTCGATTTTTCGATCGGAGCCGTATCAATCACCACGATGACAGTCTGTAGTTGTCGTTGTTCAGTGTTAGAATATGAGATTTGTTACAGTAAAGAAAAAAAGAGTCTCCTTATCTTCCACGAAGTTTAAATTTTTATCAGGGGTATCATGCCTTCGATTAGTTGACATATCTATCTGTGATTCGAACACTGGATTATGTTTAGTTTACATATTCTGAAATGATCATTAAGAAAGAAGCTGGTCGGTCTTAGGTTATGTCTAACCTAATGCATAAACATCAATTCAAGCTGTTGCACTATATAAACACAAATGAAATTGGCAAGAAAAGTAGTAGCATGGTAAAATAAAAAAAAACAGTATCAGTGGTAGTAGTAGATGAAGTTAGACATGAAAAACAATTCAAAGAGGAAGAATAATGCATAGATATTGTAAAATATTTTCGAAACTCAAGAGCTGAGGAAGGATACATAGTGAGATTCTTTTCACAATTACGACATATTCTGAAGCATATCGCGTGACATCTGCGAACACTTATTTTAACCTGTTAAATCATAGGTCTGCTAGAGATCGCGAGAAACTTTGCTATGGGCTCCTTTCCAGCTGTCACCAAGTCCTTTTCCTGATCATGTTTGCTCCTAATTGCATTCGCTCTGTTTTTTTGGTTTGCCTCTTTTCATTTTGCTTTGAAGATTCCAATTTATGTCTTGCCTTGTGATAGTTTTACGATTTTAGTATATTGTGTCTTGCCCACATCTAAAGGTTTTTTCTCGTTTCCACCTATATTAGCAGCTAGTTTATTCTCTGACACGGCAGGTTATTGCTGATGGTTTCTGATCAACGGATCTGGGGTATCTTACGTGTACACCTGTTTATAAATATCGGTACATTTTTGATGATGGTTGTAGCAGTTCACCAAGTTTCAGCTCACTGCAATAAATCTTTTAAAGTAAGTATCTGAATTCTGAACTTGGTGTTAGACAATAGTTGTTTTTAGTTCCAAATTATCTTCAGTTGTAGTCGAGTTCTCGTTGCCTCGAGGATTTTCCCCCCGATATATGCATCAATTCCTCCTCGCTTTTCAATCTTAGGTATGTAAGGGTATCTACCAGAGCTTTGTCATCCATTGTGATTCTGTTTATAATGTATGTTGTATTTTAGGGTATTGCTTTTCCTCCCGTGAATGCTGAGATCTATTGCAGTGAAAGCCACTGTCTTAGTGTAGTTCCTCGCACGCATTCTGTATTGACAAGGATCTTCAAGTGTTCCATATTGTCAAGGAAGATTCCGAAAGGTTCTGCTGCTCATGTTATAGGCTGCTTTTTCTTAATTAATGGAATTGTATGGTGATGAGTTGCATTTTGGTTGTTTAATAATCACTCAGTGTTACTATTTGGTTGATACATGGAAAGGTCAACTTTTTCATCTCAAAGTTGAGCGCCTGGTGAAAGCTTCGATTTTCTCAATTACAATGAGATCCGTGCACGACCGATCCTTCTGAAATCCGGCCTGATGGTCTCAAAGTCTGGCGTCTGCTAAAGTGCTCTCCTCACCTGTTCCGCTATTCTTGAGTTTCAGTGTTTTGTTTTCCTTGTTTGTCTTTGACCGGTTTCTCTGGTTTACTATATTTCTCTACCAGCTTCTTCCTTGTGTCATATTCCCTTCTCTTACGGCTTTTCCCTCTGTCGTTTCTAGATCTTTTACGTATTTCTACTTGTGAGCTCCAGTGCCCCTCTTCACTCTCCTGTTGGCTTCTGTGTATTCGACGTGTGCCTTGACTCCTCTGCTTCGTCCGACTGTTGTTAATTGCTGTCATCTTGTTCTTCCTTGAATCGTGTCCTAGGTTTCGATAAAGATCCACTCCCTATGATGATGCTCCTTGCAGCTCAGAAACATGACACGTTGGAGTTAGTGCTTCTTGATCTCTTTCCGGCTGTTCTTCATAGTAGTTTCCTCTTCTTTGAGTAGATAGTGTAATGCTTGGAAACTGTTATCTTCAATTCGTGTCCGGCGAGGCTGTCTATTTCCTCCATTTTTGCTCAATTTCTTCATAGACCTTACTTAATTACGCATAGTCCACCCGCCAGCATTCTCCATCCAACCCTGTCCTGGGCAACCCTTTGCAGTTGTTATTCATTCTTTACATATCCGCTTCCAATTCTCGCTGTAGTGCATTCTTCGGCCTTCCTCTTTACCATTTACATACAGGATTGCAAGTTAGCACTTGCCTCGTGATACAGTTTTGTGATATCCGTAAGGTATGTCCTATTCACTTCCTACATCTTTTCCGAATTTCTCCTTCAGCTGGGTGCTGATTTCTTCTCTCCCACAATAGGCTGATGCTGATGGTATCCGGTCAACGGATAATGAGTATCATGCGTAGAGAACTGCTTATAAATATTTGTACCTTTGTGGTCATGGTTGTAGTGCCCCCAAATGCCCTGGTACGGCCGAGAGTTGGGAGAGTCCGCTCTCCCTCTCAAAATGCTCTCACATGGTCACGCGTATTTAGCCTCTGTCAGGGAAGTCCTACTCACTGCCTTCTCGTGGCGAGGGTGTTTACGGAAATGAGAGGACGAAAAGCGAATGTCCGGCGCTTTAACCGGATTCCAAATCAATGGTGCACATGGGCTCCATTATCCTGCGGGAACAAATGGCGTATGAACCAATTGTTGGTCACCGGCTTCCATGTGACTGCATCTCCTTACGATGCTCCACTACCTTGTGGATCAGACCCTCAGGTCGAAGGCTCCGGGTGTGGCCCCCTAAGAACACCACCTGCTTCAGTTTGGGCACCCGGTCAGTATCACAGCCCTCACACATATCGAATGAGATTCGTGTGGCGCATATGTATTTGATGCCTCTTTGTACAAATATCTATGTGTTGAAATAAAATAATAATGGTTGTAGTAGTCCTCTACGTTTATCTCTGTACAGTAGACCGAACTGACTCAACATTCGTATTGAATATTTTGACTCTGATATTGGTTGACAGTTGTTTTGAGTTCCACGTGCTCTTCAATTGTAGAAATGCGGCCCTTTTTTGCCAATCATCGCCTTTACGTCTGCATCCGATTCTCGTTGTTCATCTATAATGCTTCCCAGGTACATGAAAGACTACCACTTCCAGTGTGTGGCGCATATATATTGGCGCTCTCTTGTACCAATATTTATGTGTTCAAATAAATAAATAAAACCACTTCCAGTGCTTCTCCATCAAGTGTGATTGTGCTGATGTTCTTCGTGTTGTATTTGTAGATCTTGCTTTTTCTTCTATGTATGTAGAGGCCTACTGGTACCGAAATTACAGTTACATTATTTGTCTTCTGAATTTCTTGGTGTGTATGAGATAGAAGGGCCAGGTTATCTGCCAAGTCCAAATATTATAACTGATTCCGAGTTGTCCATTGTACTCCGTGTTTCCTCTTACATATTGAGATCTTCATAATCCAGTCAACCACCAGAAAAAAAGAGGAAAGGTGGGAGTAAGCAGTCAGTCAGTCAGCTACAACGTAGGACCAGGCACATATATGCATCGGTCCAGGTTGCCATACCGCATCAACACAACAAGATGAACACCAGATTCATAACAGTGGTTAGGTAAAAGGTGGTAATATATAAGAGAAAATTGCATATAGAGATATAGTACAAGCAGAAAGAATTGGTTCGTAGAAAGAAAGATATGAAGCGATTTTAATCTCATAGCTTAAGGGAAGACAGGGAGTGTATACACTGACGCCATTGTGATCGATTCTGAGACATGTCACCAAGAGTCTCCAACCATTGGTTACGAAAGTCACGCGGACCCCAACCAAGTAGTCTGCATCTACCAACATGGCTCAGACTAGAAGTTAGTGACTTCAAGCACTGATGCCACGTTTTGGTTTGGCCGCCCCTAACTTTCTTCCAACCATTTCCAATATCGGATAGCATTGCACGTCGTGGTAATCGGTGTTCAGGCATACGTAACACGTGGCCCAACCATCTCAGTCGATGAAGATTCATAACCTCATCAACTGATTTACCATCCTTTCCTAATACCCTGCGTCTAACCTCACCATTACTTACCCGGTTATCCCAGCAGACGCCAGCAATATTTCTTAGGCATCTGTGGTCAAATACTAATAGCTTACGAGTGTCTTCTACTCTTAATGGCCATGTTTCGCTGCCGTAAATTAAAACAGAACGGACTGCCGCGCAGTATACTCGTCCTTTTATTGATAGACGGATATCTCGCCTTCGCCACAGGTGACGTAAGTTGGCAAAAGTCGAACGAGCTTTTCGAATCCGTGCTGAGATTTCGTCCGATACCAACCCATTAGGGCTGATCAGACTTCCAAGATAAGTGAAGTTGTCAACGCGTTCGACTACTTCACTCCCTATCCTTAGTTCAGGTGTTAACGCAGACCAGTCCTGAAGCAACAACTTGCATTTCGAGGGAGAGAAGCGCATTCCAAACATTCTGGCATTGTTGCTCAGTGCTACCAAAAGACTCTGCATTTTGTCAGCGTCTTCACCAAACAGGACTATGTCATCTGCATATTCTAAGTCGATAAGTGGACCTCCTGGATGGAGATCAATACCCGAGAACTCAGTCGACGAGAAAGTTATTTCCATCAGTAGATCTATAATGAAGTTAAACAAAAATAGGGAAAGTGGACATCCTTGACGGTCACCACTTGAGGTTGCAAAAGTAGATGACAGTTCGCCATAAGCTCTCACTCGACTAGTAGTGTTCGAGTAAAGAGCCTTTACAAGGTTTATGTACTTCTGGGGTACGCGTTTCAATGACAGACACTGCCTCAGATTCTCGCGGTCTACAGAGTCAAATGCTGCTTTTAAGTCAAGGAAGACCACCATCGTCGGACGCCGATAAGTATGCCTGTGTTCTAGAACCAGACGAATGATGAATATGTGGTCGATGCAGCCACGACCAGGTCTGAAGCCAGCTTGGTTTTCTCGTATTTGCAGTTCACGAGTCTTAGTTAGGCGTCTGATTATTATTGAGGCTAGTATTTTAGATATTATATTAGTTAAACTAATCCATCTGTGGTTGTCACAGGATGATTTTGACCCTTTCTTATATATTGGGACGATAAGTGATTGTGACCAGTCAGATGGAATAACGTCTAACTCCCAGATCTTAGCTAAAATATTAGTCAACCTAACCGCTAAAATTGGACCACCATCCTTAAAGACTTCTGGAGCCAGTCCATCTGGACAAGCAGCCCTTTTTCGTTTCAGATTATCTATAGCCTTTTGAACTTCAGCAAGAGTTGGGGGACCTACTTCAATGTTCCATTCACGCTGTCTGGGAATGGAGGGTAGTTGTAGAGTAGCTGAAGACCAGCTGAACTGTTCTCTGAAATGTTCAGCCCATCGTTCTAAACGCCTGGACTTGGAGCAGATGAGTGTATCGTCTTTTTCCGATATAATCTTACTTACACTTGACTTATTAATTCCAGTTTCTTTTATTAGTCTGTAAAACTGTCTTGTGTTCCCTATAGCCGCCGTCTTTTCCATCTCTTTTGCTTTCGTTGCCCACCACTGCTCGCGGTCGTTTCTTAGACTTTTTTTTAACCTAGATCTGATTTGTTGTCGCTCTTCATCATGTTCGGAACCTGATGGGACGAGTTTGCGAGAATCCATCAGTGTGATAGACTTTGAAGAAATCCACTGGTTCTTTGAAACTCTGTGGTTTAAGTTGCTAACAGATGTCACTGCTGCTTCCACAGCTGCTTGTATGTCTTTCCAAGCAACATCTGGGTCAGCCTCGTCTTCAGAACTACCTAAGTGTGACCTCAGTTGTTCCTGGAGTAAGCAGCCTTGTCTGACTCCGGTACTCGCTTGAAAAGCGCCTGTTAGTTGTCTTCCATGAACGACTTTGCATTGTAGCGCTTTGTATGAAGTCTCTATGATGTCAATCTACTCATGTACACCATAGTTTCGAAGATGGGTTCCTTAAGGTTTTTCTATCTACACTGCTAAACGCTTTCTCATACTCAAGGAAGTTCAGTCAGTCAGTCAGTAACAAGGTAGAACTTCATACGCACGTACATCAGTTCGAGTTGCCACACCACATTAGCACAGAGATGCAGTGGTCGATTCAAATCCCGTAGTGGTAGAGGTAATAAGAGTATAATCAGGAATCGGGAAGATTAGTGTTTGGAGGTGTTACTTAAATAGTATAATGCAGTGAAATAAATTTGGGAAGAGAAAAAAAGGACAAGGAAGAATCAGGAGATCAAAATTTGGGAGAACACAAAGAGTGTATGCACCTTCGCCATTGCAAACGATTTTGAGCCATGTCATTCAGGGTCTCTAACCATCGGTTGCTATCGTTTCGTGGATACCAACCAGGTAGTCTACACCTACCAACATGACTCAGACCACTTGTCAGTGACTTCATGGACTTGTGCCATGTTTTGGTCTGGCCGCCCCTGACTTTCTTACAACCTACTCCTATACCACTGAACATCGCACGTTGAGGCAGTCGGTTGTTGGGCATATGTAACACGTCTCAGCCATCTCAACTGATGAAGTTTCACCACTTCATCAATCGATTTGCCATCCCTACCTAGTACCCGTATCCTAACAACTGCGTTACTTACTCGATGGTCTCAGGATATATGAGCAATATTTCGAAGACACCTATGATCAAATACTAGTAACCTACGGATATCGTCTACTCTTACCGGCCATGTTTCACTGCCATAAAGTAGGACGGAACGAACTACTACGTAGTAAACCCATCCTTTGGTTGGTAGTCGTATATCTCGCCTACGCCATAAATGACGCAAGTTGGTAAAAGCTAGTCGAGCCTTCTGTATCCGTGCTGAGATTTCGTCACACACCAGACCACAAGGGCTGATGAGACTTCCAAGATAAGTGAAGCGATCGACACGCTCAATTACTTCACTCCCTATCATTAGTTCGAGTGTCAATGCAACCCAATCCTGAAGCTACATTTTGCATTTCGAGAGGGAGAATCGCATCCCGACCATGCTTGCATTGTTGCTTAGAGTGGTCAGAAGAGTCTGCATTTTGTCAGCGTCTTCGTCAAATAAAAATATGTCAAGGAAGTTGATGTTTAGTGACGAGTTCCATTCAGATGCTTGCTCATCAATGATGAGTAGTGTTGTAATTTGGCCTGTACACGATCGATCCTTTCTCTCAACCCATGAAATATTCATACCGGTTGTTGTCCATTCCGACTTTGGCGTTTCGACCTCCCATCAGGGTTGCCAGTTTCTTTGCTGAGAACTTCTCTACGATCCACTTTAGCCTTATAAATCTGATCTTTATTGTATTCGTTGCTATCATTGATAAGTGTATAATACTGGATAGCATTCATTGTGAACACCTTTATTTTGAATAATCCTTTGATGATTGTTGGGCCATGAGATTTCCATCCTATAAGTTCATTTCGTGCTTCTTTGGACAGCATCAGAGCAACTCTCTGAGTATACGGAGCATCTCTCTCAAATCTAATCTTTGTTACATAGCTTGGGTTCAATTAGTTCTTATTTGGAGAAATGTCAAGTTGTATCTTCTCATTCCCGTAGTTATTTTATCAGTCCTTCTGGTCTCCCACATTGTCCTGACATTCCATGTACCTATATAATAATTGTTGCTCTGGGTGTTATAAGGGACATTGATCTCGTGACTTCCGAAGAATTTTGGCTTTGTCTATCAGGCGTCATAATTCTTCTGAATGAAGATCCTTCATCTCAGAGGGCTGAGTTTAATTTGTTTATCCTAGTTAGCGTTTTTTTAGCAAAGTTGTATTCTACTAGATGAGGTTATCAACCTCATGACCAATCCTCCTTCACCACCTGCGCTTAGGAAGGGCAGTAATTTTAGCACGGCTACAAATGGAAATTAAAACAGAACATATTAGAATAAAAATTATCCTAACTTTTGCATGCCTGAAAAGTAACCTAGCAAACGACCCCAAGTGCCCTGGTTAGGCCGAGAGTGGGAAGAGTCAGCCCTCCCTCTCTAAATGCTCTCAAGTGGCCGCGTGCATACAACCACTGCCAGGGAAGTCCTACTCACCATCTTCTCGCGGTGTGGGTGTTGTTTATGAAGTTGAGAGGATGAAAAACGAATGTACAGCGCTTTGACCGCGTTGGTGGTTATGGATGATCTACCCAGGGGGGGGGTTTAGAAAACCCTGATTCCAAACCAATGGTGCACATGGGCTCCAGTATCCTAAGGAAACAAGTGTTGTTCACCGGCTACCATGAGATTGCATCTCCTGGCGTTGCTCCACTGTCTTGTGGATCAGACCTTTGGGTCAGAGGCTCGGAGTGTGGCTCCCTAAGAAAACCACCTGCTCCTGTTTGGACACACAAGCAGTATCCCAGCCCTTACAGAAATCGAATGAGATCTGTGTGGCGCATATCTGTTTGATGTCTCCTTGTACCAATGTTTATGTGTTTAAATAAATAATAAACCTAGCGATCATTATTTATCTATTCATTACATGAATGATTAATCAGGTCATGACAGAACATAATAATCACTATAAAGCATATCGATAAAAATTAAGTCTTGTTAACAATCATACCCCCATGTAACACAATATGTATTTATGTAGTGTTTAATGCATCTTACCTTCAATTTTTTAAAAAGTCATCTATCTTTAAATAATCTCTGGTAATGTAAAACATGTTTTACATTATCGATCGGTATGATTGAAAAAAAAGTGGTGTATAATTTAGTAATTTAAAATGGTTACATCGTGTATATGTATATACTACTTAATAATTAAACTATTCTGTATGATAAGATTATATTTCACAAGATTTTTTGTGTAAAAAGTAACCCTAGATATATAACACAATCATAATTTGAATGTTTTAGTTATGTTATAGTTAGTGATGAAATAAAATACATGATACACGTTTCATTCCTTTTTTTTTAAAAATACGATTCATAAATTGAACGCATCTTATAACTTAATGTGGTTTATTCTTATTATTATGATTTAAATCCAGTACATGTTACTGTAAATGTAAATAAAACGAAATATAGAGGATATCCGTAGGCTACTAGTATTTGATCAGAGGTATCTTCGAAATATTGCTCGTATATCCTGGGACCATCGAGTAAGTAATGCAGTTGTTAGGAAACGGATACTAGGTAAGGATGGCAAATCAATTGATGAAGTATTGAAACTTCATCAGTTGAGATGGCTATGTGGTACATATGTTGTGGTGTAGAAGTAGGTTGGAAGAAAAGTAGGGGCGGCCAGACCAAAACATGGCACAAATCCATGAAGTCACTGACAAGTGGACTGGGACATGTTGGTAGTTGTGGACTACCTGGTTGGTATGCACGAGAGAGTAGCAACCAATGATTAGAGACATTGAATAACAATGGCGCAGGTGCATACACTCTTTGTGTTCTTCCATATTCTAATCTTCTGAATTCTTCATGTCTCGTTTTTTCTCTTTCAAAATTTACTTCATTGGATTATACTCCTTTTATAACATCTTCAAACCTTAATGTTTGCGATTACTGCTTATACTCTTATTACCCCTACCACTATGGGGTTGGAATCGACAATTGTATCTATGTGCTAATGTGGTGTGACAACTCAAACTGATGTACGTACGTACGAAGTTCTATGTTGTAAGTGACTGACTGAACTGGACTGTTTGACGTTATCTATAGGTACTAAAATGTATAAATAAAAAACAATTTACATTTCTGTAATCCATTCACTCTGAAAATTTGCTAGTAATGATTACGTGTTATTCTGAATATTAAAATTGGAAGATAAAAACCCAAGTGGTCTTGAGTGCTGTTAAAGGTATGAGGGAGGTTATCAACTCCTGGTTGCCCACACCGTGGAAGGGCTTTTCTGGAGATATCTAAAAACGAAATTGGGTTAGAGGTGGTCTTTATGACCTAATAGCGTGAGAGCAGTACCCAAAGAACAACTTGAGGTCAATCATACACGACCTTTTTGTGAGTAATTTTCGTGTTAGCTCCGTACTTGTTGAGATCTTACCGTTGGAGACGGAAATCCCTGGGATGAGGCGAGGTGTGCTTTTTTAGGGTGGACATTTTCTAACCCCACCCTTCCTTTGTGGGAAGGCAGCATCTCTGTTATGCTAGTTGTCTGAAGGAAACACTTTACTGCCGTCACACCTTTGTACGGTCAGGAGTATGACTTTACTCTTGGACCCTGGGTTCACTGTTTTTACCGTTCTTCAAACGACATGTCCGGTATGGTGAGACCTTGAGGAACGATTGTTCCAGCTAGTATAGCTCGACTGGTTCATCAAGATGGGCACGCCCGATCACCGCGTCAAGGTAGCAACAACGGTCTTCCCTTAAACTATGAGATTGAAATCGCTTCATATCTTTCTTTCTACGTACTAATCCTTTCTTCCTGAACCATATTCTTATATGCAATCTTTCTTTTATATATTGCCACGATTGACTTAACTACGTCCATGAATCCGGTGTTCATCTTGCTGTGCTAATGAGGTATGGTAACTTGGACCGATGCATATATGTGCCTGGTCCTACGTTGTAGATAACCCCACTAACTGAGAATAAAACCGTTATTACTGAATATCTATTAATTGATTTGGAATCAATCTTGATGACTAGAAGTTAGGAAGAATGCGTAGAATATATAATAATTTGTTTTCTAGGAAGTTGGATTATTACATAGAAATATTTCAACTTCTTTTACTATTAGTAAAGTTACAAACTGAATAATAAATAAAACGATGTTAGTTTTTAACATAGTGAGTCTTATAGGTTGTAATAAGCTGAAATAAACTTTACAGAATATGGTTTGTCTGAAGGTCGAACGGTAACTAAGACGGAAATGTATAGTTCGGGATATTGATAGTAAAGTGAAGAGTAGCAGGATTTTATAGGTTGATTATAGAAACCTTTCAAGATGGTGTTTTAATTTTATTAGTCGAGGTGACTGAAATAATACCTAGAGTTTTGAAGATAAACATGAACTTGTCTGATTGTCTCAATGGATAGTCGTCCAAGTTCATAAGAATAGGCTGGTCTTGTTATAACTGCAGAGAAATCAATCCACCTAACATAGTTTCCGAAATATCTCCCTCAATAACAATCCAGCGCTAAACTAGCACTGATAAAGACCAAACTCTGGAAGAAAACACTGATTTCAAACATGGCCATCAATGTGCTAAACAAATATTCACTTTTAGTTAGGTTTTAGAATGTGGGCTTACTTACAAACCTCAGACTATGGTGGTATTTCTTGACCTTAAAGTAGCATTAAACTCCGGTAGTCGATAGGTTTATAATTGAATGATGTTTATAGTTGAATGATGTGCCGAATAAGTACATTAGCCTTCTACAAGTTTTTTACTTCAAAGCTATTAATCAAGTAAGATCTCATAGCAAACTGTCATCAGAATCAGTAACATCGTGTTGTCCGACAGAATTGTCCACTTACCCATAGACATCTTCTTCAAGATAATGCTTCCAGGGATTGATGACCTACAGAAAGATTGACTTGTTGACTTAACATAATGCTATTTGACGAAGATGCTGACAAAATGCAAACTCTTTTCATCATCCTGAAAACATGTGCGAAATGTGTTCCTCTCCCAGTAAGCGTGAAATGTTGCCTTCGCACAGATTACCACGACGTGCAATGCTAACCGGTGTTCGGGATGGTTGGAAGAAAGTTAAGGGCGGCCAAACCAAAACGTGGCATCAGTGCTTGAAGTCACTAACTTCTAGTCTGAGCTATGTTGGCAGATGCAGACTACTTGGTTGGGTTCCGCGTGACTATCGTAACCAATGGTTAGAGACTTTTGGTGACATGTCTCAGAATCGATCACAATGGCGTCGGTGTATACACTCTCTGTCGTCTCTTAAACTAAGAGATTAAAATAGCTTGATATCTTTCTTTCTACGAACTAATTCTTTCTTCCTGTACTATATCCTTATTGCAATCTTTCTTTTATATATTACCACAACTGAATTAACTAATCCTATAAATTCGATGTTGATCTTGTTGTGCTAATGAGGTATGGCAACTTGGACCGATGCATATATGTGCCTGGTCCTACGTTGTAGCTGACTGACTGACTGGATTAATCACAGGAAGAAGAATAGTTGAGTATGTAGAGAAATACACTTGTCTTGGAGGTCTCATTAAACCTGATGGTTTTGTGTCTGATGAAATCTCAGAATGGATTCAGAAAGTTTTTCTCGCCTTTGCGCACTTACGTCACTTTTTATGTGGGCAAAATTTCGTCTTCCAACCAAAGGATGGGTATATTAATCAGCACCTTATTCTGTCCTACTTTAAGAGTATGAAGCGGCGTAAAAAGTAGGGTACATTGACAGGCTACTAGTACTTGGTCATAGTTGTCTTCGAATTATCACTCGTATATGCTAAATTAGCTGAGTCGATTTCCATCGACTGATGTGGATAGAACTTGTGATATAAAATCTCAACCACTGCTCACCTCCAGCCGTAATACTGGGAGGAATAAGTAAAATTTAGAGCTGTTGAATGATAATGTAGGACCAACTCATAATGTCTTTGACTGTCAGAGTGATTCGTGTCGGTAAGTAAGAATATGTGATAGGGGTTAGTTTAATAACACTGATCAAATATGAAGTGATGGAACTAGTGTCTGTTACAATGGTTCAATTGGTTGTGGACGGAATAGAAGAAGCTTTCGCTTAAACGGCTTTCGTGTCTAGTAGCAATGGGTCACCAATACCTTCAGGCAGGAACCTATATATATTAACGATATCAGAAGAAGTAAAAGAAACTGGTAAATAATAAGATACTATCCTTAATCCTTAAGAATGTGTCAGATTTCTTCTTAAAGGACTCCCGGGAAGTCGCTTTAACTAGCACAGCCGACAGCGAATTCCAGCAATTGATCACTCTTAAAGAGTAGAAATTGGTTCTACAATCCGTTCTCCTGTTTTGTGTTTCTAGTTTCTGGGTGTTACTCCACAGTTTTGTGTTGAAGCTAAACTTAAGGAGATGTCCAGAAGTGTTAAGGATTCTGTAAACCATTAGAAAGTCACCTCTAACACGCCTATACTGTAATGAGTAAAGATTTCGATTTTTAAACTAATCTACTTTTTAATTCGTAAATCCATTCTTTCTTCTCAAGTCATATCCTTTATACTTCATTGTTTTTTCAATCACTTAGACCATTACTACTACTTTGATACTTGTCTTCATAACTTCATCTCTTTAAGCTAATGGATTGTAGAAATGTGAACTATACATGTTAGACTGTGTATTGATTATGACTGATTAATCTATTCATGTTCTTTGATTTTCTAACCTTACTATAATTTACAGCTTTTTGATTAGAATTATCATCAAAGATTTTGATAGAGTTTTGTTCTCTGAACTGGATAGTTTGGTCGTGGAGCTTTCATCATTCTTCTGAACCACATCATCAGCACAAAGTTTATGCTCCATCAAAATCATTCACCTGAGTTACAAATCTTCTCCACCATATCAATATCATCAAAGATGTTTCATAAAATTAACTACATACGACTGGTTGACCTACTAAACAAAGTTATGAGAAAATCATTATCTATAAATGACTCCTTATTTATCAACACATTAATCACACTATATATAAGTCATTATTTTGGTCAAGGTCATTATAATTACAATTAGCCAATAAGAAATCATTCATCTAGGCCACTGAATATCAACTCAATCTTCGATACAATGTATATATACATACGAAGAGAAGTATCATTCATTTTAGATATGAGTAAATAGGTCACAATAAGTCAAATGTTATATACTTACTTAGGTTTGTTAATCCTTATTGGAGCATAGGCTATCGATCAGCACAAATGGTTCTATAGAAAGAATAGTTGATTTGTGAATAAATACGAACAAAAAATGTGGGTATATTTTTCGAGTGCTTGCCAATAAATCATTTAAGAGTGTGTCAAGTATTGGATAGTAGATAAATAAATTAGAAGATATAAATAATCAATACAGTTGAGGACTTGTATTCTGGTAGCTTAATAGACTATTCACAAGAAGATTGAATTAATCAATCAACAGGTGAAGGGAAACCAACTATCTGTTTACTTACTTATACATGTTACTCCCCAATGGAGCATAGGCTGACGACTAGCATTCTCCAACCCACTCTGTTCTGGGCCTTCCTTTCTAGTTCCATCTAATTGTTCTTCATTCTCCATATGTCTGATTCCATTTCTCGGTGTAATGTGTTCTTTGGTCTTCCTCTCCTCCGTTGGCCTTGAGGATTCCATGTGAGGTCTTGCATTGTGATGCAGTTGGGTGCTTATCTCAATGTGTTTCCTATCCACCTCCACTGGGATCTGGTTTGTTCTTTTCCATAGTAGGTTGTTGTTGATAGTATCTGGCCAACGGATTCAAAGTATTTTGCATAGGCAACTGTTAATAAACACCTATATCTTCTGGATGATTGCTTTCGTAGTTCTCCAGGTTTCCGCCCCATACAGTAGAACTGTGTTGACATTTGTATTGGTAATTCTGATTTTGGTGTTGGCAGTTAACAGAGAGTTGTTTTGAGTTCCAGATATTCTTCAGTTGTAAATATGCTGCTCCTGATTTGCCGATCCGCGCCTTCGGCTCTACAATGCATAATTTAGTTATATTAATCAATAGAATCAATAATTTCATATCACTTTGAATTGATAATTGTAAACAATTTGATAATCGATACTGTCTACCTAAAATACGTCATGATGTTACTTAACAACAATAATGTAATGGGAATAATAATGATGATGATGTGAAACAATCGATTTTTCATTTGTAATTGTCAGTAATTATATATTTGACAGAAATTCTTCAATCGATATTTAATTGTTATGCTACGAGAAATGATTTGAAGGAAAAAAAAATCCTACAGTTTTCAAATTGCTTAGTGATAAATTTGCACCTGATATGCCCTCATTTTTCTTGTCTTCCAAAACAGAGAATTTACGAGAACACTCCAAAAAAGTTCATAAGCCGAAAACAAATTACTTGTCAGCTGACTATCGACTTTCTCATCGAATCATCAACGAGTGGAATTCACTACCTCAGCACGTGGTTGAGGCTCCATCCGTCGACTCTTTCAAAAGAAAGTTGGATCAACTGAGAGACCACCATTGCCAGGACTAACATAGGCCATCGAGCCTCATGTCCTTCCCAAAGTGAAACTGAAACTAGAACGATAGAACTGATTAACTTTTAAACAGAATAAGAATAATGTATGAAGTATAGATTAAATTCATCAGTTTATTTAACATTTACTCATCAGCTGGATACAACCTAAAATTACAATGATTAATACAAATGTATAGCATACTTTAATTTATGAAGTTAAGATTAATGTTGTAGACGTAACCGAAATCATAATAAGCAAAGATAATGATGATTGGTAATGGAATAAATAACGTGAGTTTTGTCTTAGTTTGGACTTGTCAGCTGAATGTATCATAGTAATCAGATGAATAGGGACACAAAATGTGTGAATAAACATACCTATATGTAATAATTAAGAGGTTATGTAAAGGTGTGATGTTTGTATGTATGTTTGTACTTCCAATTACCTCATTGACATCGCGATGGAGCCTGTTATGAAACCATTGGATATATATTCAAATTTTGTTACTTTTGAGGGGTATAATGGAAAGGTCCGGAATATAGATTATGACGAAGGACAATGTTGGGGATGCTAATATTGTAGCTTATTTCCTTACTACCTCCAACCCACTTAAAGCGCCGGGTATTCTTTTTTCATCCTTTCAATTTCGTAAACAACAACCCGACCACGAGAAGGCAGTCAGTAGAATTTCCCTGACAGTGGTTGTATGCACGTGGCCATGTGAGAGCATATAGAGAGGGAAAGCTGACTGTCCCCACTCTCTGTCGTACCAGGGCATTTGGGGGTACGGAGAGTCCACCTAAGGGAGTTGCGAAACCCTGTTTCTAAACCAATGGTACACATGAACTCCAGGATCTTGAAGGAAGAAATGGCGTACGAATCTATTGTTGGTCACCGACTACCATGTGACTGCATCTTCTGACGTTGCTCCACTGCTTTGTGGATCAGACCTTTAGGTCAAAGGCTCGCGGCATGGCCCTCCAGGAAAACCACTTCAGTTTGGGAACCCAGGCAGTATCCTAGCCCTCATACGAATCGAATGATTTATGTGGCGCACACCTGTTTGGTACCTCCATGTACTAATGCTTATGTGTTGAAATAAATAAATAACATTTCCTTACGTTCCTCGAAATAGAAGCCTACAGGTTATTAAAAATTTTGACATTCCCAGATAAGCCTATTTCACATTCCTAAACAACCCTCAAGGAACTACTACTAGATCATGTAAACTGTACAAATTTACAATACAGTAAAGGAGGAAAATGTCATAAATTATTTTGTCAATACATTGAGAATTCCACTACGTTACTACATCATTCCAATTCAAATACGTATTCAAGATTATATAGATAACAATTCATTGAATAGTTGACGAACAGGTTACAAAGATGAGCATGATATTGATGGGACAAAAAGTTAAAATTCGATTGATTTATTCATTGTAAGTTTTGTTCAACATTATTTCTGTTTTCTAATTAAGTTAACATGAACTATACTCAGCATATGATTTGTTATAACCCCTAAGTAATTCTTAATCAAAATGTGTGTACAATCAATCGATTAAGATCGTCATCATCATGTTTTGTGGAGTAATAAATCTTCACTTATACCAGTTTTTATGTTCTGGATTTCATATCGTGAGAATTACAATGGTTCCTTATTTTTCAAGTATAATTGATAAGTGATTTCGACATAACAATCAGCGATGCTCAGATATGACAAGTAGTGTTCAATCGATAAGATATATCAGTTCATACGTTTGGTCAATGTTTGTCCTGTATTAAGCGTTGTTCTCATAATTCACGTAATTCTAATGAAATTATATACAAATATGTGGGAGTTATGTCGATTGCATCAAATCTTTGATGTTATTTTATTTATTTATTTTAACACATAGATATTGGTACAAGGAGGCACCAAATATATATGCGCCACACAAATCTCATTTGATATGTGTGAAGGCTGTGATACTGACCGGGTGTCGAAACAGGTGGTTTTCTTGGGGGGGGGTCACTCCCCGAGCCTTCGACCTGAAGGTCTGATCCACAAGGTAGTGGAGCATCGTAAGGAGATGCAGTCCCATGGAAGCCGGTAACCAACGATTGGTTCATATGTCATTTGTTCCCGCAGGATACTGGAGCCCATGTGCACCATTGGTTTGGAATCCGATTAAAGAGCCGGACATTCGCTTTTCGTCCTCTCGTTTTCGTAAACAACACCCCCACCACGAGAAGGCAGTGAGTAGGACTTCCCTGGCAAAGGCTATATACACGTGGCCATGTGAAAGCATTTCGAGAGGGAGAGCGAACTCCCCACTCTCGACCGTACCAGGGCATTTGGGGGCGAATGTTATTGTATCAGATATAGTTTATCCTAATGATTCATATATTTCTGATGAAATGTCTTATAAATCTGATAAAAATCTATTGAATAAATCAAATTATGATCGAAAATTTGATACAGTTTTGATAGATACTGGTTTTTCTAAAAGATCTATTATTCTCCAATGAAACTCTTAATGGATTTGAGGAAAATATTCCAGAAGTTCCAAATCTTGATGATGTTATTTGTCCTTATAATGCATTTGCTTCTTTTGAGAAATTTGTTCAATGTGAAATATGAGTCTTAAATGAATTTGATTTTGATTACAATTCGGATGATTTCACATTAACTGTTGTTCTTCCTTATTATAAATTCACTTTTAATGAATAGTTTAGTCAATATGCAAAATATGTTTTAAATGAAGTCACATTATTTGTAACTTGGGGATTCAACATTATTTCATGGTAGAGGATAGTTTTGGAATGTTGATGGTTCAGTGATCTCAGCACTCAACTAATATGGTGATTGTATACAATTTCAGTACCCAAGTAAGTCTGTTCGAAAGTCAGTTGTTAATTCTAATACTAATGTGTATATTCTAGATCATATAGAGTCTACATCTAATTCATGGTCGAACAGACATATGATGAACCTAAGGATTGTGGTGTTCAGTATTCTATAATCGTCCTGATAACCGTCACTAGATAACGCTCCAACGGTGTATTATTCAGAAGGTGAATACGAAATGTTGATTACGTTTATTATTGCACTACACACAGATAACCAAATTTAAAAGTACATTAAGCAAGCATGAAAGAGTAGTGCCAAAAAGCAAGTAGGCAAGCGAGTAATTCAAATGAGCAATTCGGCGAGTCAATGAACAGGATTAAAATGTACATCTATGTATACATAGTGAAATGAATAAATCATCGAATCAATTAAGCAACTAATAGTAAGGGTAGCACAATGAATATATACGTAGGCAATAAGCAAACCAATGCTCAAGCATACATACAAAAGGGCTTAACCAAATGAAATGTGAACAAACTCAATTGCATATGTGAGTTGATATAAGATACAATTGATTGTAGAAATTCCGATTCTCAATTGTCTTCATGAAAGAAGCCATATCACTCAATATATGATATTGACACAAATAAAAGTAAGAATTTCATAAGACGTTTACTAGTACAAATATCCACTGTTCATTCATGCGAATCAAGATGAAGGTTTGGGTATAGTAAAATCGAACTAAAAGACTTGATTATCTTTGTGTAGTATTTACATACCAATAATTTGAAGTGAAAATGGTTACTTATGGTCAGTTCATAATGTACAATTGATCAACTATATAGATACTGATTCTGACCATATATTTATAGTTGACCATCAAAAAAACACTTGCGTGTAACAAACAAGAAAATAGAGGCATCAATGACTAGTAAAAAACCTCTCTTCTCGAAGCTGTAATTCAATGGAGATGTAGTTGGTGGTGTACTATGTGGTAGAATGACTAAAGTAATGAAGAGAACGTTTAATACAGCCAACCTTTGCCTATCCTACTCGACCCGATCTATGGTGATTCCCCAACTAAAGAATAAGTTACCTGTTTATGCCCCTTCTATGTGTATCTAAGAATTCAGCTGCTCCTGTGGAGAAAGCTATATTGGGTGCACTACCAGACAACTGAGCCAAAGAGTTAGTGAAAACCTCCCTTTGTGGTTAGTAAAAGATACTGTCAAGACAATATGCAGCTCGGTTCTATCACAGTTGATCGATAGAGGTTATGCAGTAGACAGAAATAAGTCATTTAATGTTATCTATCGTATTCTTACTAGTTTTTTCTTTATGGTGTTCGATCTCGTCTCTTACACATAGCAGAAGCTACAGGAATTCGAGCCAACAACCCAAAGCTTTGTGTTTATAAGAGATTTGTAACACCCTTATCTCTCCCTTGACATTAATAAATGATTTTAATTCTTATTATTTTCCATACTCTTTCTTCGTTTTTGTTACCCCCTCCCTCCTACCCTTTTCTTTTTTCCCAAATATACGTTTCACGTTGCAATTATTATCTAAACACTTCTTATTATGTAATTTCATAATTTTTCCATGAATATTATTTCAGTGCCTATATTTTCTAATCAATGACCTAATTCTCATGATGTAACATTATTATTCTTATCAAAGCTAGTACATTTGTTATCATACTATCAATGTGTATTGTTTAATTATTTGAGTTATTTCACAGTTATCATTGACTCATAAACTTCCTTGATTGGTTTAATACTTTAGTATATGCATAGAATTATAATCATAAGGGGTTTTGTGGAGATTTTAGAAATTTCAATAGTTGAAATCATGAGTCAATTGAAGCTAGATCACCATGGAAAACCTGGAAACACTGGACGGTCGTTTTGTCCTACTGTGAGACTCCTCAGTAGTGCACATCCACGATCCCGCGCCCCGCGAGATTCGAACCCAGGACCTATTAGTCTCGCGCCCGAGCGCCTAAACATTAGACCACTGAGTCGGCTTCCAACGGTATTAATGTCTAACTTCAACCAATCCACGAGATTTCGCCACCGTACATCAACACCACTGGATGCCGGCTCAAAATTCTAATGGTTAAGCGCTCGTGCGCGAGACTGATAGGTCCTGCGTTCAAATGTCGCGGGGCGGGATGCTCACTACTAAGGAATCCCATACTAGGATGAAACGGCCGTCCATTGCTTCTAGGTTTTCCATGGTGGTCTAGTTTCAATTGACTCATGAGTTCAATTAGTAAATTAATACATAATACTTCAAAACCAAAATTATCATTAAATTGACCTACTTATAACAATGAAATGGGTTAGATTTCTATCTGTATTTACATAGTGAAATGCTGATTAATAATAAGATTGAAGACATAAAAAATTGTGTTCCAAATCAATATAATAGACATGAGAATATTGTCAATGATCAAATATAATAGCAAAATGTCATCGTTTAACTAAGAAATAGTTTGAGCATATTGAAGAGAATAAATATGAACTGAGATCGAGATCATGAACCGATTGATGTATTGAGATCATTTGATTAAAAAGAATATGATGTATTCTAAAGAAATGAGAATGATGCAATCAGAATCCAAGTTGGGAAAATGATGTAACATACTGACAGTTTCATCATAATGATGATAAAGAGCGATTTGATATTGTTATATTTTAATGTCTCAATCCAACTTTAGGCGTTGGATCATTGTGGCTATGATGAATTAAGGTAAAATTGAATTGATTATCTTCTATATATCTGTTCATTTAAATGCTTTGCATCTCCAGTCTTCTTCATTATTGATGACTGTTATTTGGTTATAGAATTTACATTATTACAAAAATCAGTCAGTTAACCCTAAATGCGCTTGTACAGCCGAGGATGGGGAGAGTCAGCTCTCCCTCCCCATATGCTCTTACATAGCCATGCGTTTACAGTGACTACCAGGGAAGTCCTACTCACTGTCTTCTTGTGGCAAGGTTATTGTTTACGGAATTAAGAGGACGATAAGTGAATATCCGGTGCTTTTAACCGACTCGGTGGATATGAAGGATCCACGTAGGGGAGTTGGGAAACCCTCATTCCAAACCAATGGTGCACATGGGCTGGCTTCAATATCTTAAAGAAACAAATGGCATATGAACCAATCGTTTGTCGCCGGCTACCAGGGGACTGAATCTTCTGACATTGCTCCCCTGCCTTGTGGATTAGACCCTTAGGTTAAAGGCTCCGAGTATGGCCCACTAAGGAAACCATCTGCTTCAGTTTAGACACCAGGGTAGTACTACAACGCTTATACACAAATCAATGATCACTATGTGCCGAAACAATTATCCAGTACTACCATGTTTTCAATAAGGATCTAGGTTACATCAGCTTATAAATTCAACAATTACCAAAATCTCCTCTATTCTAATCATTAATTACATATTCACCTTTATTATAATATAATACACAATTGAATAGAAAGTCAATAATTAGGTTAATGAATAAATAATAATAGAACAAGTTAAATGTGACAATAAAAATTAATCATCAGTAAAATGTACATTGAATGTCAAAATCGATCAATATAAGGTTGGAATCCAGGCTATAAACGATTGTATTTTACACATATACACACACAGAGAATAGAACAATCATTAGAACAGATATCGAAGTGTAAATCAATTATCTTCTATAATTTTAAGTAACTTGTAACATTGTTAGAAACTATATTATTATTCTTTGCTTAGCGTTCTTTTTTCGTGAGTTAGTCTTCTACGGGATGGGGGTCCAACCCTCTTCCTTTATCCTGGTTTGGGACCGGTAATAGCCCCAGGGGGCTCCAGGTGAAGTTATTATTAAGTTTTTGATTAAGATCATGAACCGATTGATGTTAGACCACCACCTTCGGAAACCTGGATTCACTGGACGACCGTCTCGTCGTATTGTGGGACCCCTCAGCAGTGCACATTCACGATCTTGCTCGTGGGATTCGAACCCAGGGCCTTCGGTCTCGCGCGCGAACGCTTAACCAACTGGAGCCGGCATCCAATGGTGATAGTGTCTAGTGCGCGACCAACTTCCGTTGTACTGAGGTAGATACCTGTCTCTACCCGACATGGATTAGTCCCACTGGTCACGGCTTCTCACTAGAACTCCGAGAATTCCCTCACGAAGTTAGTCACTAGTGAGCATATGTTATTATTATTCACATGAATAATTGATCGTAATTAAATTGAAATATTCTTATACAGAAGTAATTCTAAAATGATGTTTTTTAAATGTTAGATGTTTGTAAAACTTATATCAACCCAATTGACATATCATTTGAAGTTTGTAATAATATTTTTCTGTTTTGTTGATTGTTTACGATTTAATTTGAATTGTCAGTTGCTATATTAAGCCTACATAGTTTATTTTAGCTTCTAGACAGATCTGTAGTGGTGGTCGATAAATCCCGTAAGTCTTTGATATTTAATCCTGACCATATTCGTTTTCAATGAACTCGTCTAGGTCAAGGCGCTCGGTTATGCATCTGCATCAGAGCACGAGTGGGTACTTTGTGTTCAACTTCTCCTGTAACTGCTAGCCAGTTTAAATTAGTCACTTCTCGATATATTGATAACCTATCAAATATGTATTCGAAACTCTTCGCTTTTGACTTCTGATTTCACTAGGTTGGCATGTTTCGCTTATAGAAGATGTTACTGGTTTTAAGATATTATCAAACTCCAAATACATATGACATTGTAGTACGTTCATTCAACTATTGTATTTTTCTGTCTAATCACTGTAATTTGGACATTTAATCCATTAGGTAAATTTCTGTGTGAATTTAATTGAGCTGAGCGGGTGTTTGCACATCAATATTTAATCTATTCTCCGATTGATTGTAACACACAGATGATCAATAATTTATCGATACTTGATTAACACTCATAAATATATATGGACTTTTAACACACACACACACACTCACTCTTGGTTTCTCTATGTGCTTGCTTTCTGCACGTTTGTCCATTTCGCTAATCATTAACAATAAACTATCCCTATAAATGGTGTTCGAGCTATTGAATAAAGCTCGAGTAAATCCATCATTCTACTAAGAGATTTAGCCTGGGTTAAATACTCAATTAAATGGGATACGATTTTTTTTGGAGTCAGATATAGAGGAAATTAACCTCTACAACATTTTCAGGCCAGTTTATTGATTCTAATTGAGTGACATTTTGACCTTGTTAATTATTCGCTTATCAACTTTTACTGGTTTTTTTGTAAGTGTATATGGTCGGACTATAATTTATGGACGACCTTTGAACGACGCTAAACTGACCTTGAGAGTGCCTACCTAACGACTAGGACCAAATGATGGTTATAAATTAGTGTGAAGAATTTGAATTATGTCTAACAGTTGATGATTAAGGTTATGAATTAGATTTAGAGTTTTCATCACGAACTGACATTAGTTATAATGATATGACTCTATTTAGACAAATGGATGAGTGAATTTCACGCCAAAATCCAAAACCTATTATCTTATAACTGATTGGTTCATCCATAAATTATAGTCTCGCCCATACTTGGTTAAATTAAGTTAGCTCACTCGCATTCTTCATTGTGTATCATTTTGTTTTGCTTCATTAACTGATCAATGATTGTATAAAATATACATATTCGAATCTTCATTCTCGTATTTGGATTATTCATCAACGCGATTAAAGTCGATAATTATAGACGATATGTATATTTCGATAGCAATTATTCGCCCGATCCCATTGGAATCAGATATCGGGTCCACTAAAAATAAAAAAGATGAATGAATCTAGTTGGTGATAGAATATCTCTCAGTTAGGCAGAACTTGACAGCGATTATTTTGAATGAAGATTTAAGAAAAAAAGACATCAGCAACACATATAAACAAACAACATTGTCTTCCATTAGATCTTTATCCAACTTTACTCTAATATACAATAATATCTACATGAATATATAAAGTTTTTAAGAGAATAAACCAAATTACAGCGAAGGAAGATATCAAGAAGAAGCTCAGGAAGTGAATAGGATACACATTGAGGAAACCACTCGACTACGTCTGAAATCAAGCATTCATTTGGAATACTCAATGCCAAACGAAAAGTGAAACAACAAAGAACACATTATACCGAGAAATGAAGACAGACATGAAAAGAATGAACAACAGTTAGATAGAACTAGAAAGGAAGGTTCAGGACAGAGTGAGTTGAAGAATGATAGTCAGTGGCCTATGCTCTATCAGGAGTAATACTCGTATGTAAGTAATAAAATTATTAAGCTCATCATATCAGTTTTATAAGTTGGTAATAACAACAAAATAGATTGCAAAACTAAACATGCTAAATTAAAAGTACAAATGGATAAAGTGATAAGAAAGTAATTTCTACAGTTGAGATCATGAGTCAATTGAAGCTAGACCATCATGGAAAACCTGGAAGCACTGGACGGCCGGCTCAGTGATCTAGTTGGTTAAGCGCCTGACTCGAAACTGATAGGTCCTTGGTCGTGGGGTGCGCACTACTGAGGGGTCCCACAATAGGACGAAACGGCCGTCCAGTGCTTCCAGGTTTTCCATGATGGTCTAGCTTCAATTGACTCATGATCTCAACTGTTGAAATTACTACAATCTCCACAAAACCCCTTCTGATGATAAGAAAGTGTACTAACCATAATAAGAATAATAAAGGTTTTAATTCATGTTCAAAGTGAGAATTAGGTCAATGACTTGAAAAACAAACATTGAAATCACATTGATTAAACATTATCTAAATGATGTAATAAGAAACAATAATGAAGCATAACGAAATAAACGAACCATTATTATGAATAATAATCAGAGGTAAGATTGGTTACTAAGCTTCATTTGACTAAGGAAGAGATAAAGGTGTTACTTATGAATACAAAGATTTAGACTGTTCTCTCAAATCCCAATCGTTTCAGTTATTTATAAGAGATAAGACTGAATCTCATAAGGAAATGTAATAGATATACGTTAAACCATTCTAAATAATTTGATCTTGACTACCATGTTAGAAATATAACTTGTGCCCTATGTCCTTATTAATGTATAACGTAATGATATTTCGATAGAACAATGAGAAGATGGAGTTGATCTGAAAAATGTGATGTATTAGCGCTATAAATTTCCAACAACCTGGTCACACATATACTTGTCAGGGCATTTTTATATGAAAATTACTGAAGGTCAAACAAATAAAAGTACAATTAAAATAACTAAGAGGAGAGAAAGAATAAGACATTGTCGCGTTATCCTAGGCCATAGAATGACTGAAGGATTATCAAGGTAAATTCAAGGTTACGACAAGTTGTTTTTGTACACATCAGGGGGGTTTAAATTTAGGAATAGCCAAATCTTCAATGATATTGACAATTAGAGAACAATGATTTATCTACCGGACCAATGACGCATAAAACATCTACGAGTAGTCTGGAGTACTTGTCGGTCCTTCTTCCCGTTTAGCCTAGACCAGTCAGTTAAGTCCAGAACACCAACCTCAGCTTCTGCGATATGAATAATGTATTTCAAAAATACTGGGTTTATATACCAGCGAAACGGACCACATCGTTCCATAAAATAGAAAATAACTATTGTACATGATTTAGCCAGATGTGACTGTGGGAGGTAGTAATTGATAGACTGGGGATAACTCGAGAATGGTAAATCGTATAGTAATAGTTCATAGATCAAAATAAAGCTTATGACAAGAGGGACACGAATTTGAATAGTTTAGTTACTTAACGATTATACAATAAAAATATATGTTTAGTATTAGTCCATAAATGGATCCCAACAATTAGCATCCAATATACTCGTATAGATATAACACTAGCCACACGATTATTTAATCTGTTCTTATAATGACTGAGAAGATTTACATTCAATGTGTAACACGCAAAAGTAAAAAATGATGAGCGCCTGGACAGAATGGGTATGGCGTGGCTCGGACTTGTGGGTGCGGTTATTCTATGCAACTTATCCTCACTCACATTAAATCTATTATTCTATCCACAACCCGAATGTGTTAAACATCATATCGTTGGTTGTCACAATACGAAGATTCAGTAAAGACAATGATGTGACTCCTTGTAAGATCTTATAGATGACATGAATGTCATATAAATAGATTTCAACAGTTACCATTCATTATTCTTATCAGGATATAATAATAAACAAAAGAATATTGTAAAATTTGGGACTGGTTTTCGAATTATTATTATTTGTATTTTTTGTTGTATAGTTGCTAAGTATCTGGATTGTTATGGTTGTGTTTTTTATTTATTATAAGCTTTTGGCCAACTCATTAAATACTGTTATACAGTTCTATATTTTAGAATATTAAAGATTCCCATTGTGTTCTAATCGCACCCTGCCCCATTCACAACCACTTATGGCTCGTTTATAGTGTGATACAGTCCAGTATATCTATATAAACCTTGTCTGTTTGAAATATTTTAATGGACGTTAGCTGCTGACTATTTTAACTCAAGGCAGAGTATTGAGAGAACCTTGGGAATAATGTTTCAGTAGGAACTTAGCTACTTCATAGTACATGGTTAGTAGTGCTGGTAGGGTACACTAAACTATGGAGGAAATAGTAGACGCTCAGTTAACAAAGATTAGAATTACGATTCTTATAAGTAACTTGGTATTGGCCAGTCGTTTCAAGACACAACATACCACATGGCCTCTACTGATCAAGTGTGATAGAACAGAGCCCCTCTACAATAACTGTTGGTCTAAAGCCCTACTAATGAAGAAGAATTGAACGTGAGGTTAGCTATCTTACTCTGTAAAGAAAACCGTCACGAAAATATGCTAACCAAGAAAAATAAATTATGTCCTGGGAGTAGAACGGTCTTCACTTAGAAGAGTTAAGACTTCTTCATGGCGAAAGTCGAGATTCTTAGTAATTTAAACGGAAAACGTCCCTTCCGCTAACCAGAATAACAATTAATATAAGACACGAAATGTTCGAACAGTGTGGAAGACGAGGAGGACCATTCAAATAGTCGCATAATTGAGAAGACACAATCGCCTTATGATTCGCAAAAGCTCGGAGATAGTTTGTGAGTAACTTAATTATTTACCTAATCCAGGCTATTGACCATATGTCCCTGTCAAACTGCAAGTATATAGATTTGCGCAAGTTGAAATATTGTTAGGATTTTGACAATAAAGCTTCCTTCTCAATGGTCTTATTGTCCCTTGGAACACCTTATCGGTCAACCAATGAGATCATGATAATGACTGGATCGAACAGGAGAACTGACTTTTCTGACTCCACCATAGTACTAGGCTTTCATTCTATTTATTATTATCTGAATGGAACACCGAAAACATTGTTGACTTTGACCGAAAGTCAATATGAAACGCTAGTGACGCATACTACTTAATACTATTAAGTAGCGTAACATGTTTCGTAAGTTTATTTTGAAGTGAAGTCATCGTAAGAGACGGACCAACTTCCGTTGCTGAAATGTTCGCATGCATAACTTCATCTTCATATTAGTATATAGTCTTGGAGTAAAGCCAGCTGAAAAGCGATATGCTTTGTTCAATAAATGACAGCATTTATGTTTTCAAGTTGATTCTAACCTCCAAGGTAGTAGAAGAGGAATCTGAAGATGTAAAAACTGACATATCTGGTCAGCACGGTGGATCTGATACAGATGTGAAAGCGCGGATTAAGAAAGCAAGAACATCATATCTCGAATTGAACAACATCTGGAACTCAAAACAACTGTCACCCAACACCAATGTCAGAATTTTCAATACAAACGTCAACACAGTTCTACTGTATGGGGCAGAAACCTGGAGAACTATGACAGCCATCATCCAGAAGATACAAGTGTTCATTAACAACTGTCTACGCAAAATACTTCGGATCCGTTGACCAGACACTATCAACAACAACATACTCTGGGAGAGAACAATCCACATTCCAGCGAAGGAAGAAGCGCAGGAATTGGATGGGACACCCATTGAGGAAAGTACCCAACCGCATCACAAGCCAAGCCCTCACCAGAAATCTTGAAGGCCAAAGGGAAAGAGAAAGAATAAAGAACACACTATTCCGAGAAATGGAGACAGACATGAGAAGAATGAACAACCATTAGATAGAACTACAAAGTTAGGCCCAGGAGAGAATGAGTTGAAGAATACTGGTCGTCAGCCTATGCTCTATTGGGGGTAACAGGCGTAAGTGATGTATAGGGAGAGAGGAACAGAGCAAACAGTAATTCAAGACAGATGTTCCCTAAATGAAAATCATATTATCGATCGATGCTTTCAACTATTGTCTCTTCATACGGATTCAGTAACGTACTTTTATTCATCTGTTTGGAAAAAAAGGTACAATAATATAAATTCTACTTTTTTAAGTGTAATGATAAGAAAAGTCAATGTAGCTAGTTACACGTGAGGAGAAAAATAGCTACAACTAATTTCTTCCCATTTGAATGTAGTTCTTATTTCTTTGATGTCCCAATTTCTGACGTCTTATTGCCTAATATAGGTCATTTTTTAGAGTAAATAAATAACCGGTCATAATTCTTTACTTACTGGGATTTCACAAGAACAGATTCGTAACATTCTACCTAATGTTAAATTTATTTAAAGCTATTAAGTTCAACCTTGTCATTGATAATTAAAGGTTCTTTTAATATCAGTATGAGGTTGTGGAGATTATTAAGTTTTTGATTGAGATCATGAACCGATCAATGTTAGACCACTATTAAAAACCTGGAAGCACTGGACAACCGTTTCATCCTATTGTGGGACTTCTCAGCAGTGTGCATTCACGATCCCAATCGTGTGATTCGAACCCATGGCCTTCGGTCTAGCGTACAAACGCTCAACCTCTAAACCACTGAGTCGACATCCAACAGTGTTAATGTCTAACCTTAACTGTGACCAGTGGAGCTAATCCGTGTCAGGTAGAGACAGGTATCTACTTCAGTATAATAATAAAAATGGTCGCGCAATTTCGCTCTTTTAATAATCGAATCAAATTGTTTCTTAAGATTTAAATGTGGTTGAATCACCATTCTACTTATTTCAAAAGGTGAATAGCTTGAATCGATTTGAAGACGACCTTGTAAATATTCTCTCCACAAACTATTGAATATTGTATTCAAGAGATATTAGTGGTAGATGTCACTCTGAAAGACATTTCTTGCGGCAAATCTTTCCATGATTTAGTGAAAAGACTTTTATCAACTTTCACATGAGGAATAAGTTACAGTAAACTGACCAATTTTAATGTACATGCTTCTGTGAAGTAAATTATTTATTTATTCGTTGAATCTTCATCTTTACCGTATTCAAAATCGTTTAACAAAAGGCAACATATATCATTTACATCCTCTATCCAGTAACGTAGAGTAAATCGATTATTAGATAATTTCATTGATGTTTCATAAGATTACTTTAAACACTTCAAAAGAATTACGTCTTAATCGATTTGGGATTGTAGAACATTTAACTATTAGGTTATAAGTGATTAAAATTGTTACCAACTCCAAACTTTGATTAACGTTCATCATTTCAGACGATTTATTTAATCAAATGAATATTCCTTACATTTTTTTGATTGCTCTACCTTTATAAAATATTTCGATTTGATACTATTTGGATCAATACTCACTATCTTAGCAATCATACAAATAGTATCCCTGAGAACAAGTGAGCACTAGATAGCTATTTATCATGGCATGCAATTCATGAATTATGATTTTTGTTGGTGCCAAGACTTAAGTCAATCCATAACGAATGTCACTTGCAAATTTCCACTAACCCCATAAATAAAAAAATGTAATCATGAAATCACTAGTGACTTATTTTGAGATGAGTTCCTTAGGTTCTAGTGATAAATTATGACTGTCGAGAGTATAATAAACATTGCATAACGAATTGACTACGGATGGGAATTGGTACTATCAGTTTGTAACTCAGTGTTCGCTATAAGACATGTAGGTCCCGGGTTCGAGTCTTAACGAGGTTATGGGTGAGCACTGCTACAGATCAGTTTACTGGGACAAAATGCCTTCCAAGTGCGCCCTAGTTTCCAATGGTGATCTAACTAGTCAATATGTGACGAATAATAAGTACTAGAGAAACAAATCACCATCATAACCTTACATTAAAAACAAAATTTTATGACTTAACAATTTACTACACACATACACCTTTGAAAATGACATTCAAAAGGACCGTCCCACTGAAATATCTGTCATCTGTATGCTTTCAATGGATTAGGATGGAGTTGTTTGTGATACCCCTTACACTTATTTAGATAGTTTACTGGCATAGTGTTTACTAGGGTTAAATAAGGTCATCATGGTCAGTATAATCGTATCATACAGTCTTATAATAGGATACCATTATTAAAACAGTCGATTATTTTATTGATTCGTGTACTCGGCATCAATCCACACTTAAAATATGAGAGCTAGTGATACCACACGACTACCCAAACTACAGTAGTCGGAGAGGGTTTCGACCGCAAAATTTAGTGGATGAAAATCATTTTGGACAGTTGACTAACTTTCCTATTGGTTCAGCTAGAAAAGGTGACTTAAATCCCATTACATGAACCTGTTCTACTCTAGCCCCACAATGAAATTGTATAATTGTAAAACAACATGATAAATTTGAAAGTATTAATATATTTTTTGTTCGTTAATATGGTTAAGAATCAAACAAAGGAAGCACAAAGGAGGCAGAAGTAGTGGTAGTAGGGATAGTAATGGTTATTTTTTTTAATTATCACGGTATGTTTTTTTGTGTCTGTGAAGAAAAAAACATTCACTTAAAGAACTAAAGAAATATGAATAATTAAGGTATTTTTCGCTGTCTGTTTTTTGTTGTTGCTTATTAAGAATAGTAATAATAAGAACAAGCCAATGAGTACTCCCACAAGATAATCGTTAGGATAAAACAAAACAAAAAAGAACGAAGCACATAAAGGAAAATTAGTGACAATAATAACTAATGAATTAACAATCTAAAAAATTAGCAGCCATTAATAATTCTAATGAAATTTCAGGAGCAATAGGAAATTCTGGTATTTCACTTGAACTATTTGTATAACGTACTTTATAAGCGAAATAACTGCAAACTTTTTGTAATACATGTGATGGTATTTCACGAAAATGGACAACATTTGTTTCATTCTCTTGAAATTGACCTGTATTAAAAAAAATAAGAGATAGGATATTATTTAATATAATACAATAAATAGTGATGTGAAAGCTAATGAGTTTTTTATGCCAGTCAGTCAGTAATCAACAAAGTACAACTTCGTACGTACGTACATCAGTTCGCGTTGCCACACCACATTAGCACAGAGATGCCGTGGTCGATTCAAATCCCGTAGTGGTAGAGGTAATAAAAGTATAAGTAGTAATCGGAAAGATTAGTGTTTGGAGATGTTAATTAAAGAGTAGAATACAGTGAAATAAACTTGGGAAGAGAAAAAAAGAGACAAGGGGGAATAAGGAGATCAAGTTTTGGGAGAACACAGAGAGTGTATGCACCTGCGCCATTGCAAACGATTTCGAGCCATGTCATTCAGGGTCTCTTACCACCGGTTGCTATCATCTCGCAGATCCTAACCAGGTGGTCTACACCTACCAACATGACTCAGACCACTTGTCAGTGACTTGTGCCATGTTTTGATCTGGCCGCCCCTGGCTTTCTTACAACCTACTCCTATACCGTAAAACATCGCACGTCGAGGCAGTCGGTTGTTGGGCATATGTAACACGTCTCAGCCATCTCAACTGATGAAGTTTCACTACGTCATCAATCGATTTGCCATCCTTACCAAGTACCCCTTTCATAACAACTGCATTACTTACTCGATGGTCCCAGAATATACGAGCAATATTTCGAAGACACCTATGATCGAATACTAGTAGTCTAGGAATATCCTCTACTCTTATCGGCCATGTTTCACTTCCATAAAGCAGGACGGAACGAACTGCTGCGCAGTAATCCCGTCCTTTGTCTGATAGACGGATATCTTGCCTACGCTATATAAATGACGCAAGTTAGCAAAAGCTAGTCGAGCCTTCTGTATCCGTGCTGAGATTTCGTCACACACCAGACCACAAGGGCTGATGAGACTTTCAAGATAAGTGAATTGATCGACACGCTCAATTACTTCACTCCCTATCATTAGTTCGGGTGTCAATACAACCCAATCCTGAAGCAAAATTTTACATTTCGAGGGGGAGAATCGCATGCCGAACATGCTTGCATTGTTGCTTAGAGTGGTCAGAAGACTCTGCATTTTGTCAGCGTCTTCACTATGAAAAGCGCGTAAGCCATCACATTGCCCTCCATGAGTAGATAAGGAAACCTGAAGGCTGCTGAGGAAACGCTTCTGGGACGAGTTCTTAACAGGCCACGAATTTCTTAAATGTGCATACCAAAAAATCCGGAATATGTGCAAAAAACAACAGTTGCGAGCTGCACTACTTACGAAAGATAGTTGGTATGCGATAGCCGTACTTATCCAAAATGATTCTTTTTATACATCAAATAAAGAACAAAACGTTAATGGAGTCTTCCCAAACTCACGATGAGCGCTTAAAACGCCTGAACCTTTTCTTTCTACCGTATCGCAGAATGCGAGGTAGCCCTATATTGACACTTCATATCTTTAAAAACGGTCTTATTTCGATGCTTCATCCAGACTAAAAATCTTCGAGGTCATAGCAAGAAGGTGCAAAACCGTGATATAATAAACGGTGTTCTGCTTCTCTATTTGAGTAGTCAATGACTGAAACGCCTTACTGAAACAAGTGACACCATCTTCATCGGTGAACATTCCCAGGAAGCCGAATTCTCACTGGGAGATAAGATGAAAGGATTAGCACATGTTCACCGGCCTTCTATCCTTATAACAGAAGACTGATAGGAATGCAGAGTTTTGAGCTGTTACGACAGACCCAAACGTCATGAGGAATGTTTGATAAGTGTCAGAAATTGTATTGGAATAAGACCTTATAAATTATGAAAGAGGCGATAACACTCAAAAATAATATGACGCAATATATCTCAATATTGCTTACAATAATGTATGGACGTTATGTAACCTGAAAAACCAAAGCTTATGACTGAATGGATAATGTTTATGAAAATTAACTAAGATTTTATGGTGAAAACGAATCTTAACTTGAAAAATATGGTGGTTAAATAAAAACAAAGTAACCCACCTGGACCTGAAAGCATTGCTTTTATGGTGCCACTCGTAAGAGCATGCTCTCGACGGACGTAAAACTCATGGTCATCTGACGATACGAGCTTTACATACATGGCATCTGCCCCCTCAGCACCCCCATACTTCGGTTCTGCACCAGCACTCGACTGAACCTCAGTCATCCCAATCAAGTAAAGCGCGGAAACCCAGACGCAAGCGGCGCGAGTGACCTTCAAAAAAATGGTTTCAAATGAAGGGGTACGAAGTGGGATGCAGCCTACAGACTCGAATATGCCAGACGTAATTAGCAAATTGTTTGTTTCTTAAAACATGATTCTCTACAGAAAGGTTATGGAGAAGTGTATTTGTCTTTATATTTCTCTTAGCGACTGAAGAACAGAACAATCTAGATGAGAATGAGTTATCGAGCACTTGCACTTATAACAATCCCTCTCAGTACCTACATGAGTAAAGCGATCGTTCAATTTTCCCTTAAAAGATTCAAAAAAATGATTCATGACCATAGCTATCAGTAGAGTCTCACAACTTACTGATTCAAACTGCGGCAATCTTTGCTCAAATTCTTGTGCTAGTTCTCTTGTTTTCTACATCGAGTAGACCTCCTCTTAAGTTTTACTTAGTACTGGAACGTATCAGTGGTTTTTCTAAGGGCAGAGAGCTATGAACAATATTACTCTTGATGATGATATACCACATTATCCTTCCACGATATAAGATAAGGGCTTCTAGGCAAGTCGAGTAAGATTAGTTTCCCAATTTGAGTGCCCTTTTTATTTTCACTTCTTTGAATATGCTCCATGAAAGTAGTACTCTTCTTGAGGTAGGGAGATGTAAAACATGATTTTTCCCCAGATGCGATTCTAGGTAAACTCCTAGACAATTTTGAATAATCCTTTAGACAAGTTATCATACGTTCTGGGGGGAAACCCTGAGAATGAATCTGATTTGTTGAATGAAGAACGTTCATGAGAAGAGACACCTAGAATGTCCTAAACGTGGATAAATTGGTCGTTTTAGTGGTGGAAAGTGCAATGCTAGTATCTTCTATGAATAACGTGTTATATGGAGAATCATTAATGTCGTTCACTAGGTTTTCATGAGGAGTTTCCCACAACAGTAGTAGTTCACGGTCTATTTTTTAAGGTCAGGGCCCAGAATACGTAAATGGAAATAAAAAGAAAGTTTTAATAAGTTAGTAGTGGATGACATTCTGAGTTTAAGAAAAGGAATCATCTTTTCTTAATAAGCTTTCCAGATCAATGTCTGAAATAAATTCGAACGGTACTTAATTCTATGAATAGACTACTGTTCTCTTATGGAAACTATTCTTTAAAACAAGCCTTTTCTGTTGGAATCACAGTACTCCTTCTATAAATTTGTGGAAACTGTTTATTAGTGGACAGTTTGGAGGATATCCAAGAATTTGCACCATTGCTGTATCTTTTCTGAATCTCCCAAATCCTATTTGGAAGAGGTCCAGTGTTTTCAAGCATTAATCACAGGAATTGAACGTCAGACATTGGAGTGATTCTGTTGTTTGGTTTTAGGTATATATCATGAATTTTTTCCTCTTTTAAAAGTGAAAAAGGTAAGACTCTACATGAGGCCGGATGGAATTAATCTAAGTTTAATGAGAGCTCTTAACACCAACCTGCAAAAAAGTCTTTAAGTTGCTCGTGCAGAGTCAACCTGGAAGGAATATTTGTCACAGAGAGTATGCAAGTCGAGGACGTTCCGTATATGCGACGATAAGAGCCATTTTGACCTGAAGCCTACGTTAGGATTTGAAGATACGAACGAGATTAAAACATAAGGTTTTATGTTTTAAGAGAGAATTTTGATCGCGAAGATGAGGACTTATCATCACCTATCAGTGGAATAGAATTCTTATTTCATTTTAATTTGTTAATTAATCTGATATTATATTAAATTGCAGCTAATAATTCCAACGTTATTCTGCCTGGAACCCTTTTGGGGCTACTGCCGGTCTCAAGCCCGAATAAGGAGTGAGATTTGGGCATCGTGTTAGTGATCACCTTCCGTGGAAAATTAACTCTCTAAAATACGCTAACCAGAAGTATCTCAATGTAGTTATATAAAAATAGTTACAAATGGATCACCCATTAGTTCAGTCGTAGCAACAGGGATAATAAGTTCATGTGTTTTTGATGACAGATTACGCACCTTTAAAGAAAGCCACGTATAACAACACGAAAATGAGTTATTCTGTTAAACATTGTAGTGTTACTAAGGAACCACTAATGAACGGAAAATCACAAAGGTCGGGATCAAAATTATAAAAAGAAACGAAAGAAGAATTCTGTGATCCATTGAATCGATCGTCTGCTAATTATTAGTGTGTCGGGCTATGATCATCTCCATTAACTCATATAGTTAGTTACAAAACCACGGAAATGTGGTATGGTAATTCTTATCAACATTTATTTCCGACAAAACGGTTGCATGCTATGGTTACGGAAATAAATTATGATTTACTACAACGGTAGGAGCATTGTAACGACTTTCAGGGGACAACTGTTGACGATATATTTGGATGCAAACTACTTTGGCACGTACTAAGAAAAACTACTATTAATATTGATACGGACCGCAAACCGATTACTTGTGTGTTAGTTGTGAAACATTACTGCTAATTGTTACAAAAGATTAGAAATTTAGAATTTACCCTCTACATGTGACGTTAAGGGTAATAAAAATATGTCGGCCGACTTGTTGTCACAGTCTGAGCTGCACAAGTTACTGATAACACACATGCGAAGAGATAATGAAGTGAACATATGGTTGGTAAGTCAATAAACATTGTTGAAATTAGAGATGCTTCTCCTCACTGACACTGTGAACTTAATTTGTAATGTCGACATAAGTCAGCCGAGAACTTTTATGCTGGTGACACTAAGATGACTAACATCTAACAAAATGTGAAACACTTCCCACCTCGGTATATGAGCAACAGTAAAATCAGTTAGCGACCTGTAGATGACTTTAATTGTATTGCAGCATATGACAACTTGTGCGAGAGTGTTTAGCATACTAACGAGCTAACGTTCGGAAGTATACAGTCATTCTCAACTTAGATTGTACAGCCGTATCTTTTGAAAGGATAGTGCACACAGACATATGTAGTTGGATTAGCCATACGATCCTTAACCGTCGGCAGCAAAATTACACAACAAAATATTCAAACATACTCCGCGCTGTATTCAGGAAGATTTGGGATGAGGAACAAGTGCCGACGGATTGGAAAGAAGGATATCTCATCGCCATACCAAAAAAGGATAACTAAGAAAACGTTAGAACTGCAGAGAAATAACACTACTGTCATTACCGGGTAACGTTGTCAACAGATTTTTACTGAATCGGACGTCAAGCTTCTAGATCAACAGGCCGAATTACTTTAGAGACGTTCGTGCTCAAACCATGTCGCGAAACTCTGGACCATCTCTGAACAATCAGTTGAGTAAAACTCGTCACTATACATCAACTTCATGGACAATTGATAGGTATTTAACAACATGGATAAGATAACCTTGTGGAACATTCTTCGACATATTGGATTGAGTAGCTGAGAAGAACATCATCATCATCCAGAATTGATAAGAAGGACTACAACGCAAAGTTCTGCATGAAGAACAGCTGACGGACGCATTCTAAGTGAGTACCCCAGTCAGACAAGCTGATTACTCTCACTTTTTCTCTTTCTTCTGGTTGCTGGAGAACATCGCTTATCACCCTTGGATTCAAAACATTGTTATGTAGCGATATTACTAACTATATGCCCATTAACTAAACACCTGTGCTATCGAGAATCACAGAAAAATTGTACTGGCAATGGGCTCTAATCACAAAATCATCAAAGCGGAAGAAGAGACACTTGGGAAACTAGATATTCAACGTTTAACACGGAGAAACACGAATGATGGAGAAGGTGGGAACAATGAATTTAATTGATTCGAGCTGGTCGGATGGCATGGCTCGGCCTTGCAGGCGTGTTTCCTGTTGAATGTTACCTCATATCGTTTACTCATATTAAATATATTGTTCTATTTCTAGCCTGGATAAGTTCTCCATCGTATACTGGTATTTGTTACGATACGATGAGTCAGTGTGGACAATGATGCGACATACACGTAATATCTTATAGATTAGGCAGTTCCATCATGACAACTGTACCATTTCAGTATTATTAGGGCAGTACTAATATCCTGGTAGAAGATAATTCTACAAAATAATCCACAAGCAGCTATTATCGTTTTTACTTTCAGAAAAACTGATTCGTCCATCTCAACAAAGCTTCATGACTAGACGCCCATGCTTCACGTCGCATTTGGATTTTCAAAAAGAAATTGCCCAGGGAAAAGATGTTGACCAGTCAGTGACAATTCTGAACTTCAATTTTAGTAAGTCCAACGACAGCGTCTCATACAGCCTTTTTTTTGAATTTTCTTCATTTTGCATAGAAAATACCATTTTATCGTGGCTCAGCTCTTCTTTAGCAGGATGTAGTCAAAGCATCCGCTTTGGATCTTGTTACCCTAAGCCTATGAATGTGTAGCGGTAAATAAACCCCCGAAATCAATAGTTCTGTAAGTCTCCGGCATTTGACGCTGGCCGAATTAGTTTCAATGCACTCAACTAGCTAAAGGCGCCCGGTCATGCATACGCACCAGATCACGAGTGGGTATGCCGTGCTTCACATCTCCTACGACCATTAGACAGCTTACACTGATCACTTCTCAATTTATAGATGGACTACCAAATATATCTTCCACCCCCTTCGTTTCTGACTTTTGGTTTGAATGGGCTGTCACATTTCGGATAACAAGGTTGTTTCTGGTTAAGGAGTTGTCAAAATCCAAATACTTGTGGCATCTTTCAATGTGAACAGTGAGTTTATATAAGGAAGTGTGATTGGCCCGTCAATCATTCTCCTTTTCATCAATGACGTGTACTCACTCTTTCAACACGGCAAAACTTTACTTTTTGCCAATGATCTAAAAGTACTTTATTCATTCTCGTCTCTTACCAAAGAAAAATGGTATTTCAGTAGTAATCTAAAAAGATATAGACAAGTTATACCAATGGACTTTGTTGCAGAATCTGGCTCCAAGCGTTGATATAAGTGGATTTATTTACTTTGACTGTGGCCTTAACCTAAGTTTGGCTTTACACATTTACATAATGAAACCTCTCAACAGTATTCATGACTTGTGCTTTAGGTATAGCAACAGTTTAAAATTTCACGAACTTACTGCATCTCAAGTATCCAAAGCAAGAAAGCTCATTGAACTAATAATAATAAATTTCAATAACTGAAAACATACCACTTGTGTCATACTTAAACATATTAACTTTTCTGATTCGACACTTTAAGGTTAGGGTTAATTTCACTTTATCTCAGGCTATGGAATGTCCTAGTGGGGTTCCCCAGGGCTCAGTATTAGGGCCTCTCCTCTTCTTGATCTACATAAACGATCTCCCTCAACAGGTAACGTCAGACTTACTACTTTTTGCCGATGACGTGAAACTTTGGAGAGAGATACGCAACCAAGACGATACACAGGCACTTCAGGAGGATCTGACTCGACTTCAAAGTTGGGCAGACGATAACGGACTTACGTTTAACACTTCAAAGTGTAAAGTAGTCCATCTGCGACATGTCGCAGACTACAGTTATAACTTAAGAAATTCCTCTCTAGTAGTATCCCAAGTCGAAAAAGATTTAGGAGTCCTGGTGCCCCATGATTTAAAGTCTTACGCTAATTGTGACAAAAATGCCTTCCGAGCTAACCTTGCACTGGTAACATTGAAGCGCATTTTTGGTCAGTTTGACGGAAGAACTTTCCACACAATCTTCAATAGTTTTATCCGTCCCCATTTAGAGTACGGAAATATAGTACTCCCCCCTCACTCCAAAAGGACAAGATCACTTTGGAGCGTATCCAACGGCGAGCCACGAAATCAGTTCGCGGACTCAAATCTAAGCCTTACGAAGAACGCCTCCATTCACTAGACCTTTACCCATTAGAGTATAGGCGTCTTAGGGGTGATTTATTAATGGCTTATAGTATTCTTAACACTTCTGGACACCCTCTTAAACATTTACTCAAGCTTAGTTCGAATAATAACCTAAGGGGTAACACCCAGAAACTGGAAACTCAATATAGCAAGACGGGATGTAGACACAACTTCTACTCCTTAAGAGTTGTCAAAAGCTGGAATTCGCTGCCCGCTGAGCTAGTCCAAGCGACTTCTCAGGAGTCCTTCAAGAGGCAACTTGACCTATACTTAAGGACCAAAGACAGCATCATACTATGATTCACCAATTTCTTTTCCTCTTTTATTGTTAACATACCTAGGTTCCTGCCTGGAGGATTTGGTGATCCCCTGCTACTAGACACGGAAGCCTGTTAAGCGAAAGCTTCTTCTATTCCGTCCACAACCATTTGAACCATTTATGTTATCATCAACACGTGTAAATGAACCATCTAATTTGATATTTGATTATCCCTTGCAATTAATTTAGACTCATAGCATCATTCTGAACTAAACGAACTCCCATTCCACTGCCGAATCTTACTATGATAATGATATATTTTATCATCAATTCATTTTTGTCTTTTTCTTTTTTTATTCATTTGGCAATACGTACATCACCATTTACTCTGAATCTGTATTGACAAAAACGCTTATCAAGTTACCTCATATTCAACTTTTATATCTTTATTTTTCCCCTATTCATTCCTTTTCCTTCTCTAGAGTCAATTCAATATTCGCCTGAATTCCACAGATACCGTCTAAATATGGCAAACATCATGCGAAAATTATTGAGACTTGTGTGTGATTGTATCTCTGAAGAAACCGATAAATGGCTCTCTCAAAACACATATTTACCAATGAGCTATTTGTGAGTAATAATAGTGAGTTGAGTGTAAAAAAGTGGTTTTACAACTTGTGAAAATATAGTCTACTTCGGTATTATTACCACTGTAATAATAGACAGAGTCACGGAATCGTAGCTATCCCATCATATGACTACCTAGTCTATAAGATCTTATGTGGAAGTCACATAATTGTCTACACTAACCCGTCTTATAGTGACACTCAGCAATTTGACGTCTAGCACTTCTGCTAAACACACGTGAGCTGGCAAAAGAGCAATTTGTTTGATGAAATAAGTGGAACGTTATGTGAACGCTTCTGCATAACCGGGCCAGGCCATTTCAATCCATTCTTCCTGCGTTCACCATTGTTATCCTGCTCTAAGTGTTACATGCCGATTGTAAACCTCTTCGGCAATTATATGCTAGACTTCAAAGGTCGTGGGTTAGGAACGAGTGCTACTACGGATTTATAACTCACGGACTTGAGCGCCCTCACACTTTACACCACATGTCGAGTATATATTACTGGTTGGATAAACTGACCATCTGACACTACACTATTTTTTTCAGATTGACACCACTGACGGTTCATTCGCTTTGTACATATGGAGGCCAGGTATTAAAAGGATTTTCCATTGAACCCCATTTGTAATATTAACTAGCATTGTTAGTTTAATAGGTAAACATTTATTCTGATTACAGTCTGAAAACGTGAAAAAACTATTGTCTGGACTGTCATAATCGCCATGATCCTATACTCAGTAAGAGATGAACGCAAAAACAGCCAGTATAGAGTCAGCCTCTGATGAAGTGGGCCTCGACATATACGATGGAAAATTTATGTCAACGAATAGGACCCAGAGGACGACAGACAAATCATGCTTAATAGAGAGGCACTAGAGTATGTGGAAGCTCTCCCATATCAGGGTAGAATAATCGCTAAACAAGGAGGATTGGCAAGGAAAAAGCTACATTCCTACTGTTGAAGAATATATAGAACTCAATACAACTGTTAACCAACATCAAAGTCACAATCCTCAGTACGACGGCCAAACAGTCCTATTGTAAGAAGCTGAAACTTAGAGACTTACTTTTACTTACTTACGCCTGTTACTCCTCGTGAAGAAGCATAGGCCGCTCACCAGCATTCTCCATCCAACTCTGTCCTGGGCAATCCTTTCTAGCTCCGCCCAGTTGTAATTCATCGTTTTCATATCTGCTTCTATTATCCGACGCAATGTGTTCTTTGGCCTTCCTCTTTTTCGCTTCCCTTCAGGATTCCAAGTTAAGGCTTGTCTCGTGATGCAGTTTGACGATTTGCGTAATGTATGTCCTATCCATTTCCATCGTCTTTTCCGAATTTCTTCTTCAGCTGGAAGTTGGTTTGTTCTCTCCCACAGAAGGCTATTGCTGATGGTATCCGGCCAATGGATGTTGAGTATCTTGCGTAGACAGCTATTTATAAATACTTGTACTTTCTTGGTTGTGGTTGTTGTAGTTCTCCAAGTTTCAGCTCCATACAGTAGCACTGCCTTGACATTGGTATTGAAGATTCTCACTTTGATATTGGTTGAAAGTTGTTTTGAGTTCCATATGTTCTTTAACTGTAGAAATTCTGTCCTTGCTTTGCCAATCCTTGCCTTTACGTCTGCATCTGAACCTCCTTGTTCATCGATGATGCTTCCTAGGTATGTGAAGGATTCTATATCTTCCAGAGTTTCGCCATCAAGAGTGATTGGACTGCTGTTCTCCGCCTTGAATTTGAGGACCTTGGTTTTCCTTTTGTGTATGCTGAGGCCTACTGATGCAGAGACTGCTGCTACACTGACTGTCTGACTCCGGTCTTTACTTGGAATGCATCTGTCATCTGTCCTCCATGCACGAACTTACACACCAGTTCATCATATGAGTTCCGGATAATGTTGAAAATCTTCTCAGGAACTCCATAGTGTCGAAGAAATTTCCATAATGTCCTCCTATCTACACTATCGGATGCTTTTTCATAATCATGAAACTTAGAGAACTTCCACAAATATAATCCAAATAATAAAGTGCACATCAGTGACATTTTACTGCGGCAAATAACGGTCCAACTTCCAGCCTAAGGAGAAAGAAGGGGAAAACGCTGAATACGGACAAAACATACATTGTGGTAACCGACAAAGTGCACAGCAAACCAAGCCCTAATTCATAATTCCAAAGCCGAAAGGATCAAGTGGAAAGAAGGTGGAACACAATGTGCCGGCATTTGGAGGCAGACGTCAAAATAATGACAAGTGAAGACCCCAGGACAGAGTTGGCTGAAGAATCCTGGTCGGTGGCTATGCTCCATTAAGGGGTAACTGGCATGAAGTACTTTGGAAGAAGACCATCATCACAATGAGTGTAGTTGTTTGGTTTGAATACCCATCTTATTTGTGCCATAGTATCAAGCAGGCGGGCATGGTTGTCTAACTTATAACGATTGGCTCTGAAGTTATACAGTTTAATAACTTCTAGTACGAGACTGCCCACATTCTAGAATCAGGCCAGATTACACCTTTAGTACAATTTGATGAAGAATCAAAATCTCACTAGGGATAGATATTTTTTAAAGGATGGCAATAAGAATAAAAAAAATATAAACGTCATATCCTAGTGCAGATTAAATTAAAGGTAACTTCTGAGATCTATTTATGGATAAATATAAAACATATTATTACTGTCTAACTATTGAGTGCAATTTCAGAATTCTTGGGTTTAATATACAGGTGCGGTTTCAGAAGCCAGACCTCATTACCTCGTCCTACTACGGATGAAGAGGGGATCTGGTTTTGATATACAGAATACCAAGAAATGAGTAAGACCTGAATTATCCTCTTTTTCTTTCTAACAGATTAGGACAACTTTGAGGACATAATAGACAAGCAAAAAAGCTAAGAATAGACAAAATACCCGTGACATGTAGATTTACACACCGAATAATCAATTATTAGAACCCGTCACACGAAAATGTGGTATGTCACTTCAGAAGACTCATTCAACAGGGGACTAAACACGCTTAGAATCTCGCGGAAAAAGTTTGACACGGGCCGTAAGCCTTCTGTTGTCAGTATATGAATATGAATCTGACGATGTAAAAAATTGGCGAGTAATAACTGGAGACAAAGACTCATTTACTCTTCGGGTAGACTCAAATAATACGATAAACTGGTCTTAAGAGTGGCTGATGCCTATCAACGCGGAAAAGTGTGTCTGCATGCACTTGGGGGATTCAAAGGTTAATAAGCACAACATAGGGGATGTGTCATTACCCGTAGTCCGGTCTCATAAGGATCTAGGGGTGACAGTGAGTAATGATTTTAAGACGACGGCGCATTGCCGAGAGGTCGCAAGCAAGGGGTTTTGATCCCTCTGGGCTTTAAAAAGGACATTCACTAAGTTAGATACTATCATGTTCACCACAGTATACACATCCTTGGTGAGAACTAAGCTAGGGAACTGCTCTCAGGCTGCAAGCCCATGTTTAAAAGGTGACTCGGACATACTAGAAGAAGTACAGAGGGCAGCTACCCATGCAATTCCAGAACTCCGGGGTTTATCATACAAAGAGCGGCTTGAAAAACTGGACTTATTTATTCTGTCCCATAGCAGACTAAGGGGAGATCTAATTATGATGTACAGAATACTGAGAAATGATTTCGGACCTAACTTATTCTCTCTCTTTCTTCACAATAGATCGAGACACCTTAGAGGACATAGCAGGCGAGTAGAAAAGCCAAGAACGAACAAAATACCCGTGGCATACAGGTTTTCACACCGCGTCATCTATACTCGGAAACTGCTGCCTGAAGCAGTGGTGTCCGCACCTTCAATTGACTCTTTCAAGAAAAGACTGGACACTCACAGAAGTATACTAGAAAAGGAATAACATAGGCCGTAGGTCTTCTGTCCTTACTACACAACGTAAGCGCCTTCTACGTCTCTTGCGTTACAACGGTTAGAGGTTCATATTACTTGTTGGCTTACTTAAAGGATGCTACCGAATAATCAGCAGTATAAAAGTAGATTCTGGGTCATGAGGCGTACGAAATATAACTTGACACCTGACTAATAATAAGGAGGAATAATAAAGGAGTAATGATGGGGAATTTCCAAGAAATACTAGAGAGATTCCTTAAGAAGTGTCGCTATATATATGGGCGAAAATAAATCAGGTTGTGGCTTTTTTCTCAACTCGATGGGAATGGCAGGTTTTTTGTGAATTTCCCCGTCAAGTGGAAATGTCTAGAAATTAACTACTTGACCTTCCCCAAAATTACCACTGTATTGTCTATTCCCGGATCTTCCTCTGAGTTGTCTATCTTTCCCCTATATTAGCATTTCAAGTGGTTGAATTTTAGTGTAATTAACAGGCTATTCCACTAAATAGTCGATAGTTTTTACCTATAGGTGATAATTAAACGTCAACATTTTACTGATAGATATGGTTCTTTAACCACTCCTAAAAAGAGAAAGGACGTAATTAATGTGAGGATTATTAAGCATATTTATTCAGGAAGAATGATCTCTAGTTCAAACAAAGTAATGATGCATACCAGGGTTTACCTGCTATACCTAGGTCGCTTCAACGTACTCTGTGCAATCGAGGTTAGTTTTAGTTTTAAGAATATTTATTTAATGAAAGCGGGTAACACTATAAAGAATTGGCGCGATAAAGGTGTTTTAAATGAGAAATAGCGTCTTCATCACTTGGATTTCAAAACAGATCAGCAACTGTAGTTTTATGTGTGCGGTGAGACTATAATTCATGGACGACGCTGAAGTAATCTTGAGGGCGGACGCCAACTGATTAAGACTTAATGAGGTTTGTAAAACAGTCAGAATTTTCATATACAGTTAATGGTTAGGGTTTTCATCACTAACTGACATCAACTATAATGCTAAACATGATAAGACATTTACAAAACGTTGGAATATTGAAGGATATACTTATTTTTGAATGTGGGTGCGAATCGACTCCGGATTTATTCACAGAAACATAAGGTAAAACGGCGTTTCACCATAATTCTTGCTAAGTGCAAAGGTCACTAGGGACTAGGTCGTTTTTCTATCCGTTCGTCGCTAACAACAAAACAACTACCAGTCATGTGCTGGGTTTCAGGGACAAAAGTGACTACAGAAACAGGCATGCAGACTTATCTAAAGTGTCTGTCATTCAGTAGTATGAATATTGTCAACAAAGTTCTGTATTTATGATGAGAGTTACATTTGCTTTGAGTGGAGTGAGCAAAATAATAGAGATTGGTGAGATAATCGTATGCAAACAGTAATACAAGTTAACTAGGTATAGAAATGGGAATTAGAAAACAAAACGTTTACAATGATATGTCAAAACATAGAGGATGACGAATGAATGCATCTGAAACTTGTCGATCTACTGTAAAACGTCTCACGCAACGTATCCAATTTTAGATTAAAATTCTCGTTCCGGATCCAAATAGGCCAACACCTGATTGAAGCTCATAATGTCAGTAGTTGATGTTGTCCCTTGGTTTTGGAATGCTCAGGAGTTTTCCAGCCCACTTATTTGTTTGCTTACATAGGACAACAGGGTAGACGACTACTCAACATATATGAAAGATTTCTCAGTGAATGAAGTCACACACTATCAACTTATCCAGTACTTCTACTTATTAGTTCATGTCTAACATTAGCATTGTCCATTCACTGATTGCAGTAGTCTTACTTACGATCAAATAATAACAATCTAATAATTTCTTTTACATTCATATACTATGTTTCACTTCTAAGAAATGATAAAATGTGGAACGCTGCAAAATTTTCTGGTTTTTGTGATAAATAGGAAACTCCTTGTTTACATTATTAGTAACGGAAATTGGGTACTCGAATTTGTATTTAGTTAATAAGTTTGTAGTGTACAGAACAGTTTATATGGTTGAAAATTGACCACTGTGACTCATATACCCATTTCATATTTTTCTGTAAATAGTACAAATGCTAACACTTTTATATACTTGTTCGCTTTAAACTGATTTGTATTATTATTTGGATACAAACACTGGTACAAGGAAGCACCAAATACATATACACCACACAGGTTAATTGATTTGCGTGTAAGGACTGTGGTACTGCCCGGGTGTCCGAGCCGAATCAGGTGGTTCTCTTAGGAAACCGCTCCTCGACCCCGATCTACAAGGCAGTAGAGCAACGTTAGGAGATGCAGTTTTAATGGGTGCTGGTTATCAACAATAGGTTCCATTTGTTCTTTTAAAACCCTGGAGCTCTTGTGCACCATTGATTTGGAATCAGGGTTTCCCACTTCTAGGTGGATTGTCCATATCCACCGACTCGGTTAAGGCTCTGAGCATTCGCTTTTCATCTTCTCAGCTTCGTAAACATCACCCACACCGCGAGGAGGCAGTGAGTAGGATTCCCCTGGTAGTGGCTGTATACGCGTGGCCACGTGGGGGCATTCGGAAAGGGAGGATTGACTCTCCTCGATCCCTACGATATAAAAGCCTTTAGGGGCTGATGCTCTCGTTTTTTTTTTTTTGATAAATAGGTGTGGCAAATTCTTTATGTCTATATCTATGTATATGGAGTTAAATTAATGTATTTTCTTTTAGAAAATGGAACTTTGTACCAATCCTAGTTTAGTAATCCCATATGGATCTCATTCTTCAGGACAGTGTGGTTATTGTAAAAATAGTTCTGACGACAAAAAGACTAATTGGGGTAATGCTAAAATTATTTAGGAAAACACGTATTACTATGTTTATCTTATCAAAGGTATGATGGCTGAACGACTTACTGTTTCAGATTATCAATATATGATCGATCGAGGATGGCGTCGGTATGTTATTTTTTCCAATTGTCGAAATAATTGTTTACAGATCAGGTACTTACTGTTATAAACCTTTAAATGATATTACTTGTTGTCCATCATATACTATTCGATGTGATGCATTACATTTCCATTTAAAGAAATCACATAAAAGAGTGTTGAAAAATATGTACAATTTTTTAAAATTTGGACAGTTACCTTATGAAAAAATATCTCATCAAAAAAAGGATCTTAATAATCTTAGAACGGATGATCATCGTATGTTTGTTCCTGAGGAAAAAACGTTGCCTGTTTTATCATTTAAAAATGGTAAATTGATTATTATTTTTACGTCGGTAATTATATGTATTGTTCTGTTATCATTGTTTTAATTATAAACATTACCGGTGTCAGTCGTCGGTCATAATATTATGTATGGTAAAATTACGCATGATTATTTTAATGAAGATAGCAGAAATTCTTGACTATTGGTATGAACTTGTGTTTGTAGGTCCTATTCTGCAAATCGTTCTTTTTTCTTAAATCACACAATAGCAGTTATTCCATAGTCATTGAAAACATACATGCGTTCAAACACTACATACGTCGATGTGTAATTTTGCCTGTAGTAGTAGGACGTTAGACGAAATCTAGGGTTGCTCAGATCTAGACATTGCATCAATCCATAAATCGATTGATTATTGAGCTGAGTGATATTGGCATGTTCAGATAACCTGGTGTGAGTCCGCGCAATGACTGAGATTAGTGGCTGAAGAGATTGGGTGTCATGGCACAACATTGATTTTAATGCTGTTTTTGCATTCACTGTGTCTTCCCTTAGATATTGAGTTCCGAGATACTCTTTGATTTTTAAATTCACCCTCTTTTTTGGTTGTATTTGCCAACATTTCATCTTCATTGCTACTATGATTCAAACTTTTATTATTCATCTTGTTGTGTCAATGTGATATCGCAACTTGGGCTGATACAATCTCAAACCTTATTTTGGCCATGACTGACGTAACAACGTCACCTCATATGATGTTAAAATTAAAAAATGTTGTCTAACTAAAGTCAGTCCGTGATGTAAAATTATAAATTTAACAATTTCTAAAGACCCTTCATATTAATTATTGTTTATGCTTGACAATTCAATGTTAAACAGTCACCACATTTCAACAAAATGAAGAGAAAACAAAAAGCCAAAGAAATGTATATCAAACAGATTGTTTCGGCAATAAAATATCATCAACAGAAGACGCCCCTAATACATCACAATATACATTAAATACATCAAATGATAATAATAATAATGTGGAATTTCAAAGTATTTCATCAGGTGGTAAAATTCAAAGTTCATCGTCGCATGAAAGTCACAAAATGAAAGCTCATCTTCGTCGTTGGATAGCTAAACAAGAACATTTACGTCATAGAAGCCTAAAAGAAAATCGTTCATTTGAAATTTTACTTCAGGTATTATTTTCTAGTATATTTTTCAGAAGAAGTTATTATAAATTGATTTTATGTTGTGAAATTAAAGATAGCAGTTGACAAATAGATTGTTTAACTAACTGTATACTGTGAACACACGACTTGTAATTAAGTAATTTACAGTTTGAACGCCGTTCATCAGTCTTTGATATAAAGTACAAAACCTATGTTTACTGTGATCAACACTAAATGCGACATTACATTTATGTACTCAACTTAGACTGTGTACAATGAGTAGTTGTATATACTTATCAATGTAAATTAATTATGGGAAGTATATGTTTAAGCCGTTCGAAGTAAGAGTAGCAGCTCTTTTTACTGGCATACATTTTACTTGCTGGTTAGTAAGTTTCTGTAATCTGTTATTCATTGTCAACTATTGAGTAATCACATTGGAACCTTTTTATCTAACTTAGTGTAAAGAAGCGTGCATCATGCAGATGTACATTTAGACTGCGGAAATATTTAAAAATATATCAAGAGACTAGAATATGCGGTAACAGTGTACTAGGCAACTGTTTTGTTCTGCGCATGCTTGTTTGCGAGCTATACTTTTGAGTTTAAACCATCTAGCTTTCAACTATTGGGTCGTTGGTTTCATACGCTACTTCACGTACTTTAGTTCAGTTAACTGTATATCAGTATGAGTAGTTTCCACCCACATACGATCAAAATCAGTTGTTGAAGTCTTTGGGTTACACGCCTCAGAGACACTTGATTATGGGTTTTGTGCTGTTTGATTCCCATCAGAGAGGTGTAGCTGTAATCTAGAGGGAAATGATACTCCGTCGTAGATTCGATCCCATGTCATTCAGCTTTACGGTCTGTGACTTTACCACTGGCTTGTTAGGATCACGGCTAACCTGTAGGATTGAGATATTTACGATTTGTCAGTCACTTAGCAGGGACGAATATCATTTTCGTCAATCCTTTCTTAGTGCTGATCGGATTTCATTTCAAAGTCTCCTGTCGATCACTTTCAATTACCTGATATATCAATAGGGTGCACCTGATGACATTGCAACTTGATCGATGTTATTCAATCAGTCTTAAAGGATCACACTAACATGACATTGATCAATACTCCAAAAATCAACCAATTGTAAGTGTTGCTAACTTACTAAAGACAAGCATTTTTCATTGTGGAAATTTTTCAATTGTTTCTCATTTGTTGTTGTTATTGCTACCAGGAGTACTATGAAAGACGTCAGAAACGTTTAGATAAAAATAAACCAAAGCAAGTCGAAGATTTTCTACAATCTGAACCAAACAAAGGAGAAGGAAAGCACTTTATCGAAGTATGTGTGCAAATTTTCGTTTTTTTATGCTAATGGAAATAAATGATACTCATACCACTAATCCATGAAATTCCTAATTATTTACTTCACTTTATTCTAGTATCCTTTAATTGGTTGATGGTTTGTGAAAACGTCTGGGTTTCGAACTCGACACCCATTAATTCAAATCTTATACTGTTTTTTATTTTCGTATCGATTAGCTTGTGGTCAAATTCTCTTGTATAGTTCGTGTTCACTCACTCATTATGTAGACATTGAAATTCAAATATAATCATGAACAACAGTTCCATTAGATTATAGACTTTCAAGATTATATGATGACAAGCAGGTTTCCTAAATTTTAGATATTTATTATATATATGCCATAAAAGCACTAAATGTTAAGTTTTCACACTTACGTTCAAGAAAATGCGATGCTTTCTGACGTAAGTGTTCTCTCTCTGTGTTTAAGGCTTATTTCACTAAAGTTAATGATATTTATTACCCCCACTAGTTGAAGATCATAATAATGGATATCTTCAATTTCTACTGTTTACTGCTGCCAAATGCCATGGCATGACTAAGGGTAAGAAGAGTCAGCTCTCCCTTTCCAAATGCTCTCACATGGCCACGCGTATACAGCCACTACCAGGGAAGTCTTACTCACTACCTTTTCGCGGTGTGGTTGATGTTTAGGAAGCTGAGAAAACGAAAAGCGAATGCTCAGAGCTTTAACCGAGTTGGTGGATATGGACAATCCACCTAGGATAGTTGAAAAACGCTGACTCCAAACCGATGGTGTACATGGTATCCAGTATCCTGAGTGAGCAAACGGCATATGAACCTGTTGTTAGTTGAAAGACTAATATTTCACTTTTATTTTGTGTAGCATTCGTTAGGCATTATATTTCGCTTTGCTATTTCCTAATCATAATAAGAATCGGATGAGAACCTCATATATTTCAATAATCCGAACTACGAAGACATATCATTACAGTTGGAGTATGTGTAAGATTTTCACAAGAATCTTCTAGTTTACTTTAAACTTATCCACTAACTCTGATTGATTGAAAATGGACCAACAATCTCATTCCGATTTGATCTTGATGCTGAAATGCAATATGTATATTCATGGCTCTATCGTTCTAACATGTGAGGTAAATGTTTGTGTTTTATTCTGGTTAGCGTTTTTTAGCGAGTTATTTTTCTATGGTATGTGGTTGCTAACCCCATGCCCAACCCTCCTTCTTTACCCGGGCTTAGAACTGGCAGTAACTCTAGAAGAGCTACAGGCGGAGTTAAGGTAAATATTTGAAGCAATAATAAACCACTTTACTATTTTATTTATCTTCATTTCATGTTTATCAAGTTTTGTATATGATAATTATAATAGTTATATACTTTTGTAATTAATGATTCTCATATTATAGATTCGTTTAATACGTACATCTTCACCAACAGATATCGATTATGAATCTCGTATAAAATTATCTCATAGAATTTATGAACAATATCAAATTCATATACATAAAGATGAGAAAGAAGATTGTACTTGGGAGAAATTTCAACGTTTCTTAGTTAAATCTCCATTAGTATTGGTAAGAGATATAATAATAATAATAATAATAATAATAATAATAATAATAATAATAATAATAGTCTGAAGATATTTTATTCAGTAATGTAACCTCAAGACCCTGTTTTCAATTACAATGTGTGTGTCTGTTTAAGGGGATTGGGAACGGGATGATCAGTAGTATACAATGCTCTTCTGTGAATAGATTAAAGTTTCTATCTAATTCTGTTCATTTCTTACCAATTCTCTGGTTCAATATTATGTTGCTTGGTGTATAATTGTTCTGCATAATTTTATAATTAATCTCAATGATTGAGATTACAAAGCATTTGAAGTTAGACCACCATGGAAAAACTGGAAGCACTGGACAGCCGTCTCGTCCTATTTCGGGACTCCTCAGTAGTGCGCATCAACGATCCCGCCTCGTGAGATTCGAACCCAGGACTTATCAATCTCGCGCGCGAACACTTAACCCCTAAACCACAGCCGACATCCAACGGTGGTAATGTCTAACTTCAACTAATCCACAAAATTGAGTGACACATTCACCATTGTCTTCAGTGAGTTACTATCTCACAACAGACCCGATTGAACTCCATTGATGACTGCTTCTCACTAGAACTTCAGGAAATACCTCTTGAAGCCAGTCACTAGTGAGCATATGTTGATTAATATCAAAAGGGGAGGAGTCTCAGTTTTTCCATGGTGGTCTAGCTTCAATGGATTCATGATCTCAACTATTAAAATTACTATAATATCTACAAAAACCCCTTCTGATATTAGTTTTATAATTGTTCAAATTAGTTTTTAGTCTTTGTTAATAATAAATTGAAATTCTCTAATCATCCAATATTAGTTAAATTATAATAACATATTAACTCCTGTGGTTTATGGTTATCAAATTAAAACTTGACTGATAAAATTCAATTAGTCTTAGGGAATAGACAACAAAACGTTGTTTACTATTCAGTTATCGACTAGTGTATACATCCAAGTTTTACAGTAGCTCAGTAGTTATCGATATAGATATTGGCATTCAATGGTGCAAGCTTGAATTTCATATCAAGTATCAGAACTCACCTTCTTCAAGATTGTAGATTAACGTTCCAGATGAATAATATTAACCAGCTTAAAACCTAAATTCAAAGTTTTCCTCTGATTAGTTTCAACTAACTGACAGTTAGAGATGATACATGTTAATTCAATCATAATCTACTGACAGAATTTAAAATATATAATTTATATGTTATCTTAAAACTGTATGTGTAACGATACCACTACACATTTATACACAGTTTTCATCCAACTGTATCTGCTACTTAGATGTAGTGGTTGGTCATGTCATTCTCGATGGCCAGTCGAACTAGATTAGTAGGAATCCTCGTTACGTTAAGTAATACTACACCAAAGAGGCCGGTCAGAGAGAAGTAAGTTTGAAATCAGAGAAACCAAGGTTCAAGAGTGACGTCGTACTACTGACTATAGTCGGGTGTAACGGAAGTAAGGTATTTCCCTCTGAAAAACCCACATCTACATTATAAAATGCCGACCCTAAAAATAGCTTACCTTAGGTTACCTCACAGATTTCCATCTCAAGCAGTAAGGTTTGAATAATATAGGGCTGATATATCAAGAACTACTTTCTGAAAGACCGTATGTGACCTCCCTATAGTAATTGTCCCTTGGGCTCTGCGATAACTCCTAGATTGACAAGATCACACTTAACGTAACTCGCTTTTCAGGCCCCTCAATAAGAAGTATACATGTACCATGTAGACAACTATCACTAACCGGCTGCGTACTTGTCTCTAACTGTATTCAAGACTACCTTGTTCATACGCATAAGTTTAAAATAGAATACTGATGTATTGGAGGTCATTGTTAGAATGATTTTAAGTTTCACATACTTCTTTTTTACTTAATAGTAAAACTTATCTATAACTATAATCATCAACCATATATACTTGACGCTAAAACTATGAATGATTATTGTGTACAAATATTATTGATTAACATTCATGTGTAAATTTCCCGTCTATGACTGAATGAATTTTCTTAAAGGACGATTTTGAATGGAATTCAACTTCACCAATGTTTGGTTCTTATCATCAACAATATTGGCTTGATGGTGAAAAATTAATAGCTGTCGGTGTTATCGATCTACTTCCACGATGTCTTTCATCTGTTTATGTTTTCTATGATCCAGACTATTCATTTCTTCATCTTGGTACATATACTGCTTTACGGTGAGTCATTAAACACAGAGTTATTTTAAATAGTGTACTTCACTCACACCATATTCATGTCGATTAACTTGACTGCGAGTCGTGTGATACTGCCCGGGTACCTAGACCGAAGCAGGTGGTTTTCTTAGAGAGCACGCCCTGAGCCTTTGATCTGAAGGTCTGATCCATAAGACAGTGGAGCAACGTAAGGAAATGCAGTCCCATGGAAGCCGGTGACCAACAATTGGTTCATACGCCATTTGTTCACTCAGGATACTGGAGCCCATGTGCACCATTGGTTTAGAATCAGGGTTTTTCAACTCTCCTAGGTGGGTCTTTCATATCCACCGACCCGGTTAAATTACCGGATATTCGATTTTCGTTTTCTCAATTTCGTAAACGTCACCCACACCGCGAGAAGGCAGTGAATAGGACTTTTCTTATTGATTTATTTATTTGAACACATAAAAATTGGCACAAGGGTGCACCAACTTTATATGCGCCACACAAAACAATCAGAATTTGAAGAGAAGAAAGAAAAAAAGGCAAGGAGAGTTAAAAAAGAACAATAACGAACAGATTAGTGTAAGGTAGTGTAATAATAATAATCGGGAAACAGAAACGTACAATCAGAAGAGATCTTTCGGTTAAGGAAGAAGCAACCACTTTTTATGAAGAAAGTAACAGAAGGTTACAGCAGGATCGCCACTGGCTTCTATTCTGAGCCATATCTGATAACGTCTCTAGCCACTGTGTAGCACCATCTCTCAGACCCCAACCAGGGAGTCGTGAAGGACCAACAGGAGCCAGCCATTTGCAGCTTTCTTTCATCCCACGACACCACGTCATACAATGACCAGCTCTCCGCTTCTTCCAACTAGTCCCATAGTCGGCAAATAATGCACGACGTGGAATTCTCTGGGACGACATTCGCAGAACATGTCCAAGCGACCGAAGTCAGTGTTTCAAGATGGTGACACCAATTGCATTATCATCTCTGTGCCCGAACACACGATACTGAACCTCTGCATTACTAACATGGTGTTGCCACTGAATATCAGCAATCCTTCGGAGACAACGATGATCAAACATAGAGAGTCGTCTAACATCCTCAACTCGGAGAGGCCAGGTTTCACAAGCATAGAGTAAAACTGCTCTCATCGACGCGTTGTAGATGCGACCTTGTACAATCAGACTAACATCACGAAGGCGCCAAAATGGCCCAGATTGGCATAAGTCGCTTTGGCTTTCACTGTACGAGAATTCGCCTCATCACTCAGACCACCACCAGCATTTATGTAGGTACCCAGATACACGAACTTCGACTATTTCTATCTGCTCACTACCCACAGTTAGTGCAAGTGTCAGGGTCCTGCAAGCCTTATAAAAGTACTTTGCACTTGGAAGGGGCAAAGAACATACCGTAACTACGGAAAATGACTGCCAACTGATCAAGTGCGGATTGCATTGCTTATGTATCAGCGCACAGTAAGACAATATCATCCGCATACTTAAGGCCGAAAAGTCTTTCTCCAGGCAACAGATCCACACCGCCATTACTTACATCCATCAGAGCTGTTTCTAGAATGTCATCGATGGCAAAGTTGAAGCGGAATGGTGAGACTGTGCAACCTTGTCTGACTTCACTGCTCGAATTGAAGCCTAGTGGTCGGAGCGTGCTAATGAGCTAGAAGCAGCAGCTGCATCTGATAACTACGGGAAGCTCTTTCAACTCATCCGAGCCACTGGCAGCAAGAAGTCTAGTGTGGGCGAAGCAATCTGTGAAGATGACGGGATGCCAACAGATCCCAGTGGAGGAAGAAATCAGGAAGGAGCGCTGGAAGTGTATAGAATACACATCTTTGGAATGCACCCAACTGCGTCACAAGGCAAGCTCTTACATGGAATCCTCAATGCCAAAGGAGGAGAAGAAGACCAAATAACACATTACACTGAGAAATGGAGACATATACGAGAAGAATGAACAAGAATTGAATAGAACTAAAAAGATTGGTGCAGAATATTATGAATTCATTTTATTTCGTTAGGTTCTCATCAGTGGCTTACAACCTAAAATATTTAAAATTCAACATTATTACAGATATTGACATATTTATACATAAGAAGGTGATTAAGGATGAATAAATGTAGAATGGTGTAGCGAAGATTCCGATAGAGTTAATGAAGTCATATAATTTTGTCTCGAACAAATAAAGTTTGAGAGGGAAAGTTCCGGAACATTAAAATAGTGATTAGAACTCATGAAAATATATTAATGGTAATAGAGAAAATATGAATTGAAATCAGTCAGTTATGTATGATGTAATTTACACTTCAGAAAGAGTTGGAATAATGAATGACGTAATAAATAAATAAATAGGAGCAAATGAATAGAAAGGGTGGGGATCATTGTTACCAGGGTAAAGAAAGATTTATTACTGTCTCTTTTTGTATACATAGGTCTAGTGTTAGACGTTTGATTGCTAATGCTTCAGCTTCAGCCGGACAAATAGAATGAAATGACAATACTTACTGAAAATACTATGCTCGCTTCGATTAAAAGTCAAACAATTCACATTATTATTATTTTTAACGGCGTCACTTATTCACTCTCTTTTGTTCCGACAGGTTGCAGCCCGGATGCAATCAAGGTTGAATTCTACCACCACATACGCACGTGCATCAATCGTTTTACAAGATGGCCCGAAGTCCAGGTGCGGCGTGGTCTGCTGATCTGGACGTGAGACTGAAGTCTCGTCCGTAGATGGTGCAAATGACACGTGTTGTTGACCGGAACGTGAGAATGAGGTTTCTCATGTATCTAGTGCGGGAGCTGAAGTAGATGTAAGGATCCCGCTAGTAGGTCTAGCATTGGGTCTCAAGTTATCGAGTAGGGCACTGTCACTGACGTGTGCTGGTTTGAAACTATTATTGCTGACGATCTCGACGCGGCCATGTCGACCAACCTTGAAGGTCTTTTCGAAATCGTTACTGCTCCGTGGTGTGAAAAATTCCCCAGACAGACGCAATGTTGTGCCGTATACAACTTCAGCCGCGGAACATTGAATATCTGTCTTTAAGCTCGTTCTGATACATAAGAGGACGAGCGGTAAGGTTTCGTACCAACTGTCGTTTTCGTGTGCTCGAAGTGCACTTTTAAGTTGATGATGAAACCGTTCAACTAAACCATTTGCTGCTGGGTGGTAGGCGGTAGTGCGTATGCGTTCCTTACCAAGCATCCGGGTCAGTGAGGAGAATAATGCGAACTCGAATTGTTGTCCTCGGTCAGTCGTGACTGTCGAAGGACAACCGTCCAGCGCTATCCATCGTTCTACGAAGCGGTGAGCGACTGTCTCCGCCGTAATAGATGTGATGGGAATAGCTTCGGGCCATCTTGTAAAACGATCGATGCACGTAAGTATGTGATCATACCCGTGCGATGGTGGCAGTGGTCCCACAATGCCTATATGGACGTGATCGAAGCGAGCATTAGGCGTAGCAAACGTGCCAATGGGGGCAGCTACGTGCCTGTGCACTTTTGATCGTTGACATTGTAAGCATTGCTTTACCTACATACGGACATCTCTATTTATAAACGGCCAGACGTATCGTGCAGCGATGAGACGTAATGTAGCTGCGATACCTGGATGAGTCAACCCATGCAAAGCATCGAAGACGAGACGACGGTATGCAGAGGGTACGATGGGTCAGGGAAGACCGGTAGAAGTATCACATAGGATAGTACCTGAGCTAGTAGCTAGGGGTACTTCCTGGCACTGAAGGGATGTAGATTGTGGTGCTTCTGTACAAAAAGGATCGTTTGCTTGAGTGGCAGCCATAGCATAGACAACATTTGTATCTTCTAGATGAAGGCTTTCGTAGTTCTCCAGGTTTCCGCCCCATACAGTAGAACTGTCTTGACATGTGTTTTGAAAATTCTGACCTTGGTGTTGGTTGACAGTTGTTTTGAGTTCCAGATATTCTTCAGTTGTAAATATGCTGCTCTTGCTTTGCTGATCTGCGCCTTCACATCTGCATCAGATCCACCGTGTTCATCAATGATGCTGCCCAAATATGTAAAGGTTATTACATCTTCCAAAGCTTCTTCTTCTAGTGTGATTTGATGGGTGCATACTGTGTAGTATTCGAGAATTTTGCTTTTCCCTTTGTGTATATCGAGATCTCACCTGCTTCGGTTTGGGCACCCGGGCAGTATCACAGCCCTCACACATATCGAATGAGATTTGTGTGGCGCATATGTATTTGGTGCCTCTTTGTACCATTATCTATGTGTTGAAATAAATAAATATATCGAGATCTACTGCTGATGCTTCACTGGTCGTCTTCTCTTGTATTTGTTGTTGTGTGTGTGCGATAAAAGAGCCATATCATCTGCGAAGTCTAGATTATCCAGCTTCATCCTAACTATCTACTGTATCCCATGTTCACCCCCCCCTAGATATTGACATCTTCATAATCCACTCGATCACCAGTAGAAATCAATTACTATAACCACTAGGCTATTAATTTTTATTATTTCTATGCACAATTCCTATGAGAATTACTATTCGCTACTTCTTTTTCAATTGTATGTTTGTTTGTTTTTTTGTATCCTAGTGAAATTGCATTTGTTCGTTATTTATCTAATACTTATGGTATAAATTCAATTCAATCTGATGTATTATATCAAAATTTTAATTCATATTATATGGGTTATTATATTCATTCATGTTGTAAAATGTCATATAAATCACAATATGGTCCTGCTTATTTAGCATGTTCTGAAACTTATAATTGGATACCTATTAATCATTGTATACAATTATTAAATCAATTAAAATTAAATAATCATTATACAAGATTTTCATCTCTATCTTCAATTGATATAAATTCAATTCCAGTTACTATGGATATAGATACATTAGATTCACATATTTATTTTTATATAAAATACAATGATAATACATCGTCATCGTCGAAGACAATCAGTAATAAAGAAGATTTTATGAATCATACACCTGTATCTCTTTATAATTTACGTTCATATTTAAATAAACAAGTTATTCCTATATTTCGTGAATGGGCTAAATTATTAGGTAAACGTGTATTATCTGGACATTTTCAAATTATTATACATTCAAATTAATAATAATAATAATATGATGATGATGATGGTGCTAACGGTTGCCATGGTGATCACAACTAATGTGAAGAATAAATAGACAATAATACTTGGTAAGGATTATGTTTGATAATTATTTATTTATTAATTATTATTATTGTTGCTACTTAATTAATATTTTTTTAACCGCTGAACTGATATTACTTCCCCACGTCACGCCACCCCACCCCCCGAAAAAAATAACGATTATCATGAAAAAAGAAACCAGGCATTTTTGGCAATATAATTATGTTATTGTATTTCATTTTAAAACGATATCTATTTTTTCTTTGTAAACTAATTCATACATATACTGCGGTCTATATCAACAGTAGTAGTTAATGAATCACTTACAGAAGTGTAAGTGATAATGCAGTGTATACTACTGATATCGATAGATATAAGTAGTACGTATCATCAATAGACAGTGAAATACTTGATGGCAGATGGTTAAGAAGAGAATGAGAACAGAGAATGATTGATATGGAAATGAAGGGACAATGAAGTTTGAGATGATTCATTGACATTTTACAAATATAGTAATTATTGTATGGTTATAAGATTCTGTAATTTTATATTCAAATACATTTGGTTGTTCCTATTTGTGTTCTCGTTCACTATAATAGAAGTATTTACAGTACGAAATTGTTTTAAATGTTATACATGATTATTTAATAGTGAAACACACTAAATAAATAATTAATTTAACATCTGTACTATCTCTTTTTTATGATATACGACTAAATAAATCCGTTGGTGGATACGGAGGATTCTTACGTTGCTCCACTGCCTTATGGGTTAGACCTTTAGGTCAAAAGCTCTGGGTGTGGCCCTCTAAGAAACCCACCTGCTTCAGTTTGGGCACCTGGGCAGTATCCCAGCTCTCATATAAATCAAATGATTTATGCGGCGCATATCTTTTTGGTGCCTCTTATTACTGTCCTTGTAATCTAAAGTGGTTGTAACTGTGTTGTTTTTGAATCTGGAAAAAATGATTTTATTTAGTAATATAACTTTTAAGTTGGTAGTTATGGTTTATCAACAAGGTGTCTGTAGTCTTATAGGAAAATGTTTACACAACGCTAACAAGTTAATTGTTTTTAATTGTTCCCCATACTGATTTAAAAAGCGAATTCAACATACTGTTTCGCTAGTACGTATTAATCTTCTCAAATGTTCACTAGGAACTAGGAGGTCAGGATAGATTTTCATTAAATGGGCCGTAAATAACAAAATAACGTATCAGGGATTTAGAAATGATCTCATTAACCTCATTTTTATTTATCATTGTGGACAGATACCTTCTGGACAATGCGTTGCATATATCGTACGCTGCCAATTAAAAACATGGATAAAACTGCGTTTTCTGTGAACAAACATTTGTAAATTTTCCATGCTAATCAGTGGCGTGTGTGTGTGCCGTCAAAATGGCATATACATAGTGATTATTTTACATCATGTATTAACATAATGCCATTAAGCTATTAAGAATCTAATAGTGCGCTTTTTCACTCCTTAGTGACTCACTAACTGCCTAATATGGCAGCTGTTTCAAACATACTGGGTGTGGGACAAAGTATATTATTATTCTCAAACATCTTATGCGTACATAAGTGTTGTGAAGAAACCATTTCGGGTTTTTGCAAACATGCAATAATACACAAGTTTCAATATTGTTAGCATTATATCTTAAATGTTAAGTTGATAGAGCGTTTCTGGAGGAGTATCTGGACTGAGGTTACAAATCAGTCGGGATTTATGAACGAGTAGTTACTAAATTCAGTACGAAATTTCTGTATATATACTTCGTCAGAGGCACTATAAATGACGAACATTTTCTAGAAGATTTACACCTAGATCACTTTGAAATCAAGATAAAAGAATTACTCGATATCATATGACTTGTTTAACAAACCGGTCGAAGTGTGTATAAGTATTTGTGACGATGATCAAACCTGAAAAGTTAACTGGTCGGAATGGGACCACTAGGATGAGCGTAGTTGGGGCTTTGGGAATTAGTGTATAAGACTCATAAAGAAAATAGATCGCGAAATGTCTAGATACCTTAGATTAATTACACTTCAGTTGAGGAAGTAGTCATATAATGGAATTTCCGCTAAAAATATTACTTGTTGACATGCTTTGAAAATAGATTGTTGTAAATGGCATCCTACTCACATAGTAATGTATATAGTCCTTGTTTTGGGGTCGAAACACCGAAAAGCCTTAGTATATTTACTCCAAAAGATTGGTCGCTCTGGGAAGCTTTATTAAATGTTGTGATAATATATTTGGTGAACTGCTTCAGGTGTAGGTTAAACAATTACGTACACCTAGAAAGACTGCCACCTTATCAATGGATGGTTAGAAATTTAGTGTTTAGAAACAAGCTCCTGAGAACGAACAAATAACTGGGTTGGACATCAAATACATATTTATTAAGGAAGAGCGTTTAACAATCGTCTCCGACTAAGTATTACACTACAAATCATTTCAACAATACAACGGATAAACCAGCCAAATAAAAGTTCATGAATTCAAATAGTCAACGGATTCGATGTTCTATTTTATATTCGCTCCAGCTTTGAGCCCCCAAATGCCCTGGTACGGCCGAGAGTGGGGAAAGTCCGCTCTCCCTCTCAAAATGCTCTTACATGGCCAGGCGTATATAGCCTCTACCAATGAAGTCCTACTCACTGCCTTCTCGTGGCGGGGTTGTTGTTGACGAAAATGAGAGGACGAAAAGCGAATGTCCGGCGCTTTAACCGGATTCCAAATCAATGGTGCACATGGGCTCCAGTATCCTGCGGGAACAAATGACGTATGAACCAATTGTTGGTCACCGGCTTCCATGGGACTGCATCTCCTTACGATGCTCCACTACCTTGTGGATCAGACCCTCAGGTCGAAGGCTCGGGGTGTGGCTCCCTAAGAACACCACCTGTTTCGGTTTGGGCACCCGGTCAGTATCACAGCCTTCACACATATCGAGTGAGATTCGTGTGGCGCATATGTATTTGGTGCCTCCTTGTACCAATATCTATGTGTTGAAATAAATAATAATAAATCCAGCTTTGCCATATTTCTTATATCTCTTCTGTATCAAGGATTTGGGATTTGGATGAACAGGGTTTATTGATCTTGGAGACTATTACAAATAACTACAAAACTAACGATTGAATTAGCCCTTCGCTTAATATCAATGTGGTTGACTCAGAATGAAAAATACACAGATATATAAACGTTTGTTAAAAGGTATTCGTCATATACTAACAAAGAATAAGAAGAAGAGAATTCAGCGAAGAAAGTTTTCTTTTCGACGAAATCATTTACTTAAGTTGTACATTCGTATAAATAGTTAGATATGGAAAATGTATGTCTATAGAATGATAGAAAGGATTGTATCACAAAAATGGATTCAAGAATAAATAACAAATGAGGTTACGTACTAATCAAGGGGTAAGCAAGAAAATCGTTGATATTACCCGATCCTGTCAAATTCTCTAAAGAAATCGTTCAAAAAGAGACAACTGAAAAAAAAAACGGAATTGTTGCTGATTAGAATACTAAGGAAGATGAATGATGAATCTATTATTAATTGTGACCTCTTTGAATATCTTAAACCTTCTGGTTCCGTTGTACCAAGATTATATGGACTCCCAAAAGTTCATAAGAATAATATCCCTTTACGTCCTATACTTGATATGAACAACTTTCCATATCATTTGATTGCTAAATGGTTAGTTGATATTTTTACAACCTGTTAAAAATCATATCAATAAATATAACTCTCTTGATTCCCTTAACTTTGTCGATTCAATCAAAAATCTCAACGTAATTGGTAAGAAAATGGTCTCATTAGATGTCACTTCGTTTTTTTTTACAAATGTTCCTCTCACAGAAACTATATGTTTTTTATGTGACTATATTGAATACAACAACCTTGATATATGTATCCCTAAACATTATCTAAATGAATTACTTCTATGATGTACGCTCAACATGCAGTTTACATTTAATGATGATTTCTATAGACAAACAGATGAAGTTGCAATGGATTCTCCATTGGACCCTCTCTTGGCTGATTGCTCCATGGCCAATTTGGAAAATTCTGTACTTTGTCCAGTAATTGAAAGATTTCATTTACATAAGAGATATATGGATGACTTTCATCATTTGTGAAAAAGACATGGAACTCAATGAAATTATTAAACAGTTTCAATGATTGTCACCTCTCAATTCAATTCACTCTACAAGCAGAGGTAGATGATGAATTTCATTTTCTTGATGTCCAATTAAAAAGAATGCCTGATGGTTTTTTACAGCGATCTTTATATAGAAAACCTACTTGAAATGGGCAGTACACTAATTTCCATAGTTGGGTCCCATTGAGTAGAAAGAGGAACTTAATTCACTCCTTATCCTCTAGGATCAAGCGAATCTGTTCTACTGACACAATAGATGGGGAACTAATTCAACTCCTACAAGTTCATCAGAAACGGTTATCCACCTAGATTTATCGATAGTAACTTAACACCTAGAATTCATCATGAGAATGTATCGACAGTACAAAAGAAAACCCTGTTCATGAATATGGAATTTAAAGGAGACACGGCTGCTGAAATCTTAAATAAACGGATTTCAAAATCATTGAATAAAATTTTCCACACAACCAAGCTCCAAATTGTCTTCTCAAGCTGGCCTACCATTCCTGGATGTGCTAAAGATAAACTTTCACTTTGAGCCACATCAATGTGTATTTATAAATTTGCGTGCTCATGTGCGGCTCGTTATGTAGGCCGAATAAATTGAACACTTTTCAAACGCATCACAGAACACTATCCGTCTTGGCTTGTAAAAGAAGAATGTAAGACAATCACTAGTTTTATACAGGAGCATTTAATCAATTTTGGACACATCACTCCCAAGTATTCTTTTTTTTGAAAGTGATCTACAGAATCAAGGGAACTGGATCGAAGGGGTATGGAATCAATATTCTATACACTGCTGAGGCACTGGCAATTCACGAACGCAAGCCCGAACTTTGAGTGCAAAAACGATTTGTCCAACCTTTCATCCTTACTTGGCACTAATTCCCTTAATGTGTATGTTTCTGTTTTTTTTTCTGCACTTTTATATGATTATTATCGAATTTCTAAAATTACCATTTTGCATTTTAAACTCTAATCAGTTATTATTATGACCTTTGTTGTTTTGTTGTTTTTTCTTCATATCAGTCAATCGGACTATTATCTGATCCATAAATTATTTTCTTCCTTACCCCTTGATGATTAGTACGTTAACTTAATTTGTTATTTATCCTCGAATCCATTTTGATGATGCAATTTTTTCTATCCTCCTGTAGACATACATTTTCCATATATACGAATGTACAGTTTAATTAAATGATTTCGTCGATAACAACGAATAAATGAATTAAGACTGTTAGTTACTATTTATAAACTATCGTTAGATGTATCTTTTCTGTATAATTATTAAGTAAATAGATTATATACATATTACTTTTATTATAAACTTTCATTTAACCTATTGAATATTATTATAAGATTTACTATTCCTTATTTATTAGTTACGATCTCTCACATTCACAGTCACTTTTGATTTGATCTTGTATAATTGCTATTTTCTATTTTATGTTATGATGCGGTGGTCTGAGTTGCTTGTATATAAACCGTGTATGACTGAAATGTGATTCGTACAGTGGAAGCTGAGATTCTGTTCTGGATTCAGTGGGCAGGGCAAGGCAAGAAGAACCAATAAGTATTTAGAGTTGTCTATAGGCTGCTCGTACTGGTTAACGCGTCATTGGTTTGGCAGTGTCGAGGTCTTTAGTGGCCCGTGGATCTGACTCCATCTAGATCGTATGAATGTTTGTTATCGCCTATTCTCGTATATAGTCATCAACTTAAATCGCGTTAGTCAATAACGGGATTAAATAAGTCGAGTGACGAGAATGGACTTTTGAATACATATATTTTGTATATGAAGCGAATGGAATAGAAAAAGGAGAAACGACGCGGTGTGGAGATGGCGGGTAAGCCAATTCCCATTTAACTAAACGTTAATCAGTATTTATAATTACACAAAAGTAAGTTACAGACATGTAATGAGTAATGGGATAAAAAATGTACCCACACCTACGCGCTCTTATAAAAACATTCAAGATTGGTAAGCGAATAAATAACTAGATCAGAATGTGACTCAAGTATAATGAATAGAATAGGCTGTCTGACAGCTAGAATAAGATATATGGGCTTAACATATGACCGACACTACAGGTCATATAACTCGGCGTTACAACGTGATATTCAACGTGGCTTAGAGCGTAATAGGATTCATAAATAAAGTTCGATCGGTTATACAGTCGATTATCGCCGTGTTCACTCTATTTGAAGACCGACTATAATTAATGTCACGGAGGTGTTATGAGCAAGCACTTTATTTTATCTGGAGTATCCACATCCGAGTAGAATGTATCGCAAGAATGTAAAACCAATTTCCAAACCACAGCAAATGAAGAAATTTTTATTTAGGAACAAGAAGTTTTAATCACTAGTACAAAAATGTCTATTTGATACCATTCTTTATTACAATTGGCTTACACAACAATAACAATAACAAATGACATTCGTACTATCGTTCGATATTCACACAGATGCTGAAATTCGATTATCAATTGGCAAGTGACAGATACAACACTAGTTACACTCTGTAGCGGTAAATAAATCTCCAAAACTAGTTGATCTTTTATTTTCTCCAATGAGAATGGATGTGAACTCTTGCAGGAGTAGACTTATAAACGCAATGCGTCCAGTTAAACCTGTTTCCACTCGGTCGCAGTCAACTTATGTTTTCGTTCAACCTGTTTTACTAAATAGTACAGGTGTTTTCGTACATCACGATTCATTGCTACGACCTCGAAACGGTTATGGAGGACCCTTCGCAGTCCTTCATCGCATACTTAAATACCATATCATCGACAAAAACCGAACTTGTGATGATGTCAGCATTGGACTTCTTCAAGCCGCGTATTTGAAGGCAAACTTCATTGGCATTTGACAACTGACCCAAAACAACGTGCTCTGATAGAAGGTTGAAGTTTCAAGAACACTTGACTGACTAGTAAGATACTGGATAAATTTTTGTTTTATCACAGGGAGTGAGTTTTTCGGTAAATAAGCAACCAAAATAACTACTGTGAAACCTCAGGATTGTTGTTGACCTCGTTAATTTTAATGAGCACACTTAGGCTCAGGGCGCTCGGTCACGTATCCGCACCGATCACGGGTAGGTATGCCGTGCTACGCATACTATGAAACTGCTAGCTAACTTTGATCAAGAGGTTCTCGATGCTTTGCGAAATTCGCAAACATGTCTTCGATCCCTCTTGTTTCTGATTTGACTGGGTCGGTGTACTTTGGTTATAAAGATGTTACATGTAACGGCTTTGTCACACTTCGAATACTTCTCGCATTTTAAAATTTACATCCTCTTAACTTCGTACATATTTTGTCAACATGTCATCTTTAGAATCACAGTAAATCAACAGCGTTTTAACTACTATATTTCAAACATTTATCAATGCATATAAGCGGCTAAACTGCAGTGGTATTTAGGTTTTCCTGTACACTTACAGTACCTTGAGCATACAAACTGTCGAGACAATAGAAAACGAATCAGGGACATGTGAACTGGCGAACTAGTGGCTGAAATGTAAACGACGAGATATTGATATATTTGTAGTTCACCGCAGTTTAGAATACTTACTCCTAAGCAAACCTAGATCCTGGTGAAACAGGGGTAAGGGCCTTATCGTAGGCGACTCGAAGAGGAAGCTCGGAAGTAAAATCATGAACAACATCATTTTAGTGTAAATTATTAGAAAACATAATTGCCTTAGCTTTATCCCAGTAAGTTAGTAATCTCACCAGACATGACCCATAAAAATTCTCGTCTCTCTTTCATGTAATCCTCAAACATGTTCAAACAAATAACCTTTCCACCTACTGCAGAATCGGTTATGCGATTATCTTATTGAAGTTTATATCTGAGATCGTCCATCAGTTGCGTTGGCTCGTCTTAAGGTATGGAAGGCAAACATGTAAACGGTCATATCTGTACCCTTGACTAAAAGCTGGATAATTGACTCAGAGACATCGGTAGAACAGGTATAAACCTATCTTCGGCAGTTATTCAATCAAGTAACCCAACTATTTATACCTTGGACATTCCCGAAGAAAACGATGCACGGCCGTCCCTGGATAAACCGGGATATACGACGTTTACTAGGACGAAAGGAAGAATGTTGGAACAACGACATCAAACTTAACATAGCTTGTACGGTGGAATGCTAAAATTTGGACCGAGCCAAGCGTATAAATACAAGCGGGGCAGCTCAGCGATGATTGTTATTATTCATAAACAGCTTATAGCTACGTAAGTGGCGTGAAGAAACCATTTAGTTATACTTTAGAAATACAATAATGCATAAGTTCCAATAATGTTAGCATAATATTTGCCATATCTAAAAAACCGTCTCTGTGTAGTTGAGAAGAAAATCAAATTGAATTTTTTGGAGAGAACTTACGCGCGCCATTTGGGAGGTTGTTATTTCCCCTGGCTGAGTAGATTCTGTTTTTATTTTTTTTATTATGTTTCAAGACTACTGTTTACACATTAACTGAATTTATTTCGGTTAGAGCATCCGACGAGAGTATCGGTTTTGTTTCCAAAGCAGTTTATCGTCGGTACATTTGAGTACTTTATTTTCTATTCTATTTGTTAGTACTTCTAGTTCTAACAATTTACAGTTTTCCACTTTCTCGGTCATAGATAATTTTGTATCTGGGTACTTTTGTATCCCGTTGAAATCGGCATTCAGTGCGATGAGGGCAAAGACTAGTACCACGAAGTTTACATGAATTTGACGCCTGTGGCTTTCAAGCGGTTTGATACAAACGGTTGCGTATGACTTTGTCAGCAGTGCTGTTTGGACGCGAACAGCTTGTTAACCGACGCTGCAAAAATGTGTTTTAGCAAGCGAAGTCGCGATATATCGAGCAGCACTCGCTCTGTCGACACGCAAATTGGTGTGAAGCCACCTCAACTGAGATCGGAACCGGCTGACTCACATCGATCAAAGGAGGAAAGACCGTCTTCAAAGAGGTCTGTTAGTAAGGGCCTACAGAATACAAAAGCGCAAAGGAGGGGAAGTAGCTCTATTTATTAGGAATGCTATCCCATTTGCCATTTTTGATAGTCTATCCCTTGAGAGTGGGACGTGTGAATTAGTTAGTTGCCGCTGGGAATGCAAGGGACAAGAACTGCTGATTGGTTTGGTCAATCGCAGTTCAAGCTATGAGGTCCTGCTGAGCAGTCTCAATACTTGATCACAAAGTAGTCGATGTCTAATACTAGGAGACTTTAATGCACACATGGTAGACAGGAAAAATCTGAGGTTGTCACATGTGCCCTAGTGCAACATGTGAAAGATGCGACTAGGTACGACCCGAGCTCCGGATCATCCTTACTGTATCTTACATTGACCCATTATAAAGATGACGTCCAGAACCTCGATTACATGCCACCCTTAGGTAAAAGTGATCATTCAGTGCTAAACTTTGACTTCCATAGAATTGTCAAAATTGAACACGTGTCTTCTCAATTCAAACCTAACGTTTGGAAAGCAAACATACAAGTTACTAAACTCCATATCCCTTAGACTACAGCAAGGGCGTCAAGAAACTCCCTATTATGGTTCAGTCGGGAGGTCCGTGCCCTTCTCTGTAAGAGAAAAAAACTGTGAGATAGATTTGAGTTAATGGGGACTGGTGGGACGAAATCTCAGTATCGAAAGGCTCGGAATATCAGTGCTTCGACCGTCTGTAAGTCTAGAAGGTTTTACGAAGAGAAAATTGTCAAGGAATCCATAGAATGTCCTAAACGCTTGTATACGTATGCAGACCAAAGGACAAAGAGAAGAAATATTCCTGCATTATGGGCAGACAGTACTGCCGCATCGTTAGTGGGGGACGACTTTAGTAAGGTTCAAGTGTTCTCAAACCACTTTAGCAATGTATAAACCACAGAATCACCCTTCCTGTCAGCGCATACTAATTCCCCACACATACACTGGATAGCGTGACCATTAGAGAACTCGATGTCTTTGGTCTGCTAAATAAGCTTGACATATGTGAATCCACTGGTCCGATTAATTGCATCACAGGCTACTGAGGGAATTATCTAACTTCGTTGCGAAACCTTTAAGTATATGCTTTAACCTATCCGTAACGCAGGGTTGTTTACCAAAAGTCTGAAAGAACGCCATAGTAAGTCTTGTCTTCAAACCAGGTACGAAACATAAACCTGAGAATTACAGAACCGTGAGCCTAAGTAGTGTGGTTGTTAAAATCTTAGAAAAGACTATTCGGAAGGAGCTATTTAAGCTTCTCGATGAAAACCGGATCTTGTCGGAGAAGTAGCATGGTTTTAGAACAGGTTATTAATGTCTCTAACTTATTAGTGGCTCATGAAAGCTGGTGCACTCTTAAGGACCAAAAGTTACCTGTCTATGTAGCCTATATTGACTTCAGCAAAGCTTTTGACAAAGTTCGGCACAACCAGCTATTATATAAGCTAAGAAATGTCAGAATTGGAGTCAATCTGTTGATGAGGATAAAAAACCTCCTAGTTGGGCGCCAACAAGGAGTACGGTTGAACTCAAAGTTGTCTATCTGGCAAATTGTACCTAATGGAGTGCTCCAAGGTATTTCTCTTGTATGTAAATGACCTTCTTCGTTTACTGTCATCAGTCTTGCTATATGCTGATGATGTCAAGATATGGAGAGTGATACGAAGTAAGGGTGATAGCTTAGAACTCCGAAATTCGCACCTGATATGCCCTCATTTTTCTTGCCCTCCAAAACAGAGAATTTGCGAGGACACTCCAATAAAGTTTATAAGCCCAGAAAAAATTACTTGTCAGCTGACTATTAACTTTCCCATCGAATTGTCAACTGATGGAATTCATTACCTCAGCTTGTGGTTGAGGCTCCACCCGTAGACTCTTTCAAAGGAAATTTGAATTAATTGGGAGACTATCATCGCTAAGACTAACACAGACCATCAAGCCTCCTGTCCTTTTCAAACTGAAACTCATGCAGATAAATAGGTTAATAAGTCTTTGTCAAAAGAAGAAGAATATATGATTGCGTATGTATTACCAAATAAACAATGCGAAGAAGAAGAGATTAAAAAAATAAAAGTAAATCAGAAAAAATAATTACTGCATGAAGATTCGACAGTAGGATAAGTGTTTGTGCAGTAATAGTTTGGAATGATGCTATGAAAATTTCAATTAATTGCAAAGGATAATCAAATATCAAATAAAATGGTTCATTTATACGTGTTGAAGATAAATTGGATCTGAAAAGTGAATTTATTTGAAAGTACCACAAGTAATTCGTTTTTAGTTATAAACTTTGGATAATATATATTTGGGAGGAAAAAAGTGGTTATTAAGAAAAAATAAGGGATGAAAAGAATATCTAATGTGTCGGATGACCAAACATGATGACAGTAACAATAATGATCATAAGTATGAATATAAGCAGTCTACAGATATTAAAATGAATAAACTTTAAATAATCAAGTAAATAGAAAGAAAACAAAATAAACAGGATAAGTTTCAAATGTTCTACCTTGCTTTACGGTCAGTAAGATAGATGGACATTATTTGTATATATTCGTTGATAATCACATTGGCATTTAGAATATGGCACAAACCACTTTCGGAAAGAAAGTCATCAAGGTGACTTGTGAATCCGGTTATAGTTCCACTGCAATGGAGATTCACTTGTAATCTGTTCCACATGGCTGAGTAGCGAATAACGAAATATTCTGGCGTAAGTTTGTGTAGGTTCTCGGAATCGACAGAATATCCTCTTTGTTGCGCAAGGTGTGCGATGATATGATAGAGTACAAAGAGGTAGATGTATAACCCGATAGGCTACACTCATAGATTTAGAGTATCACGACTCAAAGTAAACGAATTAACTACATCCTGTTAAAAAAGATTTAAACCATGATAAAAGGAGATTCCTTATTTTAAATGAAGAAGCTTTTAGAAGAAGAAAACTATAATAATATATATTTCTGCATGCGCAGGTACACGTCATTTTTACAGGCATGATCTATAAATTACAACATTTGTTGGTTCACAAAATGCTTCGCAACTTATTGAGTTTATAGTTGATATAAAGTATACCCATAGAGCGCTTACTGTAAATTGTGACCTTGAGGGAATGCGTACGTTAAGTTTGTTCCAGACGTCGAAATTTTCGTAGCTGTGCCCTCAGAGCGAATTTCTGATGAAGAAGAAGAGAAACAGAAGAGCAGCAAGACACTAGGATATGAACGCCAAACGTTGCTTAACATTGTGTAGTAGAACAGACAGAGGTATAATATATTAGAATAAATTCATATTATCTCTTGTTAGAGTGAAATGAAGTCAAAGGCTCCATATTAGAGAACGTAGTAATAAAAAACAATGAGTTATGTCGTTTAATGAGTTGTAGTAGGCTCACATGAAGAAAAGGAAGTCAAGGCTGGTACAAGGAAAGCGGTTTATTAGAAGAATGTGTATATAGAGGGTGAAGTGTTAAAAAATACCAAGGACTATATCTTTTGTTGTCTAACTTTTTTTTAATTTTTTCTGTCTATCCGATGCCAGCCACACAATCCTAGTTTAAAAGTCCGTGTTAGCATGTTATAGGTTGTCATAGTAGAATAGCCAATCCAGCATAATATTGGAAACGCGAGTCTGGGTGGTGAGCGTAGGAAAACAATCTATATCACATACAAAATGTCCTGCCCCCACAAACACGGGTGGATTGAAGTTATCGCCCCCACCATCAATGCTTGCTGGTCAGTAACTCCATCCTCCCTTCTTTTGTGATGTTAAGCTCATTTAAGCTTAATTTTGTATATGTGTCATACCTCACGCAGTCTTCTGTGTTTCACATCCTGTTGGAAAGCATTATTTTTATAAGTACCTCTTTACAAGTTTATCATGCAGTTACAAGCTATGGACTGTGGGTAAAGCATCGTTGCAGTGCTTTTGTTGACTAGTATTAAATATAGTTTGCCAATCAGAGTATAAGCATTAAGAAGGGTATAATGTAGGATGATTGTTGATTAAAGCAGGCGGAAAACTATAGGAGTATATGAGTTGTAGATAAGATAACGAGTGGAGAAATAACATTAATTGTTAGTCAACATAGTGTGCAGAATAGTAAAACGTTAATACAAGATAAACAAGTAGAAACTCACAGTAACTTGGTGCTGATGTTGTGTTGTCCTAACCAGTTGATTGGTGACAGGCTCCATAGATGCAAGACCATGGTAGTAGGCAATCGATTGTGCGGTCCTCTTGACTTTCTGGGGGTGATAGTGAGTGTCCCTTAGCGATCGAGTTAAGTTGAACAGTATCGATGGATTCAGTGGGTTACCTGACTACTTCAAGTGAAAAATTAGGGTGGAAAAAGTAACTAGTACAACTGCAAAGTAGGAAAAATAAGGCAAACTGAACTTGAAGTTCATTGGGTTCTAAACATGGGGAGATCCTATGATGTCTTAGTGGGGCACAGATGTGTTCGTACGTGCAAGATCATTGCAAGTGAGGGCTTGAACAAGCAGTTTTACAAACGTATTTAGTTCATCTGCCATGCGAATTTTGGAGGGAAGACTGTTCCATATCATATCATACTTGGTGAGGAAGAAGTTTTCCCGAGTTTTTGATCTGTATTTCTCAACCTTGACCGTAAATTCTTTGTTTCGAAGTTCGTATTCATGTAAATCCCTAGCAAGAACTATTTTATATGTTGAATAAGTAAGGTTTTTGAGTAGTTTAAAGTAGAAAATCAGATTAGACAATATAGTAAGCCTTACTAAAATCGAAGCATATAATTATCACTGACTGACCAACATCTCTTCTCTGGGTAATTTGGCCAGTAAATTTTAAGTGCGATGTGGAACATCAGCGTTCAGTCATGAACCCATTATGAGATGACCTAATCAGACTAGCCGAAGGTAAAAATGATGATAGCTATTCATGGATTATTTTTCCATATGAGGAGCAATTAGCACAATCTGCAATCACACGGCTAAAAAGACTGTTCTCTTAAATAAATAACAGGACAAGAAAAGATCATTGAAGTCCCAACCTAATTACTGAAGAGAATGTGTCTCAAAAAAAGAAGATCAAGACAAAGCAAACTCCATAACATCAGGATTAAACGAACTACACCCTAACATTTTAAGACAAATTGCGTAATATTTTGCTGTTCAATTGACCACGATATTGAATGTGACACTAATGACTGTAAGGATTCAGTTGTCACTCCAATACGTAAAGTAGGATCAATACAACGCTCAACAAAATAAGGACCTCATAGCCTCTTCAGTGTAGTAGTTAAAATACTGGAAACAGTAGTCGAGAGTGCCATGATGACAGTTGTGGAAACTAACAACAGGGTTTCAGAAAAGGTTTATCTCGCACAACAGACCTTCTTATAGCAAGGGAGAGATGTATAGATGCAATAGACAATGAAAAATCAATGAATCTTGTCTACATAGACTTCAGTAAAGCATTTGATAGATTGCCAAAGGGTTAACTGCTCTTGAAGCTGGAGAATCTAGACATCAAAAAACTCATCAAGTGGATAAATGGTTTCTGGGCAGGTCTTAAACAAGGAGTAAGAATAAATTCTAGGTGCTCCACGTAGAAGAAAGGGCCTAATGGAGTACCGCAAGTCTCTTTATTAAATTGTTTACTTTTTATATTGTACTTAAGTAAACTCTCAACAATAGTTGAGTCCCCAATGCTGGTATACTCTGACGATATAAAAATCTGGCGAGAAATAATAGGAAATGGAGATGCTTGCGCATTTCAGGCAAACTAAAATATTGTGATTAGTTGGTCTAAGGATTGGATGATGCCTATCAACACGGTCAAATATGTCTAAACTCACTTTGTAGATACAAAGGCATATAGGTACAGCATAGGAGAAGTGCCTGTACCCGTGGACCAAGTGGTTTGATTTGAATAATAGAACACTAAGAAATGACTTCGGACATGATTTATCCTCTCTTTCTCCCTACCAAAGAATATAAAGAGCGAGCACAAGAGCCAAGAACAAACAAAACACCCGTGACATGCAGGTTGTCACACTGAGTCATCAGTTTTTAAAACATGTTACTCGAAGAAGTGTTATCTGTCACTTCAAATACCCCATTCAGCAGAACACTAGCCACACACAGAACCATACCAGAAAAAGACTAACATAGGCCGTATGCATTTTATTCTTACTTCACAAATCTGAAATTTTCCATAGGAAACCCGAGTAGAAGATTGCAAACAGCTCCGCTCAATTTTATGAAAACATGATTCCACACACACAAGTTATACCATACACACATACTCAAGATAATATATATATATATATATATATATATATATATATATATAACAGATTGAATGGACGAGTAAGGATTCATCTATGCTGAGGGAGTCAGTTCCAGTCTTGGTAACACCGCTGAGCCTGATGTTCTCACATTCATTTAGTCGAAGCAAATCACCAATATATTGGAAGCTGGTTCACATCACATTAATTTCCAAAGAAGATCGACATAGTGAACTTTCAAGCAGGTGTCGTCAGATTTATTACTTTTCGCTGATGATGTAAAATCCTGGAGAGAATTTCGCGACCAAGAGGATAAACTAGCACTTCGCGAAGACATGGCTCGACTTCAAAGTTGGGCAGATGACGACGAAGTTACTCTTAACACTTCGAAGTGCAAAGTAATGATCTGAGATTTGTTGTAGACTACAGCTACAACTTGGGCAACTCTACTCTAGAGGCACTGCAAGTTTGCAAATATCTAGGAGTGTTGGTATCTTATGCCCTGAAGTCTTATAATGACTGCCACAAACATGCCTTTCGAGCAAATCATGCATTGGTTAAGCTGAAGCGCATTTTCGGCCGGTCCGACGGGAAAAAATTTCAGCCTCATCAAAAATTTCACTCGACGTCGTTAAGAATACGGTAGCATAATATTTTGCCTCTCATTTCCAAAAGATAATGAAACTCTGTAACGTATCCAAGAGCAAGACACGAAATCAGTCCGGGTACTCAAATTTAAGCCTTACGAAGGGCGTCCTCAATCACTGGACCCATACTCATTAAAGTACAGTCGTTTTAGAAGTGACATAATGTTTAATAGCATTCCCAACACTTTATGGCATCCTTTTAAATAACTACCTTACCTCAATTCCAACATAAACTTCAGGAGTAACACCGAGAAATCGGTGAAAACACCGAAGAACGGGCTGTAGACAAACAGTCTATTCCTTAGGAGTAGTCAAAGGTTATAACTCGCCACTTGTTGAGTTAGTTCAAGCGTCTACCCAGGAGTTATTTAAGAGAGAAATTGGTGGTTTCTAAGGACTTAAGACAGTATATCACTATAAAATACAAATTTTTCTTTTTCACCTTTTATCATCAGTATACCTAGGCTTTAACCTGGACGCATCCGTGATCCACTGCTACTACATACAGAAGCCTGATAGTATTAATTTACTTCTTTTCCGTCCAGAACCATCTGAACCATTTGGACTGATCAATTCGAAGGTTGGAATAAATTGCATAGTTATGTAACAATTCTTATCGTTGAATAATTACGACCGAATGATGAGACCGACATTAGGTGACTATATAGCTATTTCTGATGAAATAATCACAATCAATTAAAAATAATTATGTTTACTTAAACGATAGAAATAATTACTCGGTATTGGACATTAAACGTGGTGTGGGAATTATTTATTCTAGGTCACTAACTATTAACACGGTGGGTAGATTTTCTGTCTGAGTGTTAGGTTGTCCGGTTTGTTTCGTCAATACTATCATCTCGTCGCCAAAAATAACTAGCAGCATGTACGTGAAATACTATGGGCAAAAAAACCAATAAGCAGAAACTCAGTTTTCCAAATGTTCAGGGATGGGTACCGTACAAAGCGTTTTCTGCAAAAAGTTAGTTGTTAAAGTTTCATGTTATAAGTATTTTCTTAAGAAAATGAAGAGGTTTCGGAGCCAAAATATGCTGAAGTTCCAAAGGATTGGAAGGAGCCGAAGTTTACTCCTGAGGATAATCCTCATGGGAGATTGTTTGCTTCGTCATCATACACAACGCTCTTCCCAAAATATCGTGAGAAGTACTTGGGCGAAATTTGGCCCGCCTTAAGAAGAATAATGATGGAACATGTAAGACTAATACGCATAGAACTTTTTATTATGCATATTATACGTATTCTTTAAATATCACAAAAACGTATTTCATGCCTTCTGTTCGTCAATTGATATTGTAGTGTTGGTTGACAAATTGAGCCCATATATCTTATTCTAGCTTTCGGACAAGTCAGTCCATTCATTCTAGTCGAGTCACATTTTGACCTTGTTAATTAATCGCTTATTAATCTTGACTGTTTTTATATGAGCGCATGTGTGTGTACACTTCTTATCCCATTCATCACATATCCGTAACTTATTTTTGTGTGACACAAAAAAAAGTACGATTAATGTCTAATGTTAAGGATGTTCAGGTAATCGTCGTTTACTAACTTGTTGGATAAGGTTAAGTGGGTGCTGAGTGAACATTTGCATTAAGTGGTCTTGTTTTTCCGATACCTGTGTGCTGTATTTTATAGTAGGAATATAGTTACGTTTAGTTAATTGCAATTATGAATACTATTTTGAATTTGAAAGATAAATTGTCGATTCATAATGCATGTATATAGCCTAAGCAATTGCGACTAACTATAATGAATTGTATAACATAATTGTTTATTTGAGTGCTATTCTTTCGAAATCCTTCACACCAGTTTGTTATGTTTCACATTTTACATGCTAGTTGATGTATGAATTGAAGTTTTTTCCGAATTTACATGTAATGGAGACGTATTTCTAATTCTATGAACAGCATATACGAGTGGAGATAGATGTGGCTGAAAGTACTATGGAAGTCCGAACAACTCCAAAGACTTTTGATCCTTTTATCATACTAAAAGCCAGGGATGTTATACGTCTGTTAGCACGCTCTGTCCCTATGGAGCAAGCTATTCGTGTTCTGGATGACGAGACATTCGCAGATATTATTGAAATTAACTTGACTAATCGTGAACGATTTGTTAAACGACGTAATCGGCTTATTGGTCATGATGGTGAAACGTTGAAAGCACTGGAGCTGTCTACTAACTGTTATATAGTTGTGCAAGGAAAAACTGTTTCTGTGGTTGGTCGATATAACGATTTAAAGGAGGTGTGTTTACTTATTTTATGTATCTGCAATATTGTAATTATTTGAATCTTAATTAGTTTTAACGTTACTATCATAATCTTAAAAAGACCTTTATAAAAGTAATGTAAACGACAACAAACAAGAATTAATCGTTATCTAAACTTAAGGAACCTGTTAACTGGTTGATAAGAACTTCTGTATATCGAGCAGCTAGTCATAATCATTGAGTTACAAACTTTAGAGTCAATTTTCATTAGTGTGTAATTTGATCAAAAATCCTATCATAAACTTTAGGTTTTGAAAAATAGCTAACTCGAGTATTGTTCTATCTGGCTTGTAATGATGGTATGGTGGTTATTTTTAGATTGTTCCTTTTTGTTTGTGAACTACAAAAGTCCCAAGCACACACTAATCACTTATCTCAGAAGAATAAAGGTAAATGCACTAGTCTATGGTGACTATAGTCGATCTTATAATTGGATTCATATTGCCGCTTGGTAGCGCTTATACGAGTGGCTCATGAATCTTTTGTCTTTATTTATCTCCAGATTCTATTAGTAGCACATAGGAATGACAATCAAGAAACGTAGTAGTGCTATCTAACTGGAGAAAAATTAGTTTTCCACTTGGGTTCTCTTGATTGCATAACTGCTTTAAAATTTTTATCTGGATTTGTATTATTATATTATATTATTATTTTGCTTTAGATTTCCGAGTATAAACTTTTTAAGGGGTGTAAAGATATTTGTACAAATCAAGAAAATTACAAGAAGTGTTAAGATACTGACTGCAGTATGACTTAAATGCTTTCACAGCGTGAAGTAACTTTTCACTGGTGACATAACACTTCTGGTTTGGATATATGAACATAAGCTCCGTGATCTCGTTTATTTGAATAGTTACTTTAACGTTGATAATTCGAAAGTTGTGACTCCAGAACGGTTGTCTTCCTTTTTCGGTCATCCTTGACATGTTGATTTTTGTGGACCCTATAGTGTGCATCAGTTGTCATTAGGTATATAATTTTTCTTCCGCTTTGCTCAGCTATTCGCCACCCCATTGGGCAGTTGATTAAAGGTCTATACCTTACACTTGTCGGCAGAACACAGGCAAAGACACTTGTGGAGAAAATGAAGTAGTTCTTGAGTGGAGGCGTGCCTTTCAGCGAAATTCTCCTATTTTCAAATAACAATAAGCGTGTTACGTTCAAATAATTTTGAGGTAGTGGGGAAGACTCGCAGGTGGAGTTTCGTACTATGAGCTGGATGGTTTGGTCGTGGAGCCTTCATTGTTTTCCTGAACAATATCAGCACAAATTTCATGTGGAAGTGAAGTGTTCGAATTTCTCCACATATGTATTTCAACACATAAATATTGGTACAAGAGGACACCAAATATATATGCGCCACACCATATTTGTGTGTGTGGGCTGTGATACTGCCCGGGTGCCCAAACCGAAACAAGTGGTTTTCTTAGGGGACCACACCCCGGGCCTTTGACCTAAAGGTCTGACCCACAATGCAGTAGAACATCGTGAGGAGATGCATTCCCATGGTAGCCGGTGACCAACGATTGGTTCATACGCCATTTGTTCCCACAGGATACTGGAGCTCATGTGCACCATTGATTTGGAATCCGGTTAAAGCGCCGGACATTCGCTTTTCGTCCTCTCATTTTTGTAAACGGCACCCCCAACCACGAGAAGGCAGTGAGTAGGACTTCCCTGGCAGAGGATGTATACGCATGGCCATGTGAGAGCATTTCGAGAGGGAGGGCGGGCCCACCCTGCTCTCGGCTATACCAGGGCATTCGGGGGCCATATGACTTATAGCTTGTCATATAGACCTCGAGGGTGATTGATTATTTTTGTTAGGTTATCTCCATCAAATCCTCTGTGCAATTCCTGGATAGGATTAAGGACATTCAAATCAACAACGACGAGATGACGATATCTTTTGATTTATCAGCTTTATTCACTTTAATTGAACCACGTTATCAGGGAAGCTCTACCCTTGATTCTCATCAACGACATAAATCTCTCAAAGTACACGAAGCTTCAAAGTCCACGTTCACTAGAACTCGTCGATTTATGCTTAACAACATATTTTCAATTCAAAAAGAAAATCTACGAACAAATGAAATGAACACCGATGGGACCACTAATATCAGGACTTATTGCAGAAGCAGTGATGTAGAGACTGTAAGACTCGATCTTACCCGTGATCAAGCCAAGTAATTGGATTCGTTATGCGGATGACACATTCGTTATCGTCAGAACGGACAAGCTGGAAAAATCTACACTCTGATCAACAACGTCTTCGATGATATTATCGAAAAGGAGCCACATCACAAACTATCATTCTTGGATGTATTAATCACCAGAACTGACACAGTGAAACTGGAGACTGAAGTATATCACAAGCCGACCCACACAGATCGAATTCTCAGTTACAGAAGCTACAACTCACAACTCACTGCCTTCTCGTGGCGGGGGTATTATTTATGTCCGGCGCTTTAACCGGATTCCAAACCAATGGTGCACATGGGCTTCAGTATCCTGCGGGAACAGATGGCGTTTGAACCAATTGTTGGTCACCGGCTTCTATGTGACTGCATCTCCTTACGATGCTCCACTGCCTTGTGGATCAGATCTTCAGGTCGAAGGTTCGGGCACCCAGGCAGTATCATAGCCCTCACACATATCGAACGAGATTTGTGTAGCGCATATGTATTTGGTGCCTCCTTGTACCAATATCTATGTGTTAAAATAAATAAATATTTGATCTGTTAAAAAGTTTATCATAATGTTTAGATGTCGGAATTTACTCATTTTCTCTATATATACTATTGAGTTTTAAATAAGTATACTATTTAGATTAATTATATTTTTTGTTGTTGTTTATTATATAAATAAAGGTACGTAAAATTGTTCAAGGTTGCATCTATGACAATATACATCCAGCTTATTCTATTAAAAGATTACTTATCATAAAAAAACTTTCTATGGATCCTACCAAACAAAATATATCATGGGATCGATTTTTGCCTAAAATGAAAAAGAAAGTACTTAGTCGACGTAGAAAACCTCACAAAGTACGTTTATATTAATGTATATATGATTTTAAAAGCGAGCCTATAATTTATAAACGAACCAATTAGATTTAGAATAACAGGTCTTGGATTTTGGTGCGAAATTCACTCAATTTATTTGGCTAAATAACAATTTGACGTTGTAGCTAATGTCAGTTCGTGATGAAAAACCCTGAATTTAATTCCTAACGTATAACCATCAACTTTAAATCATAATGCTTATTCTTCAAACTGCTTTATACAGTGGTCTTAAATGCTGCGCGGCAGTTCGTTCTGTTTTAATTTACGGCAGCGAAACATGACCATTAAGAGTAGGAGATACTCTTAAGCTATTAGTATTAGACCGCAAATGCCTTAGAAATGTTGCTGCCATCTGTTGGGATCACCGGGTAAATAATAGTGAGTTTAGACACAGGGTATTTGGGAATGATGGTAAATCAGTCGATGAGGTTGTGAATCTTCATCGACTGAGATGGTTGGGCCACGTGCTGTGTATGTCTAAACAACTATTACCATGACGCTCAATGCTAACCGGTGTAAGGGATGGTTGGAAGAAAGTAAGGGGCGGCCAAATTAAAACGTGGCATCAGTCCACAAAGTCACCAACTTGTAGTTTGAGCCATGTTGGTAGATGCAGACTACTTAGTTGGGGTCCGCGTGACTTTCGTAACCAATGGTTGGAGACTCTTGGTGACATGGCTCAGAATCGACCACAATGGCGTCGGTGTATACACTCTCTGTCTTCCCTTAAGTTAGAGATTAAAATCACTTTATATTTTTCTTTCTATGAACTAATTCTTTCTTGCTGTACTATATCCTTATATGCAATCTTTTATATATTACCACCTCTGAATTCACCACTTTTATGAATCCGGTGTCCATCTTGTTGTGTTAATGTGGTATGGCTACTTGAACCGATGCATATATGTGCCTGATCCTACGTTGTAGCTGACTGACTGAAACTGTTTTATAACCCTTATTTAGCCGTAGTAAGAAGGTAGACACTCTCAACGTCACTGTAGCATCGCTTAAAGGTCGTCCATAAATTATAAACCTTACCTTTAAAATAATATGCTTAATCTCTATTGAGTGTATCATCGATTTAATTTTTTTTTGGTACTGTTTTTACGTTTAGGTACGTAAGAAAAAAGAATACAATCCATTTCCACCACCACCAGTTCAATCGAAAATTGATATTGAACTAGAAAAAGGTACATACTTCTTAGCTGAAGCTGAACGTAAACGATTGAAAGTGGAATCAAATATTGTTAAATCAAATCAAATATCAAAAATACGACAAAAAGCTAAACGTTCCGCTGCACTTATTCCACCTGATGAATGTCACAACAACAAAGATAATAATACCAGTCATCATAAACCAAAAAAGATTAAATTTGAGGAATAAAGATTGATTTATTGTATATTTCTTAAAATTGTAAATAATATAAATCTAGTAAGATGATAATTCTTTTTTATAATTTGTATTACAGGTTAAGATTTACTTACTTACGCCGGCTAATTCTCATGAAGGAGCATAGGCAGCCCATCAGAACTCCTCCTAGGCAATCCTTTCTAGTTGTTATTCATCCTTTTCATATCTGCTTGTATTTCCCGTCGCAATGTGTTCTTTGGCCTTCCTCTTTCCTCCAGGATTCTAAGTTAGGACTTGCCTCGTAATGCAGTTTGATGATTTCCTCAATGTGTGTCCTGTCCACTTCCAACGTCTTTTCTTAATTTCCTCTTCAGCTGGAAGCTGGTTTGTCCTCTCCCACAGTAGGCTGTTGCTGATGGTATCCGGCCAATGGATGTTGAGTATCTTGCGTAGACAACTATTTATAAATACATGTACCTTTTTGATGATGGTTGTCGTAATTCTCCACGTTTCACCTTGATACAGTAGAACTAACTGTCTTGACATTCGTATTGAAGATTGTGACTTTGATATCGGTTGACAGTTGTTTTGAGTTCCACATGTTCAATTGTAAGGATGTGGCGCTTGCTATGCCAATCCTTACCTTTATGTCTGCATGCAATCTTCCTTGTTCATCTGCGATACTTCCCAGACAGGTTAAGACTAAAAGAACATTTTTTTGTGGGCGTTCATCTTCTCAAATAATGAAGGAACCACCTATCTACCACTTCATTTTTTGTTCGTATTTTCATTAGAAAGCAAACTTTTCTGTGAAATGAAACTTACGGCTTTTGAGTTGGTTAGATCGAAAAATTCTAATATTGAAGAAGCAACGTGAAGCATAGAAGTTTAGCTGTTCCATAAGTGAAGCAAATTTATAAAATTTCCATTCTATTTTGATACGAAATATATTTTGTCAAAAAAACATTTCTCACGGCTAAAGTTTGATGTTATGGTGAATAAATAATTTGTGGATTAGATAATTGACGAAGTCGAACACAATCTCAGAATGGATTTAATGTGATGAATGCATACTATTTATTTATTTTAACACATATCCGTACAAGGAGGCACTAAATGTATATGCGCCACACAAATCTCATTTGTGTGAGGGCGCTGATACTGCCCGGGTTCCCAAACCGAAGCAGGTCGTTTTCTTAGGAGGTCACACCTGGAGCCTTCTACCTAAAAATCTGATCCAAAAGGCAGTAAAGCATCGTAAGGAGATGCAGTCCTATGGTAGCCAGTGACCAACGATTGGTTCATACGTCATTTGTTCCTCCAGGACACTGGGGCCCATGTGCACCATTGGTTTAGAATCAGGATTTTCCAACTCCTCTCAGGATTGGGTTGCATCGACACCCGAACTAATTATAGGGAGCGAAGTAATTGAGCGTGTCGATCGCTTCACTTATCTCGGAAGTCTCATCAGCCCTTGTGGTCTCGTGTGTGACGAAATCTCAGCACGGATACAGAAGGCTCGACTAGTTTTTGCTAACTTGCGTCATTTATGGCGTGGGCGAGATATCCGTCTACCAACCAAAGGACGGGATTACTGCGCAGCAGTTCGTTCCGTTCTGCTTTATGGCAGTGAAACATGGCCGGTAAGAGTAAAGAATATTCGTAGGTTACTAGTATTTGATGATAGGTATCTTCGAAATATTGCTCGTATATCCTGGGACCATCGAGTAAGTAATGCAGTTGTTAGGAAACGGATACTAGGTAAGGATGGCAAATCAATTGATGAAGTGGTGAAACTTTATCAGTTGAGATGGCTGGGACACGTGCTACGTATGCCCAACCCCCGACTGCCTCGACGTGCGATGTTCAGTGGTATAGGAGTAGGTTGTAAGAAAGCCAGAGGCGGCCAGACCAAAACATGCCGCGAGTCCATGAAGTCACTGACAAGTGGACTGAGTCATGTCGGTAGGTGTAAACTACCTGGTTGGCGACCGCGAGATGATAGCAACCGATGGTTAGGGACCTTGAATGACATGGCTCAAAATCGTTTGTAATGGCGCAGGTGCATCCACTCTTTGTGTTCTCCCAAATTTTGATCTCCTTATTCCCCCTTGTCTCTTTTTTTCTCTTCCCAAGTTTATTTCACTGTATTCTACTCTTTAATTAACATCTCCAAACACTAATCTTTCTGATTACTACTTATACTTTTATTACCTCTACCACCACGGGATTTGAATCGACCACTGCATCTCTGTGCTAATGTGTTGTGGCAACTCGAACTGATGTACGTACGTACGAAGTTCTACGTTGTTACTGACTGACTGAACTCCTCTTCATGTCCACTAACCCGGTTAAAGCACCGGACATTCAGTTTTCGTCCCCTCAATTTTGTAAACAACACCAGTGATGCGAGAAGGAAGTGAGTAGAACTTCCCTGACATTTTTTATATACGCCTGGCCATGTGAGAGCATTTCGAGAGGGTGAACGGACTCTCCGCACTCTCGGCCGTACCAGGGCATTTGGGGGCGATGGTGAATACATGCACATATGTATGTCACATATCCTTGGTGTTATGTCATTCAAACGTCTCATGTTATTACTTAGTGGAGATTTGTTTGAACAAATAAATTGTGGTACAAAGGTGCACCGAATACATATGCGCCACACAAGTCACTTGATTTGTGTGTGAGCTGTGATACTACCCGGGTTCCCAGACCGAAGCAGGTGGAGAAACGCAGATATAACGAATTACAATATTAGTCAATGCCTTTCTTTTACCAGTGATGTTTTAAGACTGATATCATCTCATTTATAAGTACTAAGAGAATTTATATCAGATGAAAATATGCAATATATCATTTAGAACTTTCCCAGTTTACGAAGATATTCTTTTAATAGTCAAGCTGAATGAACGGTAAATCCTGAATATTTCTGAAATGAAATTACGATCATAGTACATAAACATATTTTGTTAACATTATATTTATTCTCATTTATTTGTATGGCTTTTTATTACTATAATCCCATTTCTAATATCCGAACATATGATATAATGCATGTTTCTGTATATTCCGTGGATCGTCGTTTAAACACAATAGGTACCATAGTTGTATGCTGTTAGTTCCTAGTTCGGTTATTTATAATTATTATTGATAGTAGACACGGCCACTAGCTGTCATTTATGTTATCGTATGTTGTAATCAAACTTTAAGTAATCATTACAAGAAGCCATTCTGGTTCTAGACATACTGACGCATTTATCCTCATGAGTTGAGGTTTGTAAACGGTTTTTATATATGTATTTCATGGAAATCATGAACCGATTGATGGTATAATATAAAGTTCTCAGCACGAGGTATTACAACAGGTTTCCGTTTCTTATTTCTTGATCGATCCAGACAGTAAATATTGAGTGGTCGCTAGTTAGATATCAGCAGTTCAGGAATCGACATGTCAAGAATGTGTATTATTTTCAATGCATATCACCATCTAAAACAATGACTTCGATTGTGCTCTTCTCTAACTTGTACAGCGAAAGGTTGTAGAAATTTCACAAACGCAACTGAATAGGTTATGAAACTAATAGACATAATGATTTGTTAAAAACAAACAAAAAAAACAGATAACTTGTTGAAATCTTTAGATGACAGGAACAAGTGGCTCAGATATTCAAACAGATCACTTTCCAATACTATCTAGGTAAAACAGTTTCTATGGCGCTTTCATTGATTTTTGTTCATAGCCTACAGTTTAAACTAGAAAGTCTTCAAGAAACACATTTCACCTAGTTACTATTCATTGTGAATAGAAGAAAACAAACAAAAAAACACCCACTTTTTTTCTGTTCATAAATTTATTTACAATATTGACAAATGTTAATCCATTTATCACTGATCAGTTTTTTCTTCTTTGAATGGATTGATAAATAGAGATTGTCTTTGTAATTCTTCTTTTATTTTTTACATAAATTTGATCTGTATGTATAATGGAATCGAAATAGAATCGAATATTTAGATAAATAAGTAAATTTTATTTATTTAATCACATAAATATTGGTATAAAGAGACACCAAACAGATATGTGCCACATGAATCATTCGATTTGTGTGAGAGCTGTGATACTGCCCGGGTGCTCAAACAGAAACAAGTCGTTTTCTTAGGGGGCTACATTCAGAGCCTTCAACCTAAACGTCTGATCCATAAGGCAGTGGAGCAACGTCATGAGACACAGTCCAATGGTAGCCGGTGACCAACGATTGGTTCATACGCCACTTGTTCCTTCAGGATATCGGAGCCAGACTATGTACACCATTGGTTTGGATTCAGGGGTTTCTAACTCACATAGCTAGAGCCTCCATATCCACTGACCCGATTAAAACACCGAACATTCAGTTTTCGTCTTCTCAATTTTGTAAACAACATCCTCACCGATAGAAAGAAGTCAGTAGGATTTCCCTGGTAGTGGTTGTATGCACATGGCCGTCTGAGAGCATTTCTAGATGACTCTCCCGACTCTCGGCCGTACCAGGTCATTTGGGGGCAATAAATAAACACAACTGTCGTTTAATGTATGTTGCATGGTACTTTCAAGTGGCATTAAATTGTGATGAAACGTTTACATTCCCAAATGCCCTGTTACGGCCGAGGGTGTGGAGAGTCTGTTATCCCTCTCAAATGACCACGTGTGAACAGCTACTAATAGTAAAATCCTACTCAATGACTTCTCATGGCGTGGTTGCTGTTTACGAAAATGAGAAAACGAAAAGCGAATTTCTGGCGCTTTTACAGGGTTAGTGGACTCAACTAGGAGTTGGAAAACCCTGATTTCGAACTAACGGTGCATATAAACTCAAGGATAGTGAGGCGACATATGGCGTATGAACCTATTGTTGGTCACAGGCTATCATGGGACTGAATTTCCTAACGTTGCCCCATTACTTTGTAGATTAAACCACTAGACCAAAGGTTTGGGGAATGGCCCCCTGAGAACACCAACTGTCTCGGTCAGGGGACCCGGGAAATATTTCAGACCTCACACAAATCGAATAACGAAATGTGACGCATATATATTTAGTGCCTCTCTGTACTATTCTTTATATGTTTAAATAAATAAATGTAGTTCCAATCAACAGTTATCATCGACTTTCTATGTTGATATATTGATGACAACAGTGAAATTGTCGAAAAAATCATAAGTTTGTATAGAGTAAACTAAATTACTTTATGTAACCCAAGATTGTTTCCACTTGTAATTGTACTTCAGAATAGTAAACCTTAGAGAACAGTATTAAAATTATTATTACAATCTCATTAAAATGACAACTTATTGACAGAATCATTCGACTTTTGTTCACTGAAATAGCGTGTTCGAATCATAGATTACCACTTAATTCAGACTAGGCAATTGGGTAGTTATTAACAATAACCCTTGTACAAACAATGTGCATTGAAACCAAGTACATAAATCTCTACTTGGTGAATGAGTCACATCAACAATCCTAGTAACCGGTTCGCAAACCAATCACATTATTATATTCAAGCCTAACCGCGTAAGTGAACACTTGGTAACTTCACAATGAATGATTATGTCAACTAATAATAGAGATTAATAATAATTTGTACACATGATTCTTCACTGAGAATTGGACTGAGACATGTAAGTTAACAAGTGTAGACTATGTGACTGGGGTCCGCGTGATTGTCGTAACCAATGGTTGAAAACTTTGAATGACATGGCTCAAAATCTTTCGCGATGGGGCAAGTGCGTTCACCGTTTATCTTCCCTCAGATTTCGGGTCCTTGAATCTCATCACTTATTTTTTTCTACACCTAATCTTACCTATTACTACTGATACTGTTAATACTTCTACTAATTCGGGATTTGTCTGATATAACAACCTGAATCGATATACATATGTGTCAGGTTCTACGATGCGTACGTCTGACTGACTATCAACAGAAGCCGTCTAAGTCATTACACTAATAATCTGTTCGATTTAAGCTGCGCATCAGAGAAGCACATATTAACCATGATAGCTGAAATATAGTTTAAATCAGTTGATTACTTAGTCGTATCTCTCTGGTCTATAATACTAATGGGATTGTATAGATCAAGCTGTAATGTGTACAATAGTTTAAGCGACTTAACATTGTGTGCACTATGTATGGCCGTTAATTGCTTAGAAGTGATCAAATATAACGTATTTAAACCCAGACTTAATGCTATTCAGCACTCGGTTGTAATCCTAAAGCAATTTATATTCATTGTAGGCGTTGAACCCACCTCACCCAACGTGACATAACCAGAGATGTTGACATTCAGTTATTAGGTCTGCTATTTTATGAATGGTTGGTGTTTTGTGCTGGGCAGTCAATGATGTAATGCTTGTCTAATCCTTAATTCTGGTCTTATTCAATCAATCGAATTGCAATGTGACTACTAGTGCAATAGATTGGTTATCACGTGTACATGTACATCCAAAAGTCTCCTATCGATCGACTTTAGCTACTTAATAATGAACATGCATTTTATTGGATTAGCAGTTATTAAAGAGGTAGTGGAGAAGATTTGTAGCTCAGGTAGATGATTTTGATGGAGTTTTCTTCTTTGAGCTGAATGGTTTAGTCGTTGAGCTTTCATCGTTCTTCTGAACGACATCATCAGCACAAACTTCATATATGGCTCACAGCTTATCCTGTAGACCTCGATGTTGATTGGTTCTTCTAGCTGACCTTAAACCTGACATTGTTTACTTCTTTGTTTTGGTTGTATGTCTCATTAGTATGACTTATATGGAAAATTATGAACAAACATAGGAACAAAAATCAATAAGCATTGGTCTTACTCACTAACCGATTAAAATCATAGATTATAACTTATTAGGTTATAGTTTCATGAATATTACAAGGTTCCCAGTTCGATAACATATTTAGTACTGTGAGTATGCATTGTTAAAGGAACTGTATTGAACTAACATGAAATAGCTATCTACTTCTTGATAGTTTCAAAATGTTTTCCCAACTAATGAAATATACTGGTTCGTACTAATAAACAAATTTTCAAGTAAAGTTTTCAACTATTTTATCATTGATAACCAATACAGAATTTTAATCAGTCTTACAGTTTTACGTGCTTTTTCTAGTACTGGGGAATTCAGGATATGCACATTTTGTCTTATATGAGAATCATTAGTTGAATTGTTATAACTTGTGGAATACAACATGAATAAACCAGTATCTTAATGTTGATGTTCATATTGGAACTACAGTTCAGTATACCGTTCGCTTTAAAAAGGAATAATGGATAACGCAAGAATTGACATATACATATTAGACGATGAGTTCCAAGCATTAAGAAATGCAAAACTTGAATTCTACTATCAGCTATAATCTATTAATTTTATAAAACTGTTGAACAATGTAGTTTTATAGTACTTACCAACTTGTCATTTAATTAAATTAATCTGATTCATTTTCAATATTTGAATCAGATGAATTTTCTTTCAATGATACTTTTGGACCATTTGATTGTGATAATTTTTTTCTTTCCTCTTTTAATTTTTTACGTTCAGCTTGATGACGTTGACGAATACGTTGTCTCCATAATTTCTTATCTTCTTTATCTATAATTTCATGTAATAAACGACGTTCTTGATCAATGTTTAATATTTCATTTGATGTAATTGTTGTTTCAATTTGATTATCAATAGGTATTGGAGGTTTAGCAATAGGGATATCACCGATTTTCTCGCATATTACCTGAAAGAAAGAAGTAAAAGTAATTATCTGTTTGACTCATTGTGAGAATATTAAGATTTTAGGTGGTTGAAGGCATATGACAAGACACTCTTGATCTATGTTTCATTTTTGTTTATTTAGTTAAACACATAAACAATGGTACAAGGAGGTACCAAATACATATGCGCCATATAAATTATTCCATTTCTGTGAGGGCTGGAATACTGCCCGAATGCCCAAAGAGAAACAGGTCGTTTTCTTAGGGGGCTACATTCAGAGCCTTCAACCTAAAGGACTGATACATAAGGCAGTGGAGCAACGTCATGAGATACAGTCCAATAGTAGCCGGTGACCAACGATTGGTTCATACGCCACTTGTTCCTTCAAGATATCGGAGCCAGACTATGTACACCATTGGTTTGGATTCAGGGGTTTCTAACTCACATAGCTAGAGCCTCCATATCCACTGAACCGGTTAAAACACCGGACATTCAGTTTTCGTCTTCTCAATTTTGTAAACAACATCCTCACCGATAGAAAGAAGTCAGTAGGATTTCCCTGGTAGTGGGTGTATGTACATGGCCGTCTGAGAGCATTTCTAGATGACTCTCCCTACTCTCGGCCGTACCAAGGCATTTGGGGATATTTACAGAGTTAAAGGAACAGGTACTTCCTATGATATTCGAATAGACATTTCCCAGCTTTAGTGTATGAAATATTACCATTCAGCTATTCAGACGGCAACTGATCTTCTAACGGATAATTTTAATTCATTGATAACTAGGACGAAACGGCCGTTCAATGCTTCCAGGTTAATTTCATTCACTTCTCATCAATTATAATGTCTTAATTTAATAAATAAAGAAGTAATTTTAATAGTTGAGATTATGAGTCGATTGAAACTAGACCACCATGGAAAACCTGGAAACATTAGACGGCCGTTTCGTCCTCTTGTAGGACTCCTCAGTAGTGCGTATTCACGATTCCCCGTCACGAGATTCGAACTTAGGACCCATCGGTCTGGTGCGCGAACGAAAGGGTTGTCCAGTGCTTCAAAGTTTTCTATAGTGGTCTAATTTCAATTGACTCATAATTTTAACTATTAAAATGACTATAATATCCACAAAACCCATTTTGAAATTAAAGAAGTGGTTGAGTCAATGTAACTCATAGAACATAACATCATAAAACGATATTTTTAATGTAAAAATTACAGAACAAACATATATATATCCACATAAAAGTATACTTTCAAGCGAAACAGACACACACACACACAAATACAGACGCTTACATGACCTTCATCGTCGAATTCTAATTTTCGATGAGACCGAATCTTTTGTTTTAATTCTTTCTTTGCTAATTGAATACGACTTAATTTTTTCTAGAAAAAAAAGAGACGAAAAGTAGATTGTATAAACAAATACTTAATAACGATCTCACGTTTGAGCAATATATTGAAATGTCTAAATGATATCTGTAGTGATATTGGGTTATGGATAAGCAGATCTATCCATAAACAGGGATTATAACATACCGTTTTATAATCCAGCATTTATACAACATTAAATGAGTATTTCTTCAGTTGAAACTCCATATGCTATACAACTCCTAAAGACTGCTGTGTTGGCATACAGACCAGTTTGGAACAACCACTCAAACATTTATTTACACATAACAATCTTCTTCAGTGATTCAAATAGCTTTACAATCCCCCGTTTTATATACAAAGTAGTTATTTTTCAATTTAAATGTGGGCTAGATTACTGGTTAAGGGCCCAAATCGAAACAGGTGGTTTTCTTAGGAGGTCACTCCAGAGCCTCTAATCTAGAGGTCTAATTCACAAGGTAGTGGAGCAACGTCAGGAGATGCAGTCACATGGTAGTCGGTGGTCAACAATATATTCATACGCCGTTTGTCCCCTCACGACTCTAAAGCTCATACGCACCATTGGTTTGGAATCAGGATTTTCCAAATCCCCTAGGTGGATCCTCCATGTCCACTAATCCAGTTTAAGGGTCCGATATTTGCTCTTCTTGCTCTCAATTTCATAAACAATACCCCTGCCATGAGAAAACATTGAGTAGTACTTCCCTGATAGTTGCTGTATACGCATTGCCATATGAGAGCATTTTGAGAGGGATAACAGACTCCGCACACCCTCAGCCGTATTAGGCCATTTTGAGGCTAATATCAAACAGAGTTGAACAATACTTGAACGTTGTATGAGAATTTAAATATTAGTGTTGGTGAGCTTTAGTAAGTAGACTATTTATATTACCGAAATGTTGTCACTGAATTTACTAGTTAGTCTCTATCTGTATATAAACAAGAATTATAAGTGCTTTATATATGGGTTCGTACTATTTTTTTGCATACCAGTTGGAGATAGTCACTGATCTGGACTATAAAATAAAGTCAATCTTTAGTCAGTTAACTAGCTTCCGGGGGCTACATTAAAAATTACTTGAGTACAAAAGATGATTGAAGACTATAATATCAGGTATTTCATTAATTTGAATAAAAGGTTACTAAAAAAACAGTTCCACACTATTCAATTACAACTGTACATTCATTTTACATCTGAATTCCAAACATTAAACGATCACCGAGATTTAGACAACGCAGACATTGGCCACTAATGAATGTAACTAATCGACAATCAAACACACGCTCAATTGTAACTAGACGATTTATAATAGTAATGATTGAATGACAGTATGGCTTTCAACCTTCTAAATAGGATGGAAGAAACATGAATCGATCAATAAAATAACCGTCTCTAATCAACATTTAAAGGATTCCCAATACAAGTAGTCATACTTTATTGAGTTAAGATTAATACAAAAACAAACAGGAAGGTAGAACTACACACCAATTTATTTACAGATTTCCTAGTATGTTGATCATCTTCTATTGTATCATCATCTGTACTTGTATCTTGAACAAGATCTAGAGGTTTTAATTTAGTTTCATTCGGAATGACATTGATTGAAGATTTTTTAATCAATAAATTATCATCACTATCCATATTAATATCATTTTCATCAACATTATTATTATCAGTGTTTGATGTTATCAACTCTGTTGAATGAGGTAATTCCATCTTCATTGAACTGTACACGTTATCAGTAGTAGTAGTAGTAGTAGTAGTAATCGATAATTGATTGACATTATCATCAGATAAATTTGATACAACTGATGGAAAAGATTTAATCAATTTAACTGAATCTGGAACAAGTTGAATGTATTCTTTTGGAAGTGATGATATGAATGGTAAACCTGTATATAGGTATAGGATACATGAATTAATTTATTAAGATAATGCATATGAACTCATAATCATAAATAGTGTTAATGAGGATTGGAGCTGTTGAGCTTTAAATTACAAATGTTGGTATTTTGGCGTTAATCATTGTTTATGAAACAGTAGTAGTAAAAGTATGACTTGGGACAATTGGGGATGAAGAGTCTCTTATCACTTTCTAAATGCACTTATACAGTCATGCGTTTATCGTCTACTCTATAGAAGTCTTACTCACTACATTCACGTCGCCGGGTGTTTCTATAAGAGTGAAACAGCAAATTGAACATTGGTCTTATAACCTGGGTTGGTGAACACTGATACCAAACAACAGTGGGTGTGACGGAAGTAAAGGGGTAAAAATCTATAATAGTCAATGGATAGCATGAGATTATGTGACTTGACGTTGCTCTCATATCTCTTGATTCAGACCTTTACATTAAATGCTTTGAGCGTTAGTACCTTGGAGAGCCACCCGCTTAAGGTTATAATTCTCGGGAAGTATACTAGTCCTAAGAGAAATAACTAGGGGCACCAACGAAAATTCATAAACAATTAACTGTGATACATCGTCATACGTTTATGCTTTTTGATGAGCTTTTATTCACCTTAGTTTACATACATAGAAATTTCACATGCACCACCTGCTTCTATTTGGGCAACCGGGCAGTATCAACGCCCTCAAACAAATCAAATGAAATTTGTGTGGCGCATATTTATCTGGTACCCTCTTGTACCAGTATTTATGTGTTCAAATAAATAGATAAAACGCCCAGGTTAGACATGCAGTGGAAAATAACCTGAGTTGATCAGATGGTGAGACTGTGAAAATTTGTTGACTTAGATCGCTGAAATGTATTTTATTTACTATCAGTAGACGACAAAAGCAATTAACTAGTGTTTATTTACATTATTAATGTTACATTCCAAACCCTGTGACAATCGACGAATCGCAAAACTCTTTGTTACACTGGTGGACACAAATGGATATAACAATTATCTGACATTCTTTTCTCTTCGAGTCGATCCCATCCAAATTTACACCATTCAACTTCATCGTGAAAAAAATATTGAAATCACTTTGTTACGCTTAAACTAATTTATTTACCCAGGGAACTGATTACAACACTTACCTTCCTCTCTCTCTATTGACAAGTGGACTGAGGCACGCTAATAGGTGTAGACAATTTGGTTGAGGTCCGCATGATTATCGTAATCAGTGGTTAGAGACTTTCAATGACACGGCTGAAAATCATTCGCAATGGAGCAGGTGGATTGATTGTTTGTCTTCCTTCAGATTCTAAGCTTCCGAAGTATTTCTCATCTCATGAATTTATGTTATCTCGAATCGTATCTTCGATGACTAGTCTTTTCAATCATCATTCATATTGTTCCTACCTCCACTACTTTTTAATTTGCTCTGACAATTGCATTTCTCTGTGCAAATGGAGTATAACAACTTAAACTGATGTATATACATACATACCCAGGTCCTAGGTTATGTTTAACTTGATTGACTGACCATCTCTATACAATTCGAAGCTAGTTACTAGTATCAGTTCTTTTTTACTCATTTACTTGACTTTGAGTCATACTATGTGTGAACACTAATCATAGTAATTCGATTAGATTATCATTCCTCTTTACAACAATTTGAAATGAATGATTACAAAAGTGAATTAACATATTACTTACCAAGTGAATTAGCAAATTTTTCTACAGGTAGATCTTTTGCATTGAACACATTCAATAATTCATTAGATTGTTGTTGTTGTTGTTTTTGTTTAGTTGGATTTCGTCTAGCCATTAAACAATAATCGCGTAGATAAGCAGTAAATGCTAATCGTGCTGATTGAGTTAATTCCAGTTTACGTGCTAATAAACTTGATGATTCTTTAGAAACTCTTCGTTGTAACTTTGATTCAGGAAATCTATACAGTAACAATAATAATACTAAATTAATTACTAAGCATTTGTGAAGCATGAATAATAGACAGTGAGGAACGGACGAGAAACATTTGAATTTGTGATTCTGAATTTTTCCACTTGAGGTCAACGTAGAACCCATAGCATATTAGTTTGTTGGACCCAGTTTTGATCCCATAATAACACAATGAAATGAAATGCAAAAAATATAATAATAATAATAATATTAAGGTTGTTGAATGCGCATAGATTTACAAATCTTTCCGCATTTTCGTTTCTCTCTCCCAGTCCATAACGTCGCATGTCATTTCCATATCCGGTGTTGTCCATTCCGACCTTGGGGTTTATATTTCCCATCAGGATGGTGAGGTTCTTAATTGGGCACTTCGAGGTGGTTGATTGCAGCCTCTCATAGAACTGATCTTTATTGTCGTCGTTGTCACCATTAGTGGATGCATAACATTCATTGTGATCCCCTTGTTTTTTTTTGTTTTGAATGATGCTCTGATGATTCTGGATCCGTGAGATCTTTATCCTACAAGGGTTGGATGGAGAGTGCTGGTTGGCGGCCTATGATCCTCCACGAGGAGTAATAGGATTAAGTAAGTAAGAATAACTGAACGAATAAAATATAATACGAAAAGACAATGGAAAATATGTATGAAAGTTTACTGAAAGCAAAGAACGAAAGAAAGTTAAAGTGTGAATGCATCTATTTCATTGTGAACGATTCTTAACCAATGTGAACTAAAATTCTCAACTGCCGATAATGGTTATGGCACAAATCCCAAATAAGTAGTCTGGATATCCTAATATGACTCAGACTAACAGTTAGGCACTTTTTTGACTGATGCCATGTGTTAGTTTAGCCGCAAGTTAACAAGTGTATACGTGAATTGACTTAAATGTGAATAGAGATAGATGGCAGCTAGCAGTTGAATCCAGGACGCATACTTCTTCCTGCTCCAGACTCACTAGCTGGATGCACCTACATCCCAATGGATAACACGATGACGTTCCAAACGAAAGATAATGGATCTGAGTCCTGCGTTGAGTATCGACTCTGAGATGCAGATCAAACAAAGAGAGACTACAGATATATGATGGATAGGACAAGGAAATTACACATATACGCTCATATAAAAATAGGGTTGATAATAATAATAATAATTGCCAAGGTCAAAATGTAACTCTAGAAGCTAGAATAACCCATGTGAACTTGACATGGTACTACACAATATAGTGTAATTTTCATAATGAATCGAATCCATTTGTAATGCATACTTGCTTATTCTACTCGAAATGGATTCCATGACCTTAAATTCCCATAGTCAGTTAAATTTTATTGAGAATCTATGATTCTCAGAGGTAGTCACCTAGAAAAGTGGTCAATACTAAATACAAGAATGATGTTGTATATGTAAGTTATTAAGGTATCGACTCAATAGGTGAACTAATGAATGAATGAATGAAAAATCCTAAAGTGAAGTCGTCCACAGACGAGTTCTATTGAAGACGCTCAAAATGAAATATAATAAATTATTTTGTCTAATACCATTTAAGGATTGCAATAGTTCCCTAGTTGATTTGAATTTTTGGTAAAAATAGAGGAGAAAACTCCTCATAGGATTCAATACACTGAATGATTAAGATTGAGTAATTAAAGATGAGTATACATTGATACTAACATATAACTTACTTTACTAATTTTAATACAACAGAATGTTTAGCAAGTATATGAATTAGATTGTGCTCAGATGGTAATAGAAATAAAATTGATCGACCTATTTGTCCATTTCGTCCAGTTCGACCAATACGATGTATATAATCTTCAGTAAAATGTGGACAATCAAATTGTACAACCCAATGGACATTTGGAAAATCTATGAAAAGACAACAACAACAACAACGTTGAACAAAATAAGGTGAATTTTAATATGGGGAGACTCTAATTTCTGCACGAACCAATCAAATTTAAGATAACCGGTTATGGCGCAAAATTTATTTGTCCATTTGTCCAAACAGCATTTTCGCACTAAAAAATGATGTCAGTTAATGACGAAAACATTAAATCTAATCCTTAGCCCTAATGTTCAACTTTAAATCCTAATTCCTCATATTATTATGATTATTTCAACACATAAATATCGGTACAAGAGGGCATCAAATATATATGCGCCACACCATATTTGTGTGTGAGGGCTGTGATACTACCTGGGTGCCCAGACCGAAGCAGGTGGTTTTCTTAGAGGGCCACACACCGAGCCTTCAACCTAAAGGTCTAATCAACAAAACAGTGGAACAACGTAGAGAGATACAGTCTTAAGGTAGCCAGTGACCAATAATTGGTTCATACGCTATTTGTTCTCTCAGGATACTGGAGCCATGTGCACCATTAGTTTGAAACCGGGGTTTTCCAACTCCCCTAGGTGAACTCTCCGTGTCCATCAACCCGGTTAAAATACCGGACATTCAGTTTTCGTCCTCTCTCTTCTTAAACACCACCCCCGCCACGAGAAGGAAGTGAGTAAAACTTCCCTAGCAGAGGCTATATACGCGTGGCCTTTTGAGAGCATTTGGAGAGGGAGAGCTGACTCTCCCCACTCTCGGCCGTACCAGGACATTTGGGGGCAATCCACAGCTAAATAAATGTCTCTCAATGAGAATGAAAGATTGTTGTGCAATATTATGAATGGATTAATATTAGAAATATAAACACTTAAGTGTTATCAGTATGGGGGTTGTGGAGATTGTTAAGTTTTTGGTTGAGATCATGAATCAATCCCCATACTGATAATTAACATGTGCTCACTAGTGACTAGCTTTGTGAGGGAATTCTCGGAATTCTAGTGAGAAGTCGTGACCAGTGGAGCTAATCCGTGTCGGGTAGAGACAGGTATCTACCTCAGTACAATGGAAGTTGGTCGCGCAATTTCGTGGATTGGTTGATGTTAGACACTAACACCATTGGATGCCGGCTCAGTGGTCTAATGGTTAAGTGCTCAGGCGCGAAGCCAGTAGGTCCTGGGTTCGAATCCCGCTCGCGGGATCGTGGATGCGCACTGCTGAGGAGTCACATACTAGGACGAATCGGCCGTCCAGTGCTTCCAGGTTTCCAACGGTGGTCTAACATCAATTGATTCATGATCTCAACCAAAAACTTAAGTGTTAATTTAATGATTTAAAGTTTATAAATGATCGCTTGTTGCGAATTCTGTAAGTTATGAATTCAATCTTAAATAGGATGATGCATCTTAATAATAAGCAATACCATACCAGAACAAAATAACCATTGATTACCTTTTGGTTTTTGTATCATTTTCCAATATATATATATATATATATATATATATATATATATATATATATATATATATATATATATATATATATGAATTAATAAAATTCAGTGAACAATAAGAACAATAAAGAATAAATTCAGAACAGTTAAGATCGTTCTTCTGAACAATATCATCAACATAAACTTCTACCGTCAACTTCATAGATGAGTAAGATTTGTGAAATTGTGATTGACTTGTAAATGTTTGACGTAAGAAAGATAATTTGAATTATTTTTTTTGGTTAGCGTTTTTTTAGAGAGTTAGTTTTCTACGGGACATGGTCGCTAACCCCATGCCCAACCCTCCTCCTATATCGGGCTTGGGACCGGCAGTCGCCTCAGGCGGAGTTTCCTAAGAAGGATAGCCGTTACTATTTAGAAGACATATATGGGGAAATTGAAATTTTGCACAAACAAATTAAGTGAAATACTCAAGCATACCTATACTGAGATGTTAGTTAGTGTTTGAAGAAAATAACATGATAAACATACACGTACATATATGTATATCATTAATATCTTAAATCATATTGTACTTACCTAAACCTCGTTCAGCTAAATTAGTAGCTAACAGAACGGCACCATGTGGAGAATTAGCAAAGCGATCATAAACTTGAAAACGTTTTTGTTGATTCATATTACCACGAAGTTGTAAAATTTTAAAATATGGTCTAAGCAATTGAAATAATTCATATGTATATCGAACCTTAATATATAGAAATAACAAAAACAAACAAAGAATTAATGATAAATTAGTGCATAGTTAGGGGTGGCCAAACCAAAACGTGGCATCAGTCCACAAAGTTACTAACTTCTGGTCTGAGCCATGCTGGTAGATGCAAACTAACCTGGTTAGGGTCCGTGTGACTATCGTAACTAATGGTTGGAGACTCTGGATGACATGGTTCAGAATCGATCACAAGTATGCGTAGGTGTATACACTCTTTATCTTCCCTTAAACCCTGAGATTAAAATTACTTTATACCTTTCTTTCTAGTTCTCTCTTCCTATACTATATCCTTATATGCAATCTTTCTTTTATATGTTACTATCATGTTCTTTTTGTTGTGTTGATGAGGTATGGCAACTTGGACCGATGCATATATGTGCCTGGTCCTATGTTGTAGCTGACTGACTGAAATTAGTCCATTCAATGTTCAATATCTTTCAATGTGTGAATATTCAATCGAGACGTTCCAGTGTGAATTTAAACTGAAATTGAGTTACATAGGTATATTATATTTCGAAGATTGTTTATAATGATCAAGTTGAATGGTATTTAAAGTTGGAAAGGTTATTGAAACTTTCCAATTGCCCCTTTTAGTAAAAGCCAATATCCTTTTGTGAGATAAGAAAAAAGGAACTGGATTAGCATTGAAGGTCTTTTCGATTTAACAGTAAATAAAAAGCCTAAAAGGTAACGTCTTGAGACATGTAATGTATAATTTTTGGGTAAATGATTACTTTTGCAGTATTAGATCCATACATTCCAAAACTTGCCGCAGGGACCTCAAATTCGTGAAAAAGTGAAGTGTGTGCTATTTTAAAAGCTGACATTTTCTAGAGGTTCGTGAACGAAATTGAATGTTTTGATTTCAATGAGATTTTCTAATCTATTTTTTTCTTTGGTAGGAAGGCAACAAGGTTGAAGATACTATTTGCCTGTGGTGAATACCTGACTTCTGCTAAACCCTAGTACAATAAGTAGTATGGTTTCACCTCCGGACATTAAGTTCAGAGAATAGTTAAAAATCTCATACTGACTTAAAGTAGACGCTATCGATGTTATTTAATAACGACAATCATAGTTTTGTAATTCATCGATCCAGCTTAGAGAATGCAATACCATCCAAGATGTCAAGTTGAAATATGTACGAATCTTCTTTATCATTTTAAAAATTTACGAGATTGTTTATTGTTAGACAAGGTTTACATTTTCCTTGAAAATAGTTAATTGAAGATAAATTTATTAACACCGTTTATAATGAACTCAAGAAGTAATATTCAGTAATATTGACAATAATAAGTTTGCAATGATGGATATCATTTTACATAATTGCACAGCCCCAAAATGCTCTGATACGACCGAGAGTGAAGAGGGTCAGCTCTCCCTCTCCAAATGCTACCACATGAACACGTGTATATAGCCTCTGTCAGCGAAGTCCTACTCACTGGATTCTCTGACCAAGGGTGTTGTTTACGAAATTAAGAGGATGAAAAGCGAATGTACGGTGCTCTAACTGGGTTAGTGGACAGGGAGAGTCCACCTACGGGAGTTAGAAAACCCTCATTCCAAACCAATGGTACACATGGACTCTAGTGTCCTGAGGGAACAAATGGCGTATGAACCAATCGTTCGTCACCGGCTATCATGGGACTGGATCTCCTTACGATGCTCCACTGCCTTGTGGATCACACCTTTAGGCTGAAGGCTCCGGGTGTGGCCCTCTAAGAAAACCACCTGCTTCGATTCGGGCAGCCGGGCAGTGTTCCAGCCGTCACACAAATCAAATGAGATTTGTGTGGGGCGTAGTTATCTGGTACCCCCATGTACCAGTATTTATGTATTCAAATAAATAAATAAATACAGACCTGTTATACACTCTTTTATAGAGAAAGTCAAGATATTGACAGTGTTAACTATTGAGAATATATACTAACAAGCACATTTATCATTTATCAGCATACTGATTTGTAGAAGTAGTTCGTTGTGAACATAAAATTGATGGATGACATTTACTAATCGGTAATATACTGTTAACACAAACGAAATGTTCATATAATTTTTTCCGGAAGAAGATATCATATGTACATGCATGTACACGGCGAATCGGACGTGGAATAATTTGTTAACAAAAGAATGAAGATACTTTATTGACAGTAAGATGAAACTTGAGTAGTTTTCAGAAGATAACTAAAGTCAGTGTGATATCTACTAGTTGGTCGAATCGTGATTAATGAAGTAAGATCGAATCACATAAAAGTGATAACCTATGTATACAACATGCTTACTTAGTTAACTGATAAGATTGGAAATTTTTCTAAAAGTATAACAAAGATACTATTTAAGTGTGTGAATTGTGAAGAGTTTTAACCATAAACTGACGTCAGCTAAGGAATCATTGAAAATCAAAATGCAGTGGGTAGTTATTTCGTTCTAACTTGAGACTCCGAAGAAGTAAGTACTGAAGTACATAAGTAGTACAACCCTACGACGAGTCGAAGCCGAGATCGTTAGTTCTTGTAACAAGTGCGCCATTTCCCCACAAGTTAGTCAGGAACAAATCATGACCATTTCAAAATATAATGAATCTGCGATACAGTGCGACAGTCATTCAATGCCATCAGTCATGACTGTCTCAGTTAATAGTACTAGAATGGCATGCGCATGCCAAGAGACTTCGAGAAACTGTTAGACTTGACTCCTGTTGATGGAAATTCCGAAACTAGGTAAAAACACTCATCTAATCCCTTTAGTTTTTTAATAGTTCAAAAGCAAGTTACAACCCAGTGTATGAAGTAAACTCTTCTCAAAAGAAAGAAATATCCTGTCACAACTACTACAAAGATAAAAAAAGATGCAAGTTGGCAACAACAGTACACACACAATGACGAACCTGTTTTTGTGTTGAAAAAAATACAATGATCTTCTTCTTACAATGACTTTGGAGAAATGTCCACAATGTATCCAACTTTTGTTCCAATGGAACAATGGCATAATATTGAAGTAGTTCAGATGGTGTATGTAATTCATTTGATAAAGTTGTATTATTATTAGTATTGTTAATATTATTATTGACTGATACAGTTATTGGATTACGCATACTAAGACGAATAAGTTGATCTGTAGCTCTATGATAGTTGAGAAAGGAAAAAACAGGGGAAAAGGATCGAAAAAACAAGAAAAGTAAAATTAATTTTTTGAAGATATGAAGTAAAACAGAGTGTTGGGTCGGCTTCCGGAGAACTTCAACAGAGCCTCCAGAGGCCCAAAAAGGAGCCAAAGGGTTCTAGCCAATCAGAGTATGACGGAACGTTCGAGAATTCCAGTGTGGCGTGCTACCATTGGTTGGTAGCATAATATGACGTTAACGGATTGGCTGAAATATGATGAGTTAACAGACGCCAACATCTATAAATACCCTTGATTTTCTGTACTACAATGAACCTTGGGATAAAGTATTTTCTCTCTGGTGTTCAAGTCGCTGTGTAGTTCTAGACTACGGGTTACCGGAATAGCTTAGGAACAAGTATAGAGTTCAATTGACAAGACTTATCACAGAGTAGATTGTTTTTATAGTATACGCACGTTATTAATACATGAAGATCTCATATACATAAAAAAGGAGTTCAAGTTGATAAAATCCAAGGAGACTTTTTCAGCGTTTTTATTAGCTTCTGTGAATGAAACTTTTAAGATAAGAGAAATAATCAGAGCATTTAACTGCTTCACCTCCTATCATCAGATTGGGTGTTGATGTAAACTCATGTTTTGAAGTAATATTTTATATTTATATGAAGCAAAAATCATTCATCAGGAATTTTTGAACGATACTTAAGTCGTAATAGGAAGGGTAACGACGACTTATATTCCTTTCTGATTGTTTGTCCCTACTTTTAGTCCGTTAATTTTCTGGGTGTTCGAAGGTCATGTTTTTTGTTATTACTTAATACTGAGTTGTACTATTTCTAAGTGTCCTGTTTAAATATCACATTTTTCCTACATGTTTTCTTATTCCTATGCAACCAGCTAACTGTGAAAATGTTGTGTGCCAGCTTCCATTAATGAGTTCTTGATAGAACCATCTATGTTAGACTAACCGGAAACCATGTTTGGTGAAGACGCTGATAAAATGCCAGAATGTTTGGAATGCGCTTTTCTCCCTCTAAATGCAAGTTGTTGCTTCAGAACTGGTCTGCGTCAACACCTGAACTAACGATAGGGAGTGAAGTAGTCGAACGCGTCGACAACTTCACTTATCTTGGAAGTCTGGTCAACCCTAATGGGTTGGTGTCTGACGAAATCTCAGCACGGATTCGAAAAGCTCGCTTGGCTTTTGCCAACTTACATCACCTATGGTGAAGGTGAGATATCCATCTATCAATAAAAGGACGAGTATACTGCGCAGCAGTCCGTTCTGTTTTAATTTACGGCAGCGAAACATGACCATTAAGAGTAGGAGATACTCTTAAGCTATTAGTATTAGACCGCAAATGCCTTAGAAATGTTGCTGCCGTCTGTTGGGATCACCGGGTAAATAATAGTGAGGTTAGACACAGGGTATTTGGGAATTATGGTAAATCAATTGATCAGATTGTGAATCTTCATCGGCTGAGATGGTTGGGCCACGTGCTGTGTATGTCTAAACAACTATTACCACGACGCTCAATGCTAACCGGTGTAAGGGATGGTTGGAAGAAAGTAAGGGGCGACCAAACCAAAACGTGGCATCAGTCCACAAAGTCACTAACTTCTAGTTTGAGACAAGTTGGTAAATGCAGACTACTTAGATGGGGTTCGCGTGACTATCGTAACCAATGGTTGGAGACTCTTGGTGACATGGCTCAGAATCGACCACAATGGCGTCGGTGTATACACTCTCTGTCTTCCCTTAAGTTAGAGATTAAAATCGCTTTATATTTTTCTTTCTATGAACTAATTCTTTCTTGCTGTACTATATCCTTATATGCAATCTTTCTTTTATATATTACCACCTCTGAATTCACTACTTTTATGAATCCGATGTTCATCTTTTTGTGTTAATGAGGTATGGCAACTTGGACCAATGCACATATGCGCCTGGTCCTACGTTATAGCTGACTGACTGACTGAACCGGAAACCCTAATACATAGTTGTTTTTTTTCTTAAAATTTTGAATTAAAGGAGGTGATTGTAAACAGGGAGTAGTATGACAACGTAAAAAACACTAATTATTATTATTATTCATAGACTTACTTTGTTAAAGTGGCTGAAAATAATAAAGTTTGTCGATCAGGAGTTAAATTTTGAAGAATCACTTCTAAATCATCACGAAATGTTGGATCTAATAATCTATCAGCTTCATCTAATATAAGTAATTTTAAATTAGACATATCAAGAAGAGAATTTTCTGTTTGATGTTGAGCCATTCGACCAGGAGTTCCAATTAGAATATTTGCTCGTGATATACTATTCCATTCTTGATTTTTTAAAGCCTACAAAGAATGAAAAAACAATAATAACATTGAATATTAAACAAAAATAAACTTGAAAAGTCATATTGTATATAGAAAGTATACAAGTAATCTAACCAGTTAAATTCAAGTTTAATCCAGAGGTATATGGATGAAGGGTTCATGATAGATGAATGAGGCGGTTGATAATTACGGTTTTGGTTATTTATTTATGAGAAAACATTTTAAAAAATGCAATCCTAAGGGTACATATTTAATAGATGTGGATTATTTTAGGGATTTCGTACTTTCCGATAGGTGGTACTTTATTCATTCTTCTTTTGAAAAACATCATCAGAGGATAAACTTCTGATAGAAGTGAACTATTTATGCTTTTCCACACACAACTAACAGTTTATTCTGTCAACCTTAAATGGTTGTTATTGCTTATTGTCCTGTGATTTTTTGGACAATTATTCCCAATGATTTGATTTTTCTAGTAATCCATTTACACTAGATTTAAAAACTTTCCAAATCGAACTTTTGTTCATATTAGTCAATGCGTATTGATATAATCGAAAATACATAGTGACTTTTAACACCTAAATAGTGTTCATTCAAACGACGATAAACGAGGTACATACATTATTACGAGGATATTCATTCACCTGATGAAAACAGTTATAAATTAACAATAAAAAACTACGTACACTATTCCTTCAGATGGCATTTTTACACATATTTTACCAAAACATGTCAGTTCAGTAGATGTGCTCGTACTGTAACGTGACCTGTTTATTTATTTATTTGAGCACATAGATATTGGTACAAGAGGGCACCAAACAGATATGTGCCACACAAACCTCATTTGATTTGTGTGAGGGCTGGGACACTTCCCGGTTGCCCAGACCGAAGCAGGTCGTTTTCTTAAGGGGCTACATCCGGAGCCTTTGACCTAAAGGTGTGCTCCACAAGGAAGTAGAGCAACGTAAGGAAATACAGTCCCATGGTAGCCAGTGACCAACCATCGGTTCATATGGCATTTGTTCCCTCAGGGCACTGGAGCCAGCTCATGTGCACCATTGGTTTGGAATGAGGGTTTTCCAACTCTCCTAGGTGAACTCTCCGTGTCCACTAACCCGGTTAAAACACCGGACATCCGGTTTTCGTTACAGTAATTGATTTCCTATCTGAGGAGTAGATCTGTGTTATTTATTCTGATCCTAGTCCTACTGGGAACAATTTGAAATTGACAAATAGAATTAGGGGGTATGTATTTTGACTAACGAAACAGGGAATTGATTGGGATTTGAATGTCATATTAAATACGTCTGAAACTCTAGTGTTGAGAGTTGCGCATTTTAATCCCTAAAAGTGTATAGTTCTCCTTGACATAAGAAATCAGTCACATAAATGGTCATCAACATGTAAGAATTTTTATTCTAGAGATTTCTGTCAATCTTACATCACCGTTGAGTAGCTTTGTCATTAATGACTGTGTGAGAAACACTAGCTTAAAAAGTGCACTGACATGAATTATGATATGTCCATCCTGAATACACAGATTTGAATAAATTGACTTTTGGAAATGAGCAACAAAGTAAATTATGTAATTCGGTAGTTGAAAGTAGTCGACAGGAAATCTTGGACTTAGTCTTCGTGCTATTTGGCATTCGTCAACAAGGTGTACCTTTGATATTTAGGGAACTGATGCTTTCTGGAGGATTCGGTCCCGCGTTACTCAGATTCACAGTCAAAGACGTTACCACTGAGCTATTCAATTTTAAGTATAGCTCAGTCCTACAGGCGGCTATTTGCAGCTCAAAAAGACCATTGATAACTTCTTTGACTGTGAAGCAGAGTGATGAGAGATCGAATCCGCCAAAACGCATCAGTTCCCTCAATATTACAGGTACACCTTGCTGACGAGTGCCAAATAGCATGAAGACCGAGTCTGAGGTTTCTTGCCGATTACCTCCAACCACCAACTTACTTCCCAACAGTGTACGCCATATCGAGTCAGACTTGTGATCATATTGCAAGTCGATAGATGAAATTTGCTCAAAACTAAGACTTGATATACATGACATTGGTGACTCTTCAGTGATCAATCAATTGCAAATATAAATTATCTATCAAGAACCTGTTTATATACTCGAATTTAAGCCATATTGTTTCAATGAGTACTAATGATACTATACGGTTTTTTATGTTAAATTAAGTGGATCGAATTCAACCCTGTAACCTATTTGATAAAACACGAGTACTTTAACTGTTTCACTACTATTCATACATGTAGTACTAGGATAACTGTTATCATTCAATTCAAAACTAAAGAATAGAGAAACAAGGAGCTGGATCGAATAAGGTTCGTTTACATGATAGTTGAACCTTTTCGAAACATAATACTCTTTTCTAACTTGATGATTTATATTCGATGCATAAGGTTAAAAAACCAAACCTACCGAGACTTTGCCACCCATAATGTTCATCATAGTGAAGTGGTGTTCACGAGCAATTTTGGCGAATACGCTGAAAATTTGTCTTGATAATTCGCGAGTTGGTGTTAGAATTATGGCGACTGGACCATCAAACATGGAAACTTTGCTTTGATGGAGAAGTTCAAGTACAGGGATTGCAAAAGCAATCGTCTTACCACTACCAGTAGGTGCTTCAGCAACCACATCTTGTCCAAGAAGGGCAGGTTTTAAGACTAGCTTTTGAATTGCAGTAGGCTTTGTGTAACCTGACAATTTTAACCCCTTCAAGGTTTCCTTAGACAAAGGAAACTGTGTAAAGAAATTGCATTTGGATGTGTCTATCTAGAATGAAGAAATATTTTAATATTGAAACAAAAACTTACACTTTGAAGACGTTCGTTAGTGGAGGACTGAGGGTTGGAGTCACTAGTCATAAATAGGGAATTTTCGGTTGCTAAATAATATTAGAAGCGTATGACAAATCTGTTCCGGTTACTGATTTAACCTACAGTCGATAATAGTAAGATGAAACTACCATGAATTAAAGTTAACTGAGCACGATAAAGTACACCAATAACCTAAAACCAGACTAATATTTTACATGATTATTGAATAAGATACACAACATGTATTATAGAACTCATGGGCACTTAAATAAAGTGTGAGGGACAAAAATGAAGTCAAGAAACATGAAACTAAAGGGAAGCATAAAAGAATAAGAAAACAAATTAGATTATGCGCCCCAAAACTAATACTCTAAGTATTAGATCAGTTTCTTGTTTACATTAACTCTCATGACAATGTTTTGCACATTTGGCAATATTTAATCTCAGAACTAAATTGGCATGTTGATACAACTCATGAATACGTACTCTAGTGTTTGTAATGTTAAGAAAATAGAACCGTTAAACTGGAGTGCCGCATAGACCCGATGATGAAAAGTTGAGTATATTTTATTTTGTAGGTTTGTATCGATTTCAAGACTCTTAGATGGAGTGATAACTCAGATTGATGCATGTATGAAGTATGAAAATGATTGATCTAGTGAACTTCAGATCATACCAGTTAAATTTTATGTTAGTAAAAACGTAGTTATTCACATTGATCTTAATTGGTTTACTGACCAAATGTAAGAAATTCTTAAAGCTTTCTAATCGATCTGCTTAACTAAGATGGACTTTAAATAACAAGTAATCCACCCAATACGGCTTGATTGGGTCGTGGCAAAGTACTAATTCGGTGACCGCTCAGAAACTATATGAGAAGATGAAAAACTGAAAAGGAACTAAAACTAAAGTTAGGTGCTGGCAAGAAGGACCTTAGATTCAAATTTTCGGGTGGTGAGGGTTCAACAGAGAATGGTGCCGAAGCCGCTTTGGGTGCAGTATGCAGTATGGCCTTCGGACCTGTTACGCAAATGTCCGGAACTTGATCAACAAGCGATTGGAGCAAGGTATACCAATAGACTATACCAAGCCGGATGTAATCACCGTTAGCCCCCAAATGCCCTGGTACAGCCGAGAATGAGGAGAGTTCACTCTCCCTCTCCAAATGCTCTCACATGGCCACGTGTATATAGCCTCTGTCAGGAAAGTCCTACTAACTTCCTTCTCGCACCACGGGTGTTGTTTACGAAATGTAGAGGACAAAAACCAAATGTCCGGTGCTTTAACCGGGTTAGTGGACATGCAGAGTTCACCTAGGGGAGTTGGAAAACCCTCATTCCAAACCAATGGTGCACATGGGCTGGCTCCAGGATCCTGAAGCGACAAATGGCGTATGAACCAATCGTTGGCCACCAGTTACCATGGGGCTGCATTTCCTTACGATGCTCCACTGCCTTGTGGATTTGACGTTCAGGTCGAAGGCTCCGGGTGTGGCCCCCTAAGAACACCACCTGCTTCTGTTTGGGCACCCGGTCAGTATCACAGCCCTCACATATATCAAATGAGATTTGTGTGGCGCGTATGTATTTGATGCCTCCTTGTACCAATATCTATGTGTTCAAATAATAATAATAATCACCGTTACTGAAACTTGGCTGACTCAGTGTGTAGACAGTAGGGAACTTGATCTAAAAACGTTCACATCAGTAAGAGCCGACAGAATGTAGGAGCGTAAAGAGGGGGCAGTTCTATTCATCATAAATACTATCCCCTTTATCGTTATTGATAACACATCCCATGAGAGTGGAATGGATAGTTAGTTGCAGTTTGGAATTCAAAGAACAATAGCTGATGAGTGGTTTAGTCTACCTCAGTCCAAACTCTGAGGTGAATGATATCTTGCTAAACGGTTTCAACACTTAGTCATCAAGTGGTCTATGATTAATCTTAACAGGTTTAAATGCACCTACAGTAGACTGGGAAAATCTGAGGACGTCAGAAAATTCCTTCGAACAGAAAATAATTGATGCGGTTATCACATATGTCCTAGTGCAACATGTGAAAGAAGCAAACAAGTACCATCCAGACTCTGAATCATCCTTACTAGATCTCATATTGGCATATTATGAGAATGACGTAACAAATCTTCATTATATGCCACTCTTAAGTTAGGGAGTACCAAAAAAGTACATTAACCGTATAAAGGCTCTCTACTCGAACACAACTGGTAGAGTGAGAGCTTATGGCGAACTGTCATCAGAATTGATTACCTCAAGTGGTGTTCGACAGGGATGTCCACTCTCTCCATCCTTGTTTAACTTTGTCATTGACGTACTTTTAGAGATAACACTTTCCTCATCTAAATTTACAGGGGTTGAACTTCTACCAGGAGATTCACTTGTTGACTTAGAATATGTCGATGACATGGTTCTATTTGGTGAAGACGCTGACAAAATGCAGTCTTCTGACCACTCTAAGCAACAATGCAAGCATGTTCGGGATGCAGTTCTCCCCCCCGAAATGCAAAATGTTGCTTCAGGATTGGGTTGCATTGACACCCGAACTAATGATAGGGAGTGAAGTAATTGAGCGTGTCGATCGCTTCACTTATCTTGGAAGTCTCATCAGCCCTTGTGTTCTGGTATGTGACGAAATCTCAGCACGGATGCAGAAGGCTCGACTAGCATTTACCAACTTACGTCATTTATGGTGCAGGCGAGATATCCGTCTATCAACCAAAGGACGAATTTACTGCGCAGCAGTTCGTTCCGTCATACATTATGGCAGTGAAACATGGCCGGTAAGAGTAGAGGATATTCTTAGGTTACTAGTATTCGATCATAGGTGTCTTCGAAACATTGCTCGTATATCATGGGACCATCGAGTAAGTAACACAGTTGTTAGGAAATGGGTACTAGGTAAGGATGGAAAATCGATTGATGAAGTAGTGAAACTCCATCAGTCGAGATGGCTGGGACACGTGTTACGTATGCCCAACCACCGACTGCCTCGGTGAGTGATGTTTTATGGTGTAGGAGTAGGTTGGGGAAAAGCTAAGGGCGGCCAGATCAAAACATGGCACAAGTCCATGAAGTCACTGACAAGTGGTCTGTGTCATGTCGGTAGGTGTAGACTATCTGGTTGGGGACCGCGAGATGATAGCAACCGATGGTTAGAGACCCTGAATCACATGGCTCAAAATCGTTTGCAATGGCGCAGGTGCATACACGCAGGTGTAGGTGTGTTCTCCCAAATTTCGATCTCCTTATTCCTCCTTGTCTTTTTTTTCTCTTCCAAAATTTATTTCACTGTATTATACTCTTTAATTAACATCTCCAAACACTAATCTTCCCGATTACTGCTTATACTCTTATTACCTCTACAACTACGGGATTTGAATCGACCACGGCATCTCTGTGCTAACGTGGTGTGGCAACTCGAACTGATGTACGTACGTACGAAGTTCTACGTTGTTACTGACTGACTTAAGTTAGGGTGGCGACAAAATTCTAGTCTTTGATTTCCGTATTGTTGTCAACATCGATGACCTAGAGAAATAATCTGAATGGTCTAAAACTTGGCAGTTATTGATAAGTGATTTTAAGTGCATTATGGTGCATATTGGTCACCAAGGTATAACTACACTGTGAAAAGCAGTGATTTTTTTCTTTATTTGAATAATTAAGTCAGATCATGTGATGAATATAATAGATTTCGGTTACTCATTTAAAATAGATTGAATCACATTTCAACCTCAATCAATTTTCAATACTTTTTATTTATTTATTTGAACACATAAAAAATTGGTACAAACGGGCACTGAATACATATACGCCACACAAGCCACTTGATTTGTGTGTGCGTTGTGATACTGCCCGGGTGCCTTATCCGAAGCTGGTGGTTTTCCTAGAGGGCCACACTCAGAGCTTTCGACATAAAGGTCTGATCCAAGAGGCAGTGGAGCAACGTAAGATGTAAGTGACCAACGATTGGTCCATATGCCATTTGTTCCGTCAGGATCATGGAGCCCATGTGCACCATTGGTTTGTAATTAGGGTTTTCCAACTCCCCTAGATGGATTCTCCATGTCCACCAACCCAGTTAGGGCGCCGGACATTCGCTTTTTGTCCTTTCGATTCTGTAAACAACACCCTGCCACGAGAAAGAAAGGTAGGACTTCCCTGACATTTTCTATATACGCGTGACCTTGTGAAAACGGACTCCCCCTATCCTCGGTCGTACTAGGGCATTTGGGGCTTTCAATTACCTGTTGTCCAGTCACATAATGACCTACGAGTCATCGTTAGCCAAGACTTAAAAACTACTGCACACTGCCATTCGACAGCTGCCAAAGATTTCAGAGACTTGTGGTCAATATGTAGAGCCATCAGCCCTATCCATACTAAAAACTTTCAGACCTGTATACAGTGTTTGCACGTCTTATTTATTAATTATTTATTTGAACACATAAATACCGGTACAAGAGTGCGCCATATTTATATGCGCCACACAAAACAATGAGAATTTAAGGGGAAGAAAAGGAAAAAAGAGAATAATATGGAAGAGACTGATGTAAGGTGGTGTAATAATAACAATGGTAATAATGGGGGAACGGAAAGGTACAATCAGAAGAAATCTTTCAGTTAAGGGAGACACAACCACTTTTTATGAAGAAAGTAAAAGAAGGTTACAGCAGGATCGCCACTGGCTTCTATTCTGAGCCATATCTGATAACGTCTCTAGCCACTGTGTTGCACCATCTCTCGGAACCCAGACAGGGAGTCGTGAAGGACCAACACAAGCCAGTCCTTTGCAGCTTTCTTTCATACCGCGACACCATGTCATATACTGACCAACTCTCCGCTTTTTCCAACCAGTCCCAGAGTCGGCAAATAATGCACGACGTGGAATTCCCTAGGACGACATTCGTAGAACATGTCCAAGGCATCAAAGTCGGTGTTTCAAGATGGTAACACCAATTGAATTATCATCTCTGTGCCCGAACACACGATGCCGAACCTCTGCATTACTAACATGGTGTTGCCACTGGATGTCAGCAATCCTTCGGAGACAACGATGATCGAACATAGAAAGTCTTTTAACGTCCTCAACTCGGACAGGTCAGGTTTCACAAGCATAGAGCAAAACTGCTCTCACCGACGCGTTGTAGATCCGACCTTTTACAGCCAGACTAACATCACGAAGGCGCCAAAGATGGCCCAGATTGGCATAAGCCGCTCTGGCTCTCACTGATCACCATCCAGGGTGAGTACAGGAGTAGAATACTGCCAGTCTTGTAAAAGTACTTTGCACTTCGAAGGTGCAAAGCACATACCATAGCTACGGACACTGATTGCCAACTGATTAAGTGCGGATTGCATGCCTTGGGCATTATCGCACAGTAAGACAATATCATTCGCATACTCAAGGTCGACAAGTCATTCTCCAGGCAACAGATCCACACCACCATTACTTACATCCATCAGAGCTGTTTCCAGAATGTCGTCGATGGCAAAGTTGAAGAGGAATGGTGAGATTGGGCAACCCTGCCTAACACCACTGCTCGAATGGAACAATAGAGAGAGGTGATTGTATGCCCTCGCTCTGCCTGAGGTGTTTGTATATAGAGCTTTTAGGATGTCAATAAACTTCTCAGGCACACACTTCTTCAATAGACAATCCCAGAGAACAGTCCTATCCAACGAATCGAAGGCAGCCCTGATGTCAAGAAACACTACGATTGTTGGTCTTTGATAAGCATGGCGGTGTTCTAACATTTGGCGGAGGGTGAAGATATGATCAATACATCCTCGACCGGAAAGAACCCCAGCCTGCTCCTCGCGAGTCAATCTTTATCGGGTTTTGAACAACCTACGAAGTATGACGGGAGCCAATAGCTTGGACGCAATCGGAAGTAGACTTATCCCCCGATAGTTGTTGCAGGAACAACGTGAACCCTTTTTAAAGATAGGGACAACTATCGACTCATTCCACGACGTTTGTACACTCTCTAGTTCCCAAACCTTTGTAAACAACGTCGTCAGTTCCTTAATCAGAAAGTCACCACCATCTTTAAAAATAGCCGGAGGTAAGTCATCTGGGTAAGGTGATTTGTAACGTTTCAAGAGTTGGAGTTCCTTGCGGACTTCCGCCTCATTTGGTGGATCAATGGTCACCGGCCATGGAGGGCAGGACAGTCTGACCTATGTTGCCGGAGCAGCAGGCCAGTTGAACTGCCCTTCGAAAAATTATGCCCAACGTCCAAGACGTCGATGGATGTTAGTGATTGGCATCCCATCATCCTCGTAGATTGTTTCGCTCACAACAGACTTCTTGTTACCAGTGGCTCGGATGAGTTGGAAGAGCTTCCGGTAATTATTAGATGCAGCTGCTGCTTCCAGCTCATTAGCACGGTCCGACCGCCAGGCTTCTCGGTCCTTACGCAAGCTTTGCCCAATTTCCTTACGTAACATCCTTCGTTTGTGGTCAAACTCACGGTCACGCGGAGTAGACCGACGGACTTCAATGAGTTGTAAAGGGTTCAAAGAATGATAACTAAGTTGATCCACTGAATCACAAAGCTCCCATACATTGGCAAACTAGCCAAATTAAAACTGTGATATGGAAGGACCAGAGGCGACTTAATTACAGTTTTTAAACTACTTAGCGATAAATATGCGTCTGATATACCCTACCTTTTCTTGTCTTCCAAAACAGAGAATCTATGAGGACACTAAAAATGTTCACAAGCCTAGAACAAATTACTTGTCAGCTGACTATCAAATTTTCGATCGAATTATCAACGAGTGGAATTCATCAACTCAATACATGATTGAAGCTCCAACTGTCGATGTTTCCAAAGAAAGTCGGATCATCTGAAAGACCATCATTGCAAAAACTAGCACATGCCACCCAGCTTCCTTTTCTTTTCAAACTGAAACTAAAACCGCTTCATTGATTGTTGTTAAGGTCTGGTATGTCTTACAACGGAAGTAACTAAAATAGTTAAACTTAATGAAAACAAAATCAATATTAATGTAGGCAGATTCATATGCCTATTACTCATCCTTCTATTTATGCTAATGAACAGAATTCAGATAACGTTTTTTTCCGAGAAGTTGTGGAAAAATTCCCACACGATGATCATAGACAGGTCGATATGACTAAAAACATACAAGACACTACTAACCATAATCATAATGACTCACAGATAGGTTAAAACTCATAAATAGCAAATGATGATCGTATGTAGCAACTGGTCAGTTACTACATACATGTCTCGAGACATGTGATACAGAAGTCATTTGCATATATCATGTCTGACTCTGTGTTTTGTTGAAAAATTGTATGAATTTTGTTTTAGAATTTTTTGCTCTTTCAGCCGAACAATTCTAATACTATATACCTAATTGTATTTGAGTGCTTTTGAAATAATACTAAGATATGAATCTGGATCATGCTGAACGAAATTTGTTAATTACATGACAGACTGATTATCTGTAAATTATTTGTCTCATACAGTGAGTAACTTACATTAGTGTCCTAAAGACGAGCCTGAAGTAGCTTCAACTTCTGCAACACGAGTTGTGAAGGGTAACGTACTAACCAAAACCACCGGGCTTCCAAAATTACTACATTAAATCGCAGTTCATATTTCTACAAAATAGACTTCAAAATATAAACAGGAAGATCCTGCTGGAGTAAAGTAGTCTGTTTATCTTTTCGACACTTACATATCAAGTTTTCATGAAGTTTAAAATACTGGTTGTTTGATGTATCAGTGGTCTGTATACGTAGAGACAACCATGGATAATATGACATGAAATGACTAAATCCCTCTTAATCATTCTATGCTTTATTGACTGTAAACTGCGTGCTTTCATACACGCCACGGAGCGTCCATTCAGAGCTATATTATCAAACACCCCCCTTTACCCGCGGGGTTTCTTTTCTGGAACAGAATGTAAAGATCGACCCTGTTAGAATCTTTAAAAAGTCCCAGAAGCAAACACAATCCTTGTAGTAGTGTTCCAGGCAGATAGTCCTGCTATTTCAGGCAGCCAGCGGTTTATATTATAGGACGTAACAGATTGGAAGCCGTGTTGAGATTTCGAGAAAATGGGTTTCACGAGGAGGCCATTTCGAGGAGGTTAGTCAGTAACTAGACTCTTCCTCCTTGGTACTTTCTTTATGTAATGGTACATATATCCACTTAGAGTCAGAGTGTAGTTTACCCTTGACTAAAGAACCTAAGAAACGAGTTTCAAAATGGAAGATAATAAGGTCGGCGCATTCTTAATGGGTCGGTAGTTCAATAATTATTCAAAGGCCTTAGAACATCTTTGAATTTTAGAAGTTTAAACTTTGAAAGGTGCAATACGGTAAGTATTTCTGGAAAGAAGTATTACAGACCGGTGTTCATGGGATTGAAATCCATCAAATATTACAGGTATGTGTTCTTAAGAAATTTAGATCCAGGTTAATTGACGTGGTATATGGCATCTTCTTCATAAAGTTGTATATAGAACTATATTAATTTTCCACAGAATCCATAAGATGAGGTTGATTATTTGTTCTACCCCCATGTATATTTTGAGTTCAAGAATTGCATAAAACCCTGTATAGTCAGTCGTCTGTGCAACTGGAAGGACGCCATTCTTTTCGGAAAGCATGTCTGTTCCTGATAAGTCTGAGATAAACAAAACTTTAGGCAGTTGTATTATCTTGGTGTTTACGTTTATTCCCAGCCGGGGAGGTTAGCGATCCACGGACAGTAGAACGTTTTTAAGAGGAGCCCACCGTTCGCCAACCCTTTCCAGGCCTTCTCTAACATCAGTCTAACCAGCTTAGCTATTGATTTTCTATGTAGTCCATTCATCAGGTAAACCACTTCCGAAGAGTGGTCGATAAAGATGTGATACAGTATAGAAACAGTTCGTTAGGTTCCTCCTAGACATACTGAATTATTATTCTTCAAAAGTTGAACTTTTATTTCTGGTACTTAATATGATATTATTCATCTGTAAATCCTGATCCTAAAGAGAGGAGATTTACAAATCGAAATCACCCACTGATAATTTCTCGTATAAATTCATTTACAGAGCTCCTCTATGTGCCTGAAGGAATGAACTCATCCGAAAGTAACAGTCTCCAGGTAATCTTACTTACTTACTTACTTACGCCTGTTACTCCCAATGGAGCATAGGCCGCCGACCAGCATTCTCCAACCCACTTTGTCCTCGGCCTTCTTTTCTCATTCCATGCAATTCTTGTTCATCTTTTTCATGTCTATCTCCGATTCCCGGCGTAATGTGTTCTTTGGTCTTCCTCTTTTCCTTTGGCCTTGAGGATTCCATGTGAGGGCTTGTCTTGTGACGCAGTTGGGTGCTTTCCTCAATGTGTGTCTTATCCACTTCTAGTGCTTCTTCCTGATTTCTTCCTCCAGTGGAATCTGGTTTGTTCTCTCCCACAGTACGTTGTTGCTAATAGTGCCCGGCCAACGGATCTGAAGTATTTTGCGTAGACAACTGTTAATAAACACCTGTATCTTCTGGATGATGGCTTTCGTAGTTCTCCGGGTTTCTGCCCCATACAGTAGAACTGTCTTGACATTTGTATTGAAAATCCTGACCTTGGTGTTGGTTGACAATTGTTTTGAGTTCTAGATGTTCTCCAATTGTAAATATGCTGCTCTTGCTTTACCGATCCGGGCCTTCACATCTGCATCAGATCCACCATGCTCATCAATGATGCTGCTCAGATATGTAAAGATTTTTACAGCTTCCAAATCTTCTCCATCAATTGTGATTCGTTTGGTGCATGCTGTGTTGCATCGGAGAATCCTGCTTTTCCCTTTGTGTATATTGAGACCTATTGCTGCTGAGGCTGCTGCTACACTGTTCGTCTTCTCCTGCATTTGTTGTTGCGTTTGAGATAGAAGGGCCAGATCATCTGCGAAGTCCAGATCGTTCAACGGCATCCTAAATTTCCATTTTATTCCGTACTTCATTTCAGATGTTGACGTCTTCATTATCCAGTCGATCACCAGGAGAAAGAGAAAGGGTGAGAGTAAGCAACCTTGTCTAACACCGGTCTTTATTTCGAACGACTTTGTCAACTGTCCTCCATGCACGATTTTGCAGTGTAATCCATCATATGAACTCTGTATGATATTGACTATCTTCTGAGGCACGCCGTAGTATCGAAGAAGCTTCCATAGTGTTGTCCTGTCCACGCTGTCAAACGCTTTTTCGTAGTCAATGAAGTTGATGTAGAGTGATGAATTCCATTCAATTGATTGTTCCACAATGATCCGTAGAGTTTCGATTTGGTCTGTACACGATCTATCCTTACGGAATCCTGCCTGTTGGTCGCGAAGTTGGGCGTCTACGCAGTCCTTCATCCTGTTTAACAATACTCTGTTGAAGACTTTTCCTGGTATTGAGAGAAGAGTGATGCCTCTTTAGTTATAACAGTTGCTGAGATCGCCTTTCTTCGGTATTTTGATCAGGAGTCCTTCTTTCCAGTCTTTTGGTACTTGTTCCTCATCCCAAATCTTATTGAAGAGAATGTGGAGTATCCTTGCAGTTACCGCTTCGTCTGCTTTCAGTGGCTCTGCTGGAATGTTTTCTGATCCTGCTGCTTTGCCACTCTTGATTTGTCTGATGACCATGCTGATTTCTTCAATTGTTGGTAGGCCAACATCGATTGGGAAGTCCGTGGGTGCTGCTTCGATGTTGAGTGGCTTCAGTGGAGTTGGTCGATTCAAGAGTTCTTTGAAGTGTTCTACCCACCTGTTTCGTTTCTCTTTAATGTTGGTGATTACCTCGCCTTCCTTGCTTTTCACTGGTCGTTCTAGTTTGCGGCGATTTTCAGAGAGTTTCTTTGTCGTGTCATACAATTGTCTCATGTTCCCTTCTCTTGCAGCCTTTTCCGCCGTCTTTGCTAGATCTTCCACATATTTACGTTTGTCGGTTCTGATGCTCCTCTTCACTTGTTTGTTTACTTCTGTGTATTCAGCTTGTGCCTTGGCATTTTATGCTCTTGTTCGATTGGTATTGATTGCTGCCTTCTTGTTCCTTCTTTCTTCAATCTTATCCAGTGTATCAACAGTGATCCATTCCTTGTGATGGTGCTTCTTGTGACCCAGGACCTCATGACATGTTGAAGTGATTGCCTCTTTGATACCTTTCCAGTTGCTCATCACAGTAGTTCCTTCTCCATTGAGTAGATCATGAAAGGCCTGGAATTTGTTGCTGAGGACTATCTTGAATTTGTTGAGTTTGTTAGTATCCTGAAGAAAGGCCGTATTGAACTTTTGTGATATTGTCCGCCCCATTGTCTAGTGCTTCTTGAGTTTCAATTTCATCTTGGCGACCAATAATCTACAAACTACATTTGTCGGACACGAACTTTAAGTACTCTTTAAACTATGCCTTAAGGTATGAGAGTGACTTATCCTAGGAGATAAGATATTGTGAGTCTCGAGAGAAGTAGGTCTGTAAAACAAGGCCGGCAACTAAAAGCGTCAGATCTGTCTTTACGTAGCAGCCAGAAAGCGTCGAGTGATAGTTTGCCTTTTGTGATATCATTAGTAAGCCAAGTTTCTCCGAAAGGCATTATATGTGCTCTATTCATTGACTAATTTTCCGACTTTAACCTTCTTACATTATTGCATGAGCAGATAGTAGGATAGGAAAAGCTTCAGAGTTGGACAAATATGAGGTTATTCACACCGGGAAGGGTGTCGGTCATTACCAATCCGGCCATTAGCGGGCTGGGTTTCATGGGTGCTTCGTGGTATTGAGGTTTCATTTATCAATATGAGTTGTGACAATCAAGCCGGGATCATCGGAATTAGCCGAGAAGAATTAAATGTCGAGCTCCTTGATACTAAGTTGTTCAATAATAATTGTTGGGATGGATGGGGGAACTCTTTTTAGCTTTACGATAAGTTGCCTGGTAAGTCTCAGTCTACCCCCACGAATCACAAAGACTTTCGAGAACGTTCAAGGTTTATCACACCAAGATTCGTGCGTGGCTGTCGCTGTATGAGAAATATCTATTGTTATGTTGAATCAGCCGGATATTTTTGCAGGATAATCTGTTCGAAATGGACCACCATAGGTCTATCTCAGGAATCAGGTTAACTTCATTAGATTTAGTTAAAAATTCAGAGTCCTCCTGAACTATAATCCAACATTTTCAGCCTCCTTCGTTCGAGCAAGGATGACACCTGAGTGATCACAAAACTGACTATGGTCCATCAGGTTGTATTCTAATGAAAGAGTTCGCTTATAGATAATAAATGGGTACTCTGAAGTACCAAGTCTATCTAATATGGTTTTAAGTTTTATACTATGATATCGAAAACTCTTCTGAAGATAGACTATTAAGGGTCAGACACCTAACTGTATGTTGGCCTAGCTGACTACAGCTGATGAGCTCCCCATCACAGGAAGGCTCACTATACTAAACAGAAATGATTTAGAATGTCAGGTTACCCCGCTTACTTTTCCTTAGCGATTGGCACATTGAGCCTGAAAAGTTTGGGATTATTTTTCAGTATATTCGAGAAGAGATTTGAGAGCTGATGAGTCCGACTAACATCTTCAAAAGTTAAATCACATAAGCGGTTTTTGTACCAATCATTGATCCTCCGATAAAAACTTGAGTACAAGTCTTTATGGAATGGACCTTGCATTTACTCCATGTAGTTCACTGGAAGCTAACAGGGATAACAGGAGTGGCACACAGTGACGGAAATGTGAGTACGTCGTCTGACTGCAGAAGATCATCCAGCAAACTAGTTTATTCGATGAGACTTAACCAAGCTCTATGGCAGAATGCCCGAAGTCATTTGAAGCCGCTTGTATCTGAATAAATCAGAACACAGACTTTAAGCTTATTTACTAGAGTTCTAAGATAAAAACCTATTTATAATAAAAACGCAAAGTACTTTAATAGTTCAAAGTTGCCCTGGCGCAAATAGCGTTTGATAATCTACAAGAATGCTATCAGTAAAACTTGATAAGTTGTACAACAAGGGTTCAAAAGAAGAATATTTAGAAATATAAAGTTACGGTTATACGATTCATGATCAGAAGTTATAACTTAGAAAAAGGCGGACGATTGAGAATTCTTTTACGCAATGAGGCCAGTTGAAATACAGACCTAGATTCTAGGAGCGGGAACTGCTGGAAAGGTCTTTATAGCGTACTGCACAGGTGATATTGCCAACTGACGTTTATTTGTATATATGCATATATGAAGTATTACTGCTTTGAACTGCGATAACGTTTTTTTATCTGAATGAGTTTTTGTAGGTGAAGAGGACCACTTGCTAGTGATTGCAGAAAATATATGAATATATGAAGCAATCACTAAATGATTAGTGCTTATCATGTATAACTCTCAGAACATCTAATTTGTGTATCTGTAGATCTGAAATGAAATATTGATGCCTTTCCACTCGTTATCGCTGATTACGTAGTTATTTCCGATTAAATCAAATTTTAGTCAATTAATATGACGTATATACAATATATTTGAATTCTAATGATATGAAGTTACATCATAGTCCTACACTCTTATAGGGACACTGCGTCCAGACCAAATCATCCATCAAACTTAAGTAATTTTAGGCTGGATATCGGAAACTCTACATACATCTTTAAGATCGAGAGCAACCAATGCGGATTAGTCAGCTGCACGTCATAGGCAGGCAGATACGGTAGTAACATTACTCTATGCTACATTAATCTGTTTTTACTAATACATACTTATGTTTTGTTAAGGTTCTACCTGTTATACGCAGTTACCAAAAGAGCTGGTTTACCCGGTTTTTGCGACAGGATATGCCATGTTATGCACTAATTCCGAGATGTAACATCGATATGGGCAACGACGTGATCCTATTTCTCACCAGATTAAGTAGGCGTCATCATTCACAGTGGTGATTTACACTCTATTCTAAGTAGCTTTCGTATCTCTAGGTAACCCTCGTGCTATCGATAGAAGAAACCACACAAGTAGTAAATAGGTCTTTATTTAGATCTTTGCTGTCATAGTGGAGCGTGGGATTATTTGTTCAGACAAATAAAGCCTTTCAACATTCAATTTAAGATAATAGGAAATATAACGCCTATACAAAATGAGGAAGTGAATGAATTCTTGAACTTTACTGTTTTAATATATGCTTAGTTGTTTGAGGTGAACTCTTAACCAACCAACCTAAGCTGTTACATAGTAAGAAAAACTGGTTATAATATTTTTTATAAGACGAAATTCTTATGTTGACTATAAAAACTTTGACTGAATAACTAACTGATTTTAAATTTAAATTTTCATTTCCTAGGATTGAAAATTTGAATAAATATTAGGGGCACTGATAATTTGCTAGTAGTGAACATTTAATTAGGCTCATAAATATAACGATATAATCAAGAATTAGTTCATTCAATCAAAAAAGAAGTACGTTGATACTGACGAGATGTGTTTCAAATATATACAACTCATTCTTAATGTGATAAAGCTTATATAGCGTTCTTGCATAAATCTAATCTATTTATTGTAATAAATTTATTCCAGCGGCTTAGCAAACCGTTGTTCGTTTTAAGTTTTCTTGAATTTGAAATTGGTATTTTTCCGCTATTTTTAGCGGGACGGCCGTCCAGTGCTTCCAAGTTATCCATCGTGGTCTAGCTTTAATCCACTCATGAACTTGTAGTGCGGCGTCGAATCGTGTTTGACTATGATCACCACTACAGGAAGAGCGAATACCAAAAAATCAGAAGGCAAAAGGAGATTGTAACCAGATATATTCGTTGGCGATCTCGTGATATTGAAAGTATGCCGAGATCGTGTCAAAGGAAATAAAAGTAAAATCAATGGGCGAACGTGCGGGCATACAATATCGCAGTCAACGGATGAGTAATGGATGTCTTTAGTACAGTTAAACAAACAAGCACAGTAAAACAATCAGTGGCACATTTGGTTATAATAATGATTGTTTCCATCAAACCAATCGTGTTCTCTTGATGATAGTAGTTCACTACAAATTCAACTATTAAGCTGCTATAATCTTCACAAAACCCGTTTCTAATAAAATGATGAGTAAAAAACGAGCTGAAAAGTCTTGTAAAAAAGGGTATATTTTATTACTGTAATAGTATACCAGCAGTTGTCGTTTACAGGAGTTTACTCACATAGAAAATACAAAGTGGGTCTCATTGCTTTTGTTAGATAAAGTTTTAAGGTTGACATTTACAGTTACAGCGATAACGACCATATGGACCCATTTGTAATTTTCTAGTAACTGTGATTGGTTTTCTCGTTGTTGTTGTGGTTGTTGTTGTTATTGGAGGAGGACAAGGATCAATTTTATTCTCTTCATATGGCCGTGACGTTTGCACATCACCCCTGTAATGATTAAAAAATGGTGGGTTTTTTAAAAAAGCCCAAAATCAAAATCAACAAGTTGCCTGCAATTTTCGGTAAGTACTAGATACCATAACTTATGTAAATTAGATTGAGGAGAGGTGCCTAACTTTTATGAGAAGTAATGACTCAAATCAATTAATCGATCATGACGTATAATCGCAGTTAGTTAAATCTGTTGGTTATAGATGGTTAATTTTATGATATGGCAAATAATTTGAAAGGATTATTTTGTACTGGTACTATGACCAGTTTGTACTAAATAGGCTAATATCGAGCTGTCCACTTTCTTCACCAGACCTTTGCTTAACCACTCTGAGAGGTGTTCACAAAAACGAAAATATCAATTTCTAGAAGTTCTACCAATATAACTTTCTTCATACGAGTAGTCAAACTGATAAATAAAGAATACTAATATGATGAGAATCTTGAAACGATAAGTATATTTTAAGGTTTTATTCACTGAAATCTCTAAATATTTATCTATTGAATTTATAAATAGACGTCGTTTATAATATATCTCAAGCCCGAGTAAAGGAGGAGGTTTGGGGATGGGGTTAGCGTCCTCATCTCGCAAAAAACTAACTCGCTAAAAAACACTAACCAGAAAAAAATGATCCAAACCACTTAAACTCTGCCCTGGGAATTAGAATGTCTTCATTTAGAAGAACTATGACGCTTCATGGTGAAAGCTGAGTTCTTTCGGAAGCCACGAATCCGATGCCCCTTCTAACAACCAGAGCAAAAAATTTTATAGGTACATGGAACGTCCGAACAATGTGGGAGTTTGGGAAAACCAGTCAAATAGCAATGGAAATGAGGAGATACAACTTAGCAGTATTGGGAATCAGCGAAACCCACTGGACCCAAGCTGGACAGAAAAGGCTAGCTATACTCCGGTGACGAAGAGAAAAATGCTCGACACACTCAGAGAGTCGCTCTAATGCTGTCCAAAGTAGCACAAAATGCACTTGTAGGATGGGAATCTCACGGATCCAGAATCATCAAAGCATCATTTAAAACAAAGAAGGAGGGGATCTTAATGAATATTATCCAATGTTATGCACCCACCAATGATAGCAACGACGACATTAAAGATCAATTCTACGAGCGGCTGCAGTCAATCATAGAGAGATGCCCAAGAAAGAACCTCACCATTCTAATGAGAGATCTAAATGCCAAAGTCGGAATAGACAATACTGGATACGAAGATATCATGGGACGACATGGACTGGGACAGAGAAACGAAAATGGAGAAAGATTTGCAAATCTGTGTGCATTCAACAAATCGGTCATAGGAGGGACAATATTTCCACACAAGCGTATACACAAGGCTACATGGATCTCACCGGACCACACTACAGAGAACCAAATAGATCATATTTGCATGAACAAAAAAATCCGAAGGACAATGGAAGATGTGAGAAGCAGAAGAGGTGCTGACGTAGCTTCAGCTCACCACCTAGTTGTAGCCAATTTAAAACTGAAGCTAAAAAAGAACTGGACAACTGGACAAACACCGCTACAAAGGTTGAATACAGCCTTCTTCCGAGATACTGACAGACTCAATGAATTCAAGATAGCTCTCAACAACAGGTTTCAAGCTTTACAAGATCTACTGAAGGAAGAAGAAACTACTATGGAAGACAACTGGAAAGGCATCAAAGAAGCATTAACTTCAACGTGCCAAGAGGTTCTGCGCCTCAAGAAGCATTATCATAAGGAATGGATCTCTGTAGAAACTCTGGACAAGATCAAAGAAAGGAATAACAAGAAGACAGTCATTTACAACAGCCAAACACGAGTAGAGACAGTCCAAGCACAAGCTGAATACATAGAAGCAAACAAACAAGTGAAGAGGAGCATTAGAGTCGACAAGAAGAAATATGTGGAAGAACTAGCAAAGACGGCGGAAAAGACTGGAAGAGAAATATGAAACAACTTTACGATACAATGAGGAAACCAGCATTAAAATGTAGTAAATCAGAGAGGCAGGTCAAAGACATTGAAGGCAGGCCAATCACTGAAATTCAACAACAGCGGAACAAATGGATAGAATACTTCAAGGAACTTCTGAATAGGCAGGCTCCAATGAATCCACCGGACATCGAAGCAGCACACACAGATCTTCTTATATATGTCAATTCACCAATGACGGAAGAAATCAGAATGGCCATCAGACAAATCAAGAGAGGGAAAGCAGCAGGACCCGACAATGTACCAGCTGAAGCACTGAAGTCCGACATCGAAGTAACTACAAACATGCTTCACCTTCTATTCAAAAATATTTGGGAGGAGGAACAAGTGCCGATGGTCCGGAAAGAAGAACACCTCATCAAGATTCCAAAGAAAGGAGACCTTAGAAAATTTTAAAACTACAGAGGCATCACACTGCTGTCAATACCAGGGAAGGTCTTCAACAAAGTGGTGCTGAACCGGATGAAAGATGCAGTAGACGCCCAACTTTGAGATCAACAAGCTGGATTCCGTAACGATCGGTCGTGCACAGACCAAATTGCAACACTACCGATCATCGTCGAACAACTAAGTGATAGGGAAAGACACCTAGGTGGATCTTATGGTGTCGTGGCTCAAAGAACAGATAATGGCGACCGTCTGTTGCAGCTATGCTCAGATAACCGCCTGATCCTTGCAAATACTAACTTTAAGCATAAGGAAAAACATCTTTTAACATGGCGACCTCCTAATTCGTCCCAACGTTGGACCCGAATAGATCACATCGCCATCAGCCACCGATGGAGGGGCTCGATAGAAGACTGTCGCTCATTCTGGAGCACATGCTTAGATTCAGATCATGCTCTAGTGCGAGCGCGTATTTGCTTGCGTCTTACTGGACGTAGGAAAGACGCTGCAAGGAAACCTCTTAGGGGCCTACTTAATGATAGTCAAGCTAAGAGTATATTTCAGGAACAACTAGGAAAACAGTTAGGCAGCCATGTATAAGATGCCCACCCCGAGGCAGCATGGAATGATATCCGAAAAGCTGTGGAAACAGCAGTGATATCTGCTAGTAAGGTAAACCAGAAGGTTAGAGAGCAACACTGGATCTCAGCAGCATCTATTGCACTGATAGATGCTCGGAAACTCAATCCATCTGGCTCTGAACATAATGAAGAGTGGAGTCAGCTTAAGCGCAAGCTGTCAAGAAGTCTACGCAATGATCGTGAACAGTGGTGGGTAGCGAAAGCAAGAGAGATGGAGAAGGCAGCGACAACAGGTAATAGCAGACAATTGTTCAGACTCGTTAAGGAAACCGGAATTAGGAACCCGACTATTAGCTAAAAAATCTCAGAGAAAGATGGACATATTATTCATTCCTAATCCAGGAGATTGGATCGATGGGCAGAACACTTTAGGGATCAGTTCAACTGGCCTTCAGCCACGCTTCGATTTCCCACGATCTCTAGTCAACCTGAGTGGCAAGTTAATGTAGGTCCTCCATCTCTTTACGAAGTTGAAAAAGCTATAGGAAATCTGAAGCGAGGGAGAGCAGCAGGCCCTGACAGATTTACTCCTGAGATTTTTAAGGATGGTGGTTCAGTATTAGCAGTGAGATTAACTGAGGTCTTAGGTAGAATTTGGGAACTGGACGTAATCCCATCTGACTGGTCTCAATCACTGATTGTGCCAGTTTATAAGAAAGGACAAAAGTCCTCTTGTGATAATCAAAGAGGAATCAGTTTGACTAATACAGTGTCTAAAATATTAGCTTCAATAATACTTCGACGCCTAACTAAAGCTCGTGAAGAACAGACTAGAGAAAATCAGTCTGGTTTTCGACCTGGACGTGGTTGTATAGACCAAATATTCACACTACGTCAGGTTCTAGAACACAGACACACGTTTAGACGCCCCACAATGGTAGTATTTCTCGACCTTAAGGCGGCATTCGACTCTGTTGATCGTAAGGTTCTATGGCAGTGTTTGTCACTGAAAGGAGTACCAAAGAAGTACATTAACTTTATTCAGGCTCTCTACTCCAACACAACTGGTAGAGTGAGAGCTTATGGCGAACTGTCATCAGAATTGATTACCTCAAGTGGTGTTCGTCAGGGCTGTCCACTCTCTCCATTCTTGTTCAACTTTGTGGTCGACGTACTTTTAGAGATGACACTCTCCTCATCTAAATTTCCAGGGGTTGAACTTCTACCGGGAGGTTCACTTGTTGACTTAGAATATGCCGATGACATAGTTTTATTTGGTGAAGACGCTGACAAAATGCAGAGTCTTCTGACCACTCTAAGCAACAATGCAAGCATGTTCAAGATGCGATTCTCTCCCTCGAAATGCAAAATGTTGCTTCAGGATTGGGTTACATCGACACCCGAACTAATGATAGGGAGTGAAGTAGTTGAGTGTGTCGACCGCTTCACTTATCTTGGAAGTCTCATCAGCCCTTGTGGTCTGGTGTGTGACGAAATCTCAGCACGGATGCAGAATGCTCGACTAGCTTTTGCCAACTTGCGTCATTTATGGTGCAGGCGAGATATCCGTCTATCAACCAAAGGACGGGTTTACAGCGCAGCAGTTCGTTCCGTCATACATTATGGCAGTGAAACATGGCCGGTAAGAGTAGAGGATATTCGTAGACTAATAGTATTTGATCATAGGTGTCTTCGAAACATTGCTCGTATATTCTGGGACCATCGAGTAAGTAACACAGCTGTTAGGAAACGGGTACTAGGTAAGGATGGCAAATCAATTGATGATGTGGTGAAACTTCATCAGTTGAGATGGCTGTGACACGTGTTACGTATGCCCAACGACCGACTGCCTCGACGTGCGATGTTCAGTGGTATAGGAGTAGGTTGTAAGAAAGCTAGGGGCGGCCAGACCAAAACATGGCACAAGTTCATGAAGTCACTGACAAGTGGTCTGAGTCATGTTGGTAGGTGTAGACTACCTGGTTGGGGACCGCGAGATGATAGCAACCGATGGTTAGAGACCCTGAATCACATGGCTCAAAATCGTTTGCAATAGCACAGGTGCATCCACTCTTTGTGTTCTCCCAAATTCTAATCTTCTGAATTCTTCATGTCCCTTTTTTCCTCTTTCCAAATTTATTTCACTGAATTATACTCCTTAAATAACATCTCCAAACCCTAATCTTCCCGATCACTGCTTACACTCTTGCTACCTCTACCACAATGGGATTTGAATCAACCACTGCATCTCTGTGTTAAGGTGGTGTGGCAACTCGAACTGATGTACGTACGTACGAAGTTCTACGTTGTTATTGACTGACTGACTGATCGTCGAACAATCAGTTGAGTGGAACTCATCACTAAACATCAACTTCATTGATTATGAAAAGGCCTTTGACAGTGTGGATGGGAGGACGTTATGGAAACTTCTTCGACACTAAGGAGTTCCTGAGAAGATTGTCAACATTATCCGAAACTCATATGATGAACGAGTATGCAAGTTCGTGCATGGAGGACAGCTGACAGATGCATTCCAAGTAAGGACCGTAGTCAGACAAGGCTGTTTACTCTCTCCCTTCCTCTTTCTTCTGATGGTCGACTGAATTATGAAGACCTGAACATCTGAAGGAAAATACGGGATACAATGGACAGCTCAAAATCAACTAAACGATTTGGACTTCGCAGATGACCTAGCCCTCCTATCACGTACACACGAACAGATGCAGATGAAGACAGCCAGTGTAGCAGCAGTCTCTGCATCAGTAGGCCTCAGCATACACAAAGGGAAAACCAAAGTCCTCACATTCAAAGCGGAAAACAACAATCCAATCACTCTTGATGGCGAAACTTTGGAAAATGTAGAGTCCTTCACATACCTAGGAAGCATCATCGATGAACAAGGAGGCTCGGATGCAGACGCAAAGGCAAGGATTGGCAAAGCAAGGGTCGCATTCCTACAATTGAAGAACATATGGAACTCAAAACAACTGTCAACCGATATCAAAGTCACAATTTTCAATACGAATGTCAAGGCAGTTATACTGTATGGAGGTGAAACGTGGAGAATTACGACAACCATCATCAAAAAGGTACATGTATTTATAAATAGCTGTCTACGCAAGATACTCAACATCCATTGGCCGGATACCATCAGCAACAGCCTTCTGTGGGAGAGAACAAATCAGCTTCCAGCTGAAGAAGAAATTTGGAAAAGACGATGGAAATGGATAGGACATACATTTCGCAAATCATCAACCTACATCACGAGGCAAGCCCTAACTTGGAATCCTGAAGGGAAGTGGAAAAGTGGAAAGCCAAAGAACAAATTAGGTTGGGAAATAGAAGCAGATATGAAAAGGATGGATAATGACTAGAAGGAGGTGGAAAGTATTGCCCAGGACAGGGGTGGATGGAGAATGCTGGTGAACGGCCTATGCTCCTTCGCGAGGAGTAACAGGCGTAAGTATATATATATATATATATATATATATATATATATATATATATATATATATATATATATATATTCGCTGAATACCCCATCAATTCATTTTTCACTAAAATAATTCATTGTGTCATTGAATAATACAGGAGCATTTATTCAACTATAGATATATCGCTCCAAAGAAGTCTTCTCTTAAAATAATCTACACAGTCAAAGGAATTGGATCGAAGGAAAGTTGAATCAAAATCCTATGCACTTCTGAGGTATTGGCAATCCATCAACTCAAGCTCGAACTTTCCGTGAAAAAATGATTTGCGCAACCTCTCATCCTTCCTTGGTCATAATTCCCGTCTGTAATAAGTTTCGGATTTCTTTCTTCATTCCCTTTTTACTCATTTTTTTTCATTATTATTGATTTTCCAAATAAGTGGTTTGTAATTTTCAATTGTAATCAGTTATTATTGTTACCCATTAAACAAGTTATCTTGATTATTATTCAGCCATAATCCAGAAGATACAAGTGTTTATTAAAAGTTATCTACACAAAATACTTCAGATCCGTTGACCAAACACTACCAACAATGACCTACTGTGGGAAAGAACAAACCAGATTCCAGTGGAGGAAAAAATCAGGAAGAAGCACTGGAAGTGGATAAGACACACATTGAGGAAAGCATGCAACTGCGTCAAGAGGCAAGCCCTCACTTGAAATCCTCAAAACCAAAGGAAAAGAGGAAGATCAAAGAATACATTACACTGACAAATGGAGATAGAAATGAGAAGAATGGACAACAATTAGATAGAACTGGAAAGGAAGGTCCAGGACAGAGTGGGTTAGAGAATCCTGGTCGGCGGTGTTTGTTCCATTGGGAGTAACAGTCGTGAGTAGGTATGTAATGTTTGTCGCTTTTCTTCATCTCTGTCAACTGGACAATTATCTAACCCGTAAATTATTTTCATTCTTCTATTCTTCTCTAAACCCTTGATTATTACACAATCTAATTTGATAATTAGAGTCTCAAGTCATGCAATGATGCCATCTTTTCTATCCTTCTATAGACATATATTTCATATCAGAAAGAGTTTTCGTGGAGATTTCAGTAATTTAATAGTTGAGTTCATTAGTCAATTAAAGCTAGACCACCATGAAAAATCTGGAAGTACTGGAAGGCCATTTCGTTCTAGTATGGGAACCCTCAGCAGTGTTTTATCCACGATCACGCATACGGGATTTGAACTCAGAACCTTCAGTTTCGCGCGTGAGCGATTAACCTCTACACCACTGTGCCGGCCAGTATCCAAAGGTGTTAATGTCTAACTACAAGCAATCCACAAAACTGCATCACCATCCACCATTGTCTTCAATGAGTTACTATCTCACGACAGACCCGTATGTGCGTACTGCTAAGAAGTTTCGAATAGGACGAAACGAGTGTCAAATTGAATTTCACTGTTAGCCACTATCCATCGTTGCTTAAAAAGCTTTTGACTTAAAGCTTCATCGAAGCAATCCGCACAGGATGCACATATGTCAACAAGAGACTGACCAATTCCAGTCCTAAATAACAATGAGAAGATACATATTAAACAACACCAAGTGAATAAAACCTATCTAATTACTTTCATGTTTTTTTTTCTTTTAAAATCATTATTCTTTCATTACAGAATTCTAATCATACTCATATATCTTAATCATGATAAAAGAAACTTACATAGGTGAATAATAACACACAATTATTTTGCCTGATTTAACTTCAGTTTGATCATTACAATATCCAGTTGAGCAACCTATAAATTCAGCGCTACCCCATACAATCTATAGAATTAAAGAAAAATATTTTAATTGAAGAACTAATAATTAGATGATTAAATTACTTTTTATTGAAGAAAGTTAGTTCATAAAAAGATTCTTTCTTCTAGTTTATATAGTTTATGGGTACTTGAAGTTTGTACTGATGATGTTGTTCAAAAGGACAATGAAACCTCCACGACCAAACCATCCAAATTGTAGTGTCGGTTTATTATGTTAAGGCTATATGATTTATTCTAGCTTTCGGACAGCGCATTCTATTCATTCTACTTGAGTCACATTTTGACCTTCTTAATTATTCACCTATCAACCTTGACTGCATTTATATGAGCGCATATGTGTGTGTGTACACTTCTCATCCCATTACTTATCACATGTTTGTAACTGACTTTTGTGTAACTATAAATATTTATTAAGGCTCGACAAAATGGCGTTGGCTTATCCACCATCTCTACTGCGCGTTGTTTTGCTTCGCTCTATTCCATTCAATTCATATACAAAATATATGTATTCACAAGCCCATTCTCATTATTTGACTTATCTAAATCCGTTATTGACTAACGCGATTTAAGTCGATGATTATATACGAGGATAGGCGATATAAACATTTCGACAGCAATCATTCATACGATCTATTTGGAGTCTGATCTTGGGCCACGAAGGTGAAGAGCCCTTCGACAACATTGTCTGATCTAAATGAGGACAAAAATAAAGAGCCCCACAAGCTCAAAGAAGAAAAAACTCCATTAAAAAGGTTATGGGTACATATGTGATTAGGCGTAACTATCTGTTATTGATTGATTTTCAATGATTTCTTATGTGAAAATATGTTTTGATGAAAATCATTATCAAATCACATCAAGTTATCCATAGGTCACATCGTATTTCCAAAGAAAAGAGTAAATAAAAGTTAACGAATGAAAACAAAAGAAAAACGCTTTTTTTCTCACTCAGTCACCACCCTACCTAAGGAGAAAATTCAAGGATATTTAGATCTTTCACAGGTTGAAATCATGAGTCAGTTGAAGCTAGATCACCATTGAAAACTTGGAAGCATTGGACGGCCGTTTTGTCCTGGTATGGGACTCCTCAGCAGTGCGCATCCACGATCCCTCACCACGCAGGGCTCGAACCCAGGACCTACTGGCTTCGCGCGCGAGCATTTAACCACTAGACCACTGAACCGGCATTGGTTGAAGTTAGACATTAACACCGTTGGATCTGGGAACGCCATGTTCAATATCCCCTGCAATCGCTAGCGAGATTAGATCAGTCAATCCACGATATATTGATAACCCATCGAATATATCTCCGAACCTCCACGCTTCTGTCTATTGATTTTACCGGGTGAGTACGATTTATAGTAGAAGGTGTTACTGGTTAAAGCGTTGTCAAACTCCAAATGCTTGTGGCATCTTCAGTATCCTCTGCTCAGGAGTTCTATACTAGTGTTGCATCTGTTCATTTAAGTAACATTATAAACACTTTAGATACTTGTTGAGCTGATAAAAGGGCTATTGCATTCTTTGTTTGAAAATTTCTCAATTATTCTCTAATACACTTTACACTTTCCTACTTCAATCGATTATCGTCGACAGTACGGTTAGCTTTCAATTTTAGTACTAGAAATTTAAAAATTTATTAACATGAGAATGACTTTCATAATATCAATTTGAAACAGGGTTTAAGAATCAAGCATATAACAAGAAATGGATGGTGACTAGTTGTGTAATCCAGGATGCGCGTTTCGTCCTATTTGGGACTCATCAGCTAATGGTACTAAATTCGAGATTAAACATGAAATCTGAGGTTCAGGTACATCCAAATGACGAGTCCTAAATAGGACGAAACGCGCATCAAACTGGATTCCTTTGCTAGACATTATCCATCTATGCTAGAATGCTTATGAATGAAGGCGATCTTGAGGCTATTCGCACAGGATGTACATTTACCATATCAATTACAGTTCTAAACATCAATGGGTTAATGCTTTTCATATGTTTCGCTCTTATTTAGAACTCTTTAACACTAAGGGACCATGATGAACTATGTGATCAGATACAGAAACTTCATGTCACAATGTGAAGACTTTCACATTCAGTTCACTCTTTCCAATTATCATTCATTGGTATTTCTGTCTGATGATGATCAGCTTTAATTCATTAATTAGCTTAAAAGTTTATTATTAATTTACTTACCCTTTTATAATGGAGACAATCTTTAGGTATTTTGCATTTATTCTTTTTGTAATCATATAATTGATATTCATTGAACCAAGTTTCCATGGCACTTCATTATAAATTCAATTGATTATTTTTATGTAGACTTACTTTAAAACATTTAAATTATCAGCTGTATTTATACCAATTTTATCACGATATTCTTTTTCCACTTCAACTTTTTTATATTCACTACTTAAATTACATGCTACTACTTGTCTATTAGCTAAATCTTCTAAATCATTATCCCAACTCTATAAGTAAACAATATGAATATTTAAAAGGAATATAGTTAATTTAAATGAATAATCAGAATGGGTTTTGTGTAGATTTTAATATTTTCAATGGTTGAAATCATGAGTCAATTAAATCTAGAACACTATGGAAAATATGGAAGCACTGGAAAACTGTTTCGTCCTATTGCGGGACTCCTCATCGGCAGTGCGCATCCACGATCCCGCACCCAGCAAAGTTGAAGTTGGATATTAATACCGGCTCAGTGGTCTAATGGTCAAGCGCTCGTGTGCGAGACTGATAGGTCCTGGATCCGAATCTCGAGGGGGGGCGGGATCGTGGATGCGCACTGTTAAGGAGTCCCATACCAGTACTTCCAGGTTTTTCATGGTGATGTAGCTTCAATCGACTCATGATTTCAACTATTGAAATTAAATGAATCAGTTTTTTCTGTATACTGTGAACATGGTAGTTTTGTGTTAGAATAACTCCACCTGCAGCTCTTTTAAAGTTACTGCCGGTCACAAGCCCGGGTAAAGAAGGAGGGTTAGGAATGGGATTAGCGACCTCATACCGTAGAAAACTAACTCGATAAAAAAGAAAGCTAACCAGAAAAAAACGATTTAAATCCTATGTGTTAGAATGATTAATTGTTTTGTTGGTGAGATTATAATTTATGGACGAAGTAATCAGATTTACGAGGACAGGTATTGAATGTTAACGTGAAATTCATTAATCTATTTGGCTAAAGAGGGTTTTGATACCTTGAATGATATTAGTTCGTGATAAAAACCCTTAAATCTAATTCCTAATCTTAACTATCAATTGTCAATATCAATTCTAATTACTCAAATTGGTTTATAACCCTCATTTAGCCGTAGTATATAGGTGAACATTCTTAAGGTCTTTTTAACATCGCTTACAGCATCGTCTATAAATTATAGTTTCACAGTTCTATTTCAACTTTACACTGATGTCTTATCCATATGGTTGAAAGTCCTAATCACTGAATTCTCGTGGCGGAGGTGTTGGTTACGAAATTGAGAAGACGAAAACCAAATATCCAATGCTTTAACCAGGTTCGTGGATATGGATGATCCACTTAGGAAAGTTGGGAAACCCTGATTACAAACCAATGGTGTACATGGACTGCAGGATCGTGAGGGAACAGATAGAGTATGAACCAATTGTTGGTCACCGGCTAACATGGGACCGCACCTCCTAATTTCGCTCCACCTCCTTGTGGATCAGAATTTTATGTCAAATGCCCCGGATGTAACCCCTTAGGAAAATCACCTGCTTCGATATAGGCACCCAGGCAGTATCACAACCCGCACACAAATCAAGTGACTTGTGTGGCGTATATGTAATTGGTGCCCATTTGTACCAATATTTGTGCTCAAATAAATAAAATAAATAATAAATATTGTTGGCCAATGTTTTTAACAAGAAAAATATAATATTAGTACATACTTATCACTTTATGATTGAATGAATTTATATGTGTAACCATATTAAACGGTTAAGCTAATAGTGATATTATAATAAGCTAGTGACGTTGTGGTGTGTACTACTGATGTTGACAGATATAAGTAGTATGTATCATCAATCGAAACTGAAATACCTGAAAGCAGAAGGTTTAGTAGATCAAAGAAAAGAAAACAAGAACATGGAATGATTGTGGAAACGAAAGAACAATGAAGTCTGAGACGATTGGTCGACACCTTACGGGTGAATTATTTACTGTATGGCTTTCTCAGATTTCAGTAAGGGATTCTGTAATTATGTGTCCAAATACAGTTGGTTATCCCCCCCCCCCCGCTTGTGTTCTTGTTCACTGCAGAAAGATTCTAATTTGAACTATGAATATTTAAGAAATTAAAACGTTTCTATCTAAAAAAATCTCTGTTATAGAGATGAGTATGTACGATTCCATTTGTTTTGAATATCTAAACATGTTTTTATATGTCCAACATTCTTTTTAAAGTAACTAATATAGCGAATAAGAACACAACCAAAGGAACAACTAAATGTATTTGATAAGTCTTCAAATTGAACATTAGATCCGATTTCCTAAGCTCTTTTATTCCCCCTCCCATGGCTAAATCTACACAGCGACATGAACATGAGAGAAAAGGCGCAAAATATGGATGGAACGCTTTACTCCAATGTCCGTTCACGTACAAAGTATCTACTGCATTTATAGTATTCTAGATGGCCTTGGACTTACGGAACTTTCTGGAACACTACTAAACATAATAGCAGTATAAGCAATCATCTAATCAGAAACGCGACATGTGACTCGTCACTTTCTAAATGTTTCTGGCAAAACTTTTAATGAATGCTGAATTGGATAAGATGTTTCTCAGCGTTTTCAGTCTTTTTTGATTTTTTTCGAGGGATTTTCTGGGTCTCCCTGACAACATTTGAATACAAAATCACAATCAATTACTAAAATCTGGAAAACCATACAGTGATTACTTCATTTGCAAAATGTCAGTCCATCGTCTCAGACTTCATTATTCTTTTGTTTCCACACCAATCATTCTCTGCTCTTGTTCTCATCCTCTTTTCTTCGATCTTCTCAACATTCTGCCTCCAGGCATTCCATTCTCGATTGGCAATACATACTATTTATATATATATCGATATCAGTAGCACACACCACAATAACGATAGTCAGTTTTATGTCACATTATCAATACTTTCTAATGGTATTAAGTAGTAGTGAGCAACTTGATATATCGCTTAATTCCTATGGTTTACTCAGCACAGTCTTTTGAGAATCTATTAACATAACGGTAGATAGTTAGTCAGAGAGCTGAAAACATTGTCCAACCATTTTATTCTGTTAACTTTTATTCTCATCTACCAGTGAATAAGAAGGTTTTAAAGTTAGCTTTATCTACAAGATTTGGGGAGATAAGTGTCATAACTAAATATTACAGCCATATTATAAGACAATGCAAGTCTAAGGATCATTGATTAATTGACGATCTTCATTTTTATTTAAGTGATTCTTTATCCTATAGATCATTCCGTCTTGATTGGTTATTTCATACATAGATCCAATTGTCAAATAATAAATCAACTTAGTTTATCAGTAGTGTTGTTTAAATGAAGTCCGATTAATTTGTATTTGTTGACTGATTTATTCATATCAGAAAGGTTTTTGTGGATATTATAATCATTTCAATGGTTGAGATCATGAATCAATTAAAGTTAGACAACCATGGGAAACCTGGAAGCACTGGACGACCGTTTCTTCCTATTGTGAGACTCCTCAGTGGAAGTGCGTATCCACGATCCCGCCCCACGCGAGATTCGAACCCGGGACAGCTGAGGATTCCCACAATAAAATTGATTTGTTGTTGAATAGGCCACTTTGTCTACTTTATTAATATCAGTATTTGAATAAATTAATAACAATAATGATAATTTAGTTATAAATACTTAACTAATGAGGATTGTATGGATGAGTTACATTATAACTACTTCGACTGTTTCATAGTCTAGACTTGTTACTCTTTGAATAAGTTATAGCATGAACAAATGATAATCTGAAAAAAAGTCTTTTAGAATTTGTCAGTTAACAAAAAATGTTTATTATATGACTAACACTAGATATATTGGCCAGTAAAAATTAGATAGTCGATTTCATTGAGACCTTATTTTCAATAGTTAAGATCATGAGTCAATTGATGCTATACTCGCATGGAAAATATGGAAGTTCTTGACTGTCGTTTAGTTTTATTGTGGGACTCCCCAGTAGTACATATCCATTATCCCGTCTCGCGAGATTAGAACCCAGGACTTACGCCTAACCTTCAGACCACTGAGCTGGCATCCAATGGTGTTGATGTCTAACTTCAAATAATCCACGAAATCGGATGGCACATCCAACATTGTATTCTGCAAGTGATTACCTTAGAACTGACCTTGTTGAAATCCATTGGTCACCGCTTCTCACTAGCAATCCAGGAAATACCTCTTGAAGCCAGTCACTAATGAGCATATGTTGATTAATATCACAAGGGGTTTTTTGTGGATAATTTAGTAAATTCAATAGTTGAAATTATGAGTCAATTAAAGTTTGAAGCTTAAAGTTTCGAATCTTGTGAGGCAGGATCGTGGATGCGCACTGTCACTGAGGAGTCCCATAATTTAAAAAAACGATCATCTAATGCTTCCAAGTTTTCCATGGTGGTCTAACTTCAAATGATTCATGATCTCAACTATTTAATTGACTAATAATATCCACAAGATACCCCCCTTCTGAAACTTCTCATTTATTAATTAAAGAGAAAAGAAGAAAGAAAACATCTATTTCATTATGAATTTTCACTTACTAATTCTTCTTCTGAATAAATTGGTTTAAGCTGTCCAGGTACTTTACATTTTAATAATAATCTCCTATAATCTATATGTTTATTATATAAAGTTCTTCCATCATGTGTTGTCTGGGTATTGATACATAAACTGTACAATAGATACATTAAACTACTTTGAATTAGAAGTTTTATCATGAAAAACGAGGAAGAAACACTGAAAAAACATTTGAGAAAAGAAATTCTTAATTTATATTTGTTTTAATCATTAAAATAAAAATAGGGTGAGACTATAATCTATGAACGAGCCAATCAGAGTTGAGATAATAGATCTTGGATTTTCGCGCGAAATTCGTTTATTCATTTGGGTTAAAGAGCATTTTTGACATTTATAACTGATATTAGTTGATGATGAAAACTGTTCAAATCTAATTCCTAACCCTTAATTGATCATCAACGATAAATCATAATTCGATTTCTTCATACTAATTTATAATCTTTATTTGGCATATGTGCATACTGTGCGGATTGCTTTGATATAACTTTAAGTCACAAGCGTTTTGTAAGCAATGACAAATAGTGGCTAGCAATGGGATCCAGGATGCGCGTCTCGTCCTATTTGAGACTCGTCAGTTGGATGTACTTACATCTCAGAGTCCTGGATTCCACTGGTAACCACTATCGATCATTGCTTTATTTGGTTTTAGTTATTAGATGAACACTTTCAAAGTCAGTGTTTAGCGTTACTCTAAGATTGTTCACATAAATTATAGTCTCACCCAAAATAGATTGGGTGTGTTTATGATGATGTTATAATGTGCATAGAATTAATGAATAGGACCAATGTATAAAAGTTGTAATAGAAAACTATCCATCTATTGAAATGTTAATTATTATTATGAATTAAAACAAATTGAATAGATTCTGATTGTTTATTTAAATTAGGTTTGACAAAAAAGAAACAACAAACTATTTAAATGATTCTATGTTTTGATGTGTGTGCTACTGATGTCTATCGATATATAAGTAGTATAAATCATTAATTGAAAATGAAATGCCTAAAGGTAGAAGGTTAAAAAGGTAGATTAGAAGAGGACAAGAACAGAGAATGATTAGTGTGGAAATCAAAGAACATTAAAGTCTCAGACAATTGTTAATGAATTATTTATTGTATGGTACTCAGATTTTAATGAGAGATTCTGTAGTTTGTATGTTGAAATACATTTGTTCGTACCCATTTGTATTCTCGTTCACTAAATACTAGCTAAGTGATAGCAAAATATAAGCACAATATTAATTAATTTAACTCAATAGTTATAGGACTAAGTATTCACAGCGATCATTGTATTCTTCTTCTGCATAGACTTCATTCGGTTATGTGGTTCAGAATTATGTGTTACACAAATTCTGTTTTGTAATGTTGCTACGATGACATAATTTATTTTATTATATTATTAGAACTAAATAGTAAATTGACAAGGAAACCGGATCAATAGTTAACCGATTGAAAACATATAGATAATCATTATATGATCACTAGTGACAATGTCCAAGAGGTATTTCCTGAAGTTCTAGTGAGAAGCAGTGACAAGTGGAGTTCAACGGAATCTATTATGTGATAGCAATTCAATGATGACAATGACGGATATATCACTGGATTTCGTGGATTCTCTGAGGTTAGACATTAACACTACTGCATACTGTCCGGCTCAGCGGCCTAGTGGCTAAACGTTCTAGTGCGAGATCGAAGGCCCTGGGTTCGAATCCCGCGAGAGGGATCGTGGATACGCACTGCTGAGGAGTCCCACAATAGGACGAAACAGCCTTCCAGTGCTTTCAGGTTTTAAATGGTGCTTCACCATCAATCGGTTCAAGGTCTCATTCAATAACTTAATAATTTCCATTACCATATAGTAATATTCTAACTTAAAATCTTTCTTGATATAAAATATATATGCTCGTTTGGTTTTCAATGATCAATACTACAGTTTCTAGGTTAGCTGTAAGCAGTTGAAGCGAATTCATGAAGTAGAAGGAATGATGTTCTACTGAACGAGTACACAAGTGAGAACAATTACAGAATACTTTAGTAAAATATGAGAACCATACAGTAAATACTTCATTTGTAAAATGTCAGTCAGTCGTCTCAGACTTCACTGGGTACTTGGAAAACCATAATTCCAAACCAATGGTGCACAGGAGCCATTGGATCCTCGGGAAACAAATGGCGTATGAATTAATTGTTAGTCACCGGCTACCGTGGGACTGCATCTCTCTACGTTGCTCCACTGTTTTGTGAATCAGACCTTTACGTTGGAGGCTCCGAGTGTGGTACTCCAAGAAAACCACCTGCTTCTGTCTGGGCACAGTGCAGTATCATAATCCACACACAAATCAAGTGACTTGTGTGGCACATATGTATCCGGGGCCCCTTTGTACCAATATTAATGTGTTCAAATAAATAAATAAAAAGTATTGAAAATTGATTGAGGTTGAAATATGACTCAGTTTATTTTCAATGAATAGCCCCAATGTATTATATTCATCACATAATCTGACTTAATTATTCTTCACCTAACCGGTTATTAACCAATATCATATTGTCTGCTCCTAATATAAGCTAAACGTCACAAATGAAAATTTTCATATAGTCACCTAGATGACGAGTCTTTTAGACGATGATATTTAGAGTGACTTAAAAGAAGCGATTTATTTCTTTCATTAATGAGTAAAGATTAGTGAGAATTTGATATTTAACCCTTTACAGTATTTACATAAGACACATTGAATCATGAATACTGTATGATTTATAACATAATCACTGTTCTAATATTAACTGTATTTTAGAATGAATATTCTACTCTACACATTTGCTTCATTATAAAATTCATATATCGATTATAACTAGTTCATTATGAAAAACTTGAAAATATTAGACGATCATTTCATTCTAATATGGAACTTCTTAACAATGTACATCCATGATACCGTTCGTAGGATTATGAGCCCTCACAACTAACAGTCTCACATGCCAACGCTTAACTTTTAAACCACTAAGCTGACCGGTATCCAACAATGTTCATGTTTAAATTAAAACAATCTGATATTAATCATTATTTTATTCATATTTAGTTAAACAATTAAGTTTATCATAGTAACTATGTTTTCATTTTGTTTGATGTATTTCTCAAAATTCATCAAATGTATAGAGTGTATTTAGAAGATGAACAGTGATTAGCAGTGGAATCCTGTTTGATGTGCGTTTCGTCCCATTTAGGACTCGTCAGCTGAATGTAACTGGACCTCAGAGTTGATGTTCACTCTAGGACTCGAACTCAGTACCGTTAGCTTCAAACGTCACCACGTTATCCACTTAGCTACTGAATGCTGATAGCCAGAAAAAAGATTGTGACCTAGGGTTAAATTACCTTACGATGAGCGCTTAAAACGCCTAAACATTTTCCCCTTGTCGCGAAGTGACCCCATTACTGGCATTTCGTATTTTTAAGTATGATTTGGGTGTTAATATTCCTTATCTTCTTGCTTCTTTCAGCACTAATAATCTCCGAGGTCATAGCAAGTAGGTTCACAAACGGCGATTTAATAAACTTAAAGTGAGGTCCAGTTTTTCTCATCGAATAGTCAATGACTGGAACGCCTTACCCGGACAAGTGGTATCAGCCCCATCAGTCAATATTTTCAAGGAGAAACTGGAAATTCTCTGGAAAACGTTCTGTCAGGATTAAAACAGGTTCATCAACCTGCTATCCTTATTACTGAAGACTGAGGCAACCTGCACAAAATGCAAATATGCCAACAAGATACTGATCAGTTGAAGTTCTTAATAACAATGGGAAGATACAAATAAAACAACGCCAAATGAATTTAGAATTTGTTCCGATGGAAACATACAACTGGGACAGAATTAACCATTTCAGTATCGAACTGGTTAATTGTGAAGGAAAATAAAAGGAAAAATTTATTTAATCTGAATCAACTAACCTAGATTACTGTAAGAACTATGTTATATATCTCGAGTGATTACATACTTAATGTAACGTGTACAACATGAACACTCGAGCGCTAAAACCCTTCAAGTCGCAAATGAGAATGCAGAAAACATGTGAAAGGAATGCGTGGTGTTTGAACGAACTAATGATTCCTTTGTACTTGTTGAATGCATGATTTCGAATTCTAAATACAGTACATTTGTTCGTGGTTATCTAGTACTTTTTGATCCGATTACGTTATTTCTGGGATTCTTAGTTCATACTATAATTCAAATACTTCGAATTATCATATTGGCGTCGCGATGGAGCCTGCGATGGAATGGTTTGACATACATTCATATTTTGATGCTTTTCAGGATTACTTTGAAAGGTTCAAAATCTGGGCTATGACCAAGGAAAATGATGAAGATGTTAATATTGTCGCACATTTCCTCACATTTATCGGAAAATAAACATATAACTTCTTAAAAACTCTTGCTTTACAAGAGAAACCCATTCCGCTTCCTTATACAACTCTCAAGGAACTACTACTAGACTATGTTAAGTATGCAAATTTTGATCGCAGTAAAGGAGAGAAATTCCGTAAAATGATTCATGAGGATATAAAAAATTCCACTGCATTATGTCATCCCAACCTAGTGCATACTTCCATTTTTCATAGAATGCTATTACAAACAGTGTCGAATATGGTGTAAAACTCTTAGGTATTTATAGTTTTCTTAGTAAAAATGAAATCATCATTATAGTCATCCAATCTGCATACAGGGTTTTTTTCTATCATTTGTCCAATAGGGAAGCTACATATGAGAGATTTAGGAATATTCTTCCAAAAGATGATTGGATAAAATATGTTCAAGTTTTTCTAATCTTCTCACAGATTCTTCGAATTCATCTATTGCACTTCCTCACAAATTACTAGTTGGAAAACAATAACAATTGGATCTTCAAGGTTGTCAATATATTTGATACGTATTATTTTATTTGTTACAATCAATCTCATCAGCTGTTTGAATGCTAACATTAATATTTTCAAATTAAAACCGTAACATTTATTCAAAATTGTTTACTCTTTTCTATTTAAAACAATATTAGTGAGTAAATAAATCAACTTGATGAGGGAATTAGATTGGTGAAATCTGTGACCAAGATCATCCATTATTATCAATTTGATACAAGTAAAATATCATACAGTTTCCACCACTGATCAGAATTATATAGGACTTCGGCTAAAATTGATCCGAATACGTTATTTATGGGATTCTTAGTTCATACTATAATTCAAGTACTTCTAATTATCATAATTCAATGCCCCACAATGGATCATACGCAAGACTTTGATATATGGTGGTGAGTATTATACTATTGACGGACTAATTCAGAATTTAATAAATTCATACACTCACTGTAATTACATGTATACATAATGGGGTATAACTGAAGAGCTTCTTTAAAGCTAAAAATTTCAAACAACGAATTAAGTCATATGGTAAATCTTGAAATTATCTACCTTTAAAATACTTCATAGACGTTACTTTTGATCATAGTTACAAAATAGGATAGAGATGATTGGCATACTTTTAAATAATAATCAGCATCTTAACTTAAAAATCACTTCAATTCGTTTCCACTGTTTTACTGTGATAAATAGTACAGACATTTTAAATCCAAACATTTACTTATACTTACTTTGGAAAACAAAATTTGATTCAACATATCATTGTCATATTCACCAACGTGATTTTATTGGTTAACTTATGCTCAGTTATGTGATTAATTGTAATACCCTGTATGTGTATCCCATTTAAGTTGCTTTCATTTGTTTCTGTTTATATATCTATCAATCTCTTAATAAAATTCCATCATTATGTTGATATGCAAATATATGTGACACATTGACACTCTGGACTCATTAAAATGTAGGTTAAATCTGTCAACTGTAATCCTGGATTTGCTTTTATTCGAATGTATTTGTTGGTGTTTTTTTTAATGTCAGTGTACACATGAATTCAATGCACCTAAAAAAGTATAATTCTGGTATTAATCTAACGCTACTATTAGTTCAGTCAGGTCTATCGATCCAATCATGTTAAACTTAAATTCCGTTTAATATTAATATAAATGTCAGTTGATTCCATTATATAAGTATGCATTTAGGAACACTATCATTCGAGTTCCAGTTCAAGATCAATGAGTTAAACGATATGAATATAATGTTCACATTCACAACTTGACAGCTAGCTCAAAATATATAGCCGTCTTGTAGTGACCTACTTTTATCAAGAGAACGAGATTGGTTTAAAGAAACATTTATTACTATAACCAATTGTACCAGTGATTGTTTTACTGTGCTTGTTTGTTAGGCAGTACCAGAGACATCCATTATCCTTCCATTCTTCTTCCTTCTTTTGATTGTGACCTTGCTCGAATTCGGTTACGCTCAGTAACCACACTTGTACTCCTTTGGCACGATCTTGGCATTTTTTCGATACCACGAGATCGTCAACGAATAAATCTCAACTACAGCCATCAACTGACTTCTGATATTTAGCTAATCGGTTAACTGGCATGTAGTCTTCCTGTAGAAGTGATCATAGTCAACCGCGACACGACGTCACACTACAGTTTTTCGAAACTCGACTGCTTAAATGCTCGTAGGAAACTTAAAGTATTCAGCTTACCATGGACTATTTTTATATACTTTGCTCCTTTTAGATGATTCCTGGTACATTTTTTATTCATGCTTTAAACTTGCTTTGTTTATGGTTTCGACCTTAAAATTTCAGTATAAATCTTGCTTTTGGTTTATTACAAAATTCATCGTAACAATCACCATAAAGATCAACATTTGGTACCTTCACGATATGAAGATAAAATTTAACTATTTGAATTTCGGTCTTCTATTTATTTGTTTTGAAGTTAAGAATATTACTGAATATTAGTAATTCAATAAAACGAGTTGAAAATTCGGATATAATAGGAAACATCCATAACAAAGAAGCAACGAAGGACTAAAATATTGTTGAAGCAAACTTTATAAGTCCAGTCTATCTTCCAGAACTTTTTTCATATCATTTAGGCTGATATTTGCTGCGTAAACGTTTCAGTACCTTGTCAATGAGATTACAATGGGTTGCAGGAGAACGGCCTTGTTTGGTATTAGTACTACTATAATAATAGACCTGGTCCCAAAATTTTAGATGTCATGATATGAACACTTAATCCGTAAACTTTTATGGGGAAGCCACATCATAGTTGACAATGACTCGTCCTGTCGTGACAATTAGCAATATGACACTTAAAATTTCTGAATAACACATTTGTGCTGGGTAGAGAGTAATATGTTAATACAAAAAGCAATGGAATATAGTGACCACGCCAGCACGGCCAAGCCATGCCATGTCGATTCATACATTCCGCGTTCAACACTGTTGAGCTGCTTTTAGTTTTATGTGTTGATGGTGAGTCTTCTCAGCAGTTATACACTCAAATTCAAGAATCATGTAGTTAGGAACCAGTACCACGACAGAGTCACAAAATTGTAGACCTGTTTGTGGGAAAATGTAGTAGAGTAGCTAATTTCCAACTTATGTACCAGGGACTTGTTAAATATCAGGGATATGACATTAATATGAACACAGGAGAACGCCTAACTCCAGCCAACTTATTGGGTCTTTTGTCGGACGTACAACAGATACCAAGGTGTTCAGACTTCAGGAAACTAGTTGGTGTTCGATCCAGGTTACTCGAAACCAACTACAGTTAAGTTATGTAGAAAGCTTAGAACAGTTATTTCCTTTGTGCGAATGAAAGTAAAGCGGCTTCTATATGGAAAAGATGAGGTGTCACCAACGTGTCAAAAGCAGAATATCCAGAAGTTTGCCCACTCCACATTCACGTTCAGCATTAAAATGGTGAGAATCATGATAGAACAAAAAATCTATGTCAGTAAGTTACCGAACCGCCTGGTTTCTAGAACATCTGAAAAATTAAGTGCGGTTAGACTTTAGCCTACTGACTTCTAAGCAGGGGAGCAAAGGTTATAAGAATGCATCGCTCTAAAAGTTTTGTAGATAGTTCTTACTACTGCTGACGTGTTTATCTATAAGCCATCTATCAAGCAACGCTTCAATAAGAACAGGTGTGAAATTATCATCTTCAAAACTTTGAGTTCAGAAGTCTCATGTCCCCTCAACTCTTGGTAAAACTAACCAAGATTTTACTAATACAAAAGTGCACTCATGGATATTATAACAGAGTCCTCAGATGCCATACGTTACAGTTACCTAAGTTGGTTGGAATGTTACTTTGATGGGGAACGGCAGATTGAGCTGAAGCATAGCATTAACTGACACGGATTGTCAATAATGTCTTTGATAAACCACAAATTCGTCAAAGTCAGAATTTATAAATTTTTATTGTCGTACCGTCATAATCCGTATAAGTTACTGACTTAGAAGTTCACATGTGTTGCTCTCCTTTTAAATTAAAAGTGGCAAAGTATTTAATTGAAAATCATTTAATAATTATTTTATATTCTATATATTAGTATAAAGTTAGACATGAGCTACTCTAAGATAGAGAGCCTCAGTGTGATATTGTTCACTCACGTTTAGGAACTAACAAAACTTCCGATACATGCAACTATTAGCAAAAAGAATAGATTGGACAGAAAGAATAAGAATGATTTCACAGCCTAAAATCGACTCCAACTATAACCCAGGTTCTAGGATTCACTATCCAAAAATACGTAAACCTTTGAGGTTTTCTGATGATAATCAACAAGATGAGATTGTAGTCTCAAGACCAAAGATCAAAAAACAGACATGACACTGCATACGGAGCTCATACAAATGTCGTAGTGTCAACTCTAAACACATTTAATTTTGATCCTAATACCGAAAGAAATGTGTTTATCTCCGCAAACCAATATCTTTGAATAGGAGACATAGTTTGGAATCATTAAAAAATCATGAAATCTGGAGGTAATTAGTTCATACGGCTTTTTGAAAACCTAGAAAAACTTCTTAAAATGAAGTAGTTTGTCTTTCCTCTTTTTTTAATGTACTAAGATTGGACGAGTTAGAAGCTCACAATTCCTGGACATAAAAGCCTGCTAATATATAGCTTACTACGTTTTATTGTCAATAATTCAAAACAGATCAATAGGGAGTGAATTACTTAAGTGAGCTGACAGAGCATGTAGCGTTCACAACCTGAAATACTTTTTATTATGTAAAGACCATAAGACATAAAAACAACATCATATGTGTTGATATTATTTTTTATGCTGTGAAAATTTCTGTCGTTGCGTATTGTTCGAAATGTAACATCATATTGTTATCTGATGTTCTTTGTTAGACTACATATGAATGGCGCGTGCTATAAGATGTAACTCTCCGATTTCGGCCATTGCATTTTGGAGTATATAACGTCGCTATTCAAGTATGTTATAAAATCTGATTAACTCACAGTAAATAAGGGCACTTCTTTAACACAATGAGCTACATATTCTTGGCCTCACACTTTTCATGCTTGCATAGTCATGATTCCTAAGGGTGTATATAATGTATGAATCTGGTAATTTCCGAAGCATATTTTTTCTGTGTATTACAACGACTAATGGACAAAAGGTATCCTAATAACGGGTTATGCGCAGTTTTTCTGCCATTTTATGGTCGGTTTGTCACTCAAAGGTTTTGTAAACCACGCGATCATGGTATTTATTTCGTCAAACATTGCTTCGTGGCCATGGTACTGTTGTGGATAAAAAGTGTGATATTTCATTATTGCTTTCAATGCATCTCTAAGCAATAAAGTAACTCGTTCAAGTTATTTAATTTTTACTTTCCTCATAAAAATGTTGGGTTTAAAAAGGCTAAACACTCATCAAATAAATTTCTGGACATGTTATATTGTGAGTTTGCTGACTGTTAGTTTACGTTAGCTTGTAAGCAAACATAAACTAATTTTATTGGTTACGTTTGGTATAGGGAGGTGATTGCAGGTAGACGACATGATACTTCAGACCTAGGTGTCGTTGCACTTGGCACCTGTCAGCAAGGTCTGGCTGAAATCTTGAGGGAACCGATATTCCCAGGTTAATCTAAGCATGTGTCACACACACAACAATCCAACTCTTGCCGCAACATGAAATGCTGGCTGGTGTAGTAGATTAGAAAATTACAGTGGCAGCCAGACCAAGGCATAGAATCAGCTCATATAAACACTGGTTATTAGACAAAGTTGTGTTCTGAGGTTTTGACTCTAGTTTCCGTGTGATTATTCATGGTTAGTTGCCGCACATGATTTGACTGGAAGTCTGTCAGAGGTACGAATTTATCTACTTTGTGTAATAAGTCAAAGTCATTTGAGGTGTATTAACTCGTCTTTCAGACACTGACAAACTTGTTTATTTCGGAAAGTTTAGAAATATTAAGTGAAAAGTTTAATTAATCACTAGGTAATTTTTTTCTCATACTCACAACCCTTCTCGATGCTGATTCTACGAACAATTAAGTGTTTGTAGAAGGTTGGCTAATAGTGATTTCTACCACAAAAAAACATTTATTGATCTTAAGAGTGGCAAGTAAGTTGACATCAATAAATGAGCTCATCAAAGCTACGTGGAAACGGTACTATAATGCATCGATTCTAATTGCCGAGCAACTAAACGGACGGAACATTGTTGATAATAACGATTCTAACATAAAGAAATTGTTACGAAAGCAAATATGATGACGCATATCGGAAGTGTTGTGAATAACATTCCAGCCTTGAACTAGTCCTAATAAGAACGTGAACCGAAATATATTTCCCCGAAGGTGACCAAACAGAATTGAATGTGGTTGATATTTTGACAGATTTGATCCGTCTCGGTTGTTATATATGCATCCTGTACGTATTGCTGCGATATCAGTCAGTCAGCTACAACGTAGGACCAGGCACATATGTGCATCGGTCCAGGTTGCCATACCTCATTAGCACAGCAAGATGAACACCGGATTCATAGGAGTGGTTAGGTCAATGGTGGTAATATATAGGAGAAAGATTGCAATAAGGATATAGTATAGGAAGAAAGAATTAGTTAGTAGAAAGAAAGATATGAAGTGATTTTAATCTCTTAGTTTAAGGGAAGACAGGGAGTGTATACATCGACGCCATTGTGACCGATTCTGAGCCATGTCACAAAGAGTCTCCAACCATTGGTTACGATAGTCACGCGGACCCCAACCAAGTAGTCTGCATCTACCAACATGGCTCAGAATAAAAGTTAGTGACTTTGTGGACTGATGCCACGTTTTGGTTTGGCCGCCCCTTACTTTCTTCCAACCATCCCCTACACCGGTTAGCATTGCACGTCGTGGTAATTGGTGTTCAGGCATTTCTGCGACATAACCATTATGACACCACCGTTGCTTCTACTTTGACGTGGTGATCGGGATCGTTCATCATAATGAAACTGTCGAAGTATACTGACTGAATCAATCGTCCATCAAGGTCCTACCATATCAGACAGGTCGGTTGAAGAGCGATAAGACTAAAAGCAGTGAACCCGAGTTCCGAGGGCGAAGTCATACTCTACAGAGGTCTGACGGCAGTAAAGTCTTTCCCTCAGAAAACCAACATAATAACAATGTTGCCTTCCCACAAGGAAGGGTGAGGTTGAAAAAGATCAGCCCTAGAAATGCACACCTCGCCTTATCCAACTGATTTTTGTCTCTGGAGGTAAGATCTCGACAAGTACGGGGCTAACACAAAAATTTGTGTGTGACCGACCTCAATAGTTGTCCCTTGGGCACTTTGGTCACGCTCTCAGGTCACTAAGATCACCCTTAGCCCAATTTCCTCTTCAGATCCCTCTAGAAGAACCTTTCTTCAGTGTGGGCAAACGGGAAGTGATTACCGCCCTCATACCTCTAACAGCACTCAAGATCATAAATCCCGAAATACCATTAAACTTTTTTTCTGTAACTTATCTTTCTTGCCGCTACCGATGCTGCTATCACTTCTGATACTTTAAAACCTTACCACCTAAATTTGCAACCTAAAAAGCCGTCTTAAACACTGAACCATACTCGCTATTTAACGTCTAAGACCTTAATTTAGACTAAGCCGGTTAATGATGTTTGGTTATATAAACGGGTAACTAGACAATTCTGTACTTCGAACTAATCACACGCTTCCTATGTCTATATTGAAAAAGTGTTTTATATCATTAGATTCATTCTTCTAGTTAAGATTTCCAATATCTTTATATTTTCATCAAACAACTATTATTGAACACGTGGTTTATGAAAGTTGTTTTTCAGTCAATAGATCACAGTTTATTTATGCTTCATATATTCATATTTTTTTGCTTACATAAATAACCGTTTATTATGTAGATCGTTTTAATTTCGTTGATAAATTCAAGGTTATTTATAGTGTATATATATTGTACGTGATCCATTTGTCATAAATGTATTTTTGGTTGACAAAAGTCGAAGGGAAATATCAATTCACATGGTATCTGTTTTTTTTGTTATTCTTCAACTTATTGTGTATCTACTTTTCCCATGTTTTATACATCATGTACCTGTATTTCTGTCAACATTAGATTCGTTTTGTTGTTTTCTCATGCTGGTGCACCTAAAAATGTATCCTATGAGGTTTCTTTTTTATGTGTACTTTGCACCTTCAAAGTACAATGTACTTTAACAAAACTGGCAGGACCCTGGTCCTACACAGCCTGGGTAGTGATCATATAAAAGTAATCGTGAAGTTCGTGTATCTAGTTAGCTCCGTAATTACTAGTGGTGGCGTGAGTGATGAGATCAATGCACGTATAGTGAAAGCCAGAGCGGCTTATACCAATCTGGGCCATCTTTGGCGCCTTCACGATGTTAGTCTGGCTGTAAAAGGTCGGATCTACAACGCGTCGGTGAGAGCAGTTTTGCTCTATGCTTGTGAAACCTAGCCTCCGAGTTGAGGACGTTAGACGACTCTCTGTGTTCGATCATCGCTGTCTCCGAAGGATTGCTGACATACAGTGGCAACACCATGTTAGTAATGCAGAGGTCCGGGATCGTGTGTTCGGGTACAGAGACGATGATGCAATTGGTGTCACCATCTTGAAACACCGACTTCGGTGGCTTGGATATGTTCTACGAATGTCGTCCCAGAGAATCCCACGTCATGCATTATTTGCGGATGCTGGAACTGGTCGGATTTGGAGATGTTGTCAATGTTTGGCATGGTGTCGTGGTATGAAAGGAAGGTGTACAGGATATCTTTTGGCACTTCACAACTACCTGATTGAGGTTCTAGAAGTGGTGCACCTCAGTGGTTTAAGACGTTACCAGATGTCTCAGAATAGGAGCCAGTGGTAATTTTGTTACAGCCTTCTTTTACTTTCTTCGTAAAAGTGGCCCCCAAATGCCATGGTATGGCCGAGAGTGGGGTGGGCCCGCCCTCCCTCTCGAAATGCTCTCACATGGCCACGCGTATACAGCCTCTGCCAGAGAAGTCCTACTCACTGCCTTCTCGCACCACGGGTGTTGTTTACAAAATTGAGAGGACGAAAAGCGAATGTCCGGCGCTTTAACCGGATTCCAAACCAATGGTGCACATGTGTTGGCTTCAGTATCCTGAGGGAACAAATAGCGTATGGACCAATCGTTGGTCACCGGCTACCATGGGACTGCATCTCCTCACGATGCTCCTCTGCCTTGTGGGTTAGACCTTTAGGTCGAAGGCTCTGGGGGTGGCCCCCTGAGAAAACCACCTGTTTCAGTCTGGGCACCCTGGCAGTATCCCGGCACTCACAAATCGAATGATTTATGTGGCGCATACGTATTTGGTGCCTCCTTGTACCAATGTTTATGTCTAAATAAATTTTAATAAATAATAAAAGTGAGCTTAACTTCTGGTTATTTTTTCTAACTGAACTGTTTCTCCAATTATTATTACTATTATCATTATTATTATTTTCACTCATGCACTGATTTCTGTTCATTGTTTTTCTTCTTACACACAATTTACATTCTCTGTCTCTTCACAGCACCATTGTTATTGTGTGGCACATATATATTTGGTGCTTCCTTGTACCAATATATGTCATGATAAATAAATAATATATCAATATTAGAACATCAGACAAACAAAATGAAGCCGTTTAGTATTACTAGCATTTTCTTAAACAGTATGGCTTTATTTTGAGTACATAAACTTGTACCTGGTGAGGTCTAGAAAACATAATTATCACCGTTTTTCTTCTGAATGTAATTTTCCTGTACTGGTTTGAACTATTGTAAGTCAAGTTGGCCAGTCTTAATTTGTGACCGTCTGTGCCTGAAATCTGTTTCTAAATTATATTCATTCCTGTTTATTTCAGATGCCTTTCTGTCGGGCTCAGTCAATTTTCACCTGATGTCTCAAGTCACGAATACTACCACTGGTATCAGTAATAATAATAACAGTAATAACACGCCATGGAACAGAACTCCCGGTAAGTAGCTATCTCGTGTTTGTTTTGTTCCATCCTGTTCTATTATTTTCGTATCTGTCGTTAAGTTGCAATGCAAAAGTTGGTGTAACCTTCAGTCTCAGTGTTTTATTAGTTTAAAATGGTGGCAGTGCTACTCATATATAGCGTGCATGTATTCAACTCTTAGAATTCACACTAACAAAAGTTGTGAATTACACCTAGTACCTCTCTGCTACTGTTTAATTTCCAGTTTGTTTAATATATATTTATATATATGCGATTCGGTAACAGTTGCATAATCCTTGTATTAAGGTTCTATCACGTCCACATTTAAGATTTTCTATTACGCAATAGGTTTTTTGTTCATGCTTCTCTAAAAAATCTCAGTTGATACTCCTGTTTTTAACCATAGTATGGAAATAATTGCTATTGTGAGTGTGCATCAGCCAGTCATCACCATTGTAGAGCCTGGCACAAATATACGTTGGTCCAAGTTAGTACAATGTGATTAAATTAACTATATGTATAATACAGGTAAAGTTAAGCATGAAGTATTTGATGAAGAAAAATTCGATCACTAAATCTCCATCGACTGAAATATTTATGATATGCATTATACATATGCATACACTGGCCTATTCACTACGTTACTCCTTACAAACTTAATATTTAGTTGACAAAGACGTTCAAATCAAGGTTTGACACAATCGTTTAGTGTTAGTGATCACTAGCTTCCGAGTTAAAATTAACACTAGCTATTGAATGCTTGGGCACTTTGAATGGTACAGATAAAAACCGATTTCAATGATAAGACTTTCGTGATCCGTTCTCCTTAGATCTTAAAAAGCCTTTCTTCTTTTCATCTATCTTCCCCTTTTACTTGAACTTATGTCTTTCTGTCCACTTTATTAATTTACTCGTTTTTGTACTATTCATTTGTTGTCATCATCTTAACCTGGGTTTCTTGTGGTGTCTATTTCCTAAAAATACTACTACTTCATTTGTGGTTGATATTATACATGTTTTCTGTACTCCTTTGTATACTATACATCTACTCTTCATAATGTACATTATTTAGTCATTTTTTATCCCTCTAATATGACCTGATAAATTAACGCCACTTTTCTCTCCTATATTACTGATTAGCTAATTGAGCTAACCCTGAATGTTGGAAACAATACGACATTGAAATGTAAATTTATAAACTATACTAAAGGTAAATTGAATTAGGCGTGTGCCTTTTGCATAATACATGCGTGTACTGTTTTTTTGCGATGAAAGTAATAAATCAGCTTATCTAAAGTTTAGTAAACCAACAAGCGGACAGTCGTATTATAAAATAAGAATAGATAACAGTTTGTTTATCTTGGATATATTTGGTGGGGAAATGTGGGATCGAAATTGTTCCTGAATAAACAATTAATTCCAAGAAATAGACATAATGTAGAATAGAATCTGGCAGAAGTTATCAGTTCAAATTGTCAGATATCCATGACATTTGTATCTTGCTTTTATATCCATTTTCTTTTTTGCGTCTTCTATCGTCTTTATTTCCTGTTAGTATACTTAGATCGAGTGCTACGTTATTTTCTTCCGATCTACTTGTTACAACAATAAAAATATGTATAGAATGAACCAGTGTCAGGTGATTGAAGGAAACCTCGGAACTAGGTTTTGTACTGGTTTCCACTCGTTATCAAGGTGGAATTGTGATTCTGGGCGGCCTAATGGACTCTGTGGCATCTTGACTTGTCACTCCGTTTCACAGTCTGAGATATTACCACTGAGTTATTGAAAACACAACTAACCTCTTGTAGGGCCAGAACGAAACTTTTATAGGGGGGGTTTCAGTGATTAGGAAAACGAATTTTCCGACTGCTTAAATCTATGATTAGAATTCGGATTGATCGAGTAATCACAATAATATGATGTAACTGAGTGGTAGCCGTTCACGATATCGTACAATTGGTTTAAGTTTCCGAATGATTGAAAGTCAAAGATTAGACCATTAACCAGATGAATAGATTTTCTAATGTAATAAAATAACGTGATTATATACAGAATATGAACACAAAATAGATATGAAAAAACGGCAATTGATGGTAATTAGCTTGTAGGTCAATCATTCTTCAATCAATTAAAACTTTATTGGTAGGCCTAGTCTTTGAGGATTCGAGGGTTTTTTGCTGACTGCCTCTGACCGCCTCACCGGTTAACTCAACATAATGCACAAAATGCTCAATCAATCAGACTAGCGGCCACATAACAGCTTGACATAGAAAATGTTTCTCATCTTGGAGTAAAGCTCTTTCTCACGTTTCCTTATTTGAATTGGTGAAGTGTGGGTGTAGTCTGGGATTAGAGAAAGCGGCTATAAAGATAATATTAAGCGTTCAATTAGCATACATATCAGTTAATTAGTTATATCTTCATTTTAATCTAATTATGATAGAATTATTTTTTATAACATTGACAATATCAATCTAATGTAAAAATTAAAAATCTAATTCTCATTCTAGGTAAACCTGGTATTGGCACTGGTGGTACTGTTAATTCTTATCCAACATTTTCAACGCCTTCAAATATTCCATGGTCTACAACTAGAAATGATGCTGTAGATTTAATACAAGGACGTGGTCAAATTGAAGGTATTTTGATTTATCTGTAAAATGGGTAATGATTTATTTATTTCATTTCTGTAAATTAGATACAATTGATAAAATTCCAAAAATTCACTCTTTGATGTCCTATGATAATAATCCAAAAACTTCCGATACTACTATTACTACAGGTGGTGGCGTTGGTCAGATGTGGCCTCTTCCTGCAATTTTCGACTCAAACCGGAATTCTGATCGTAATGCTGTTGTCGGTGGTGGTGGGGTAGGAGAGGTAGGCGGAGAATTTTTACCTCAGGAATCAACTACAACTGATAACCAGGTATTAATGATGTAAATTTAAGTCGATTTAATGAATCTTCTTATTGTCTAATTTGTAGTAGTTTTTCGATTATCGCGTTATGGTTGATGTTTTGACAGAACTTTGTTCAAATCTCGGTTGGCATATGTTAATCCTTTGGGGGTTGCCTCGATATAGCCATTATGACACAAGTTGAGATGAAATAGATGGAAAGTGACTAACGGTGGAATTCAGGACGCGTGTTTCATCCTATTTAGGACTCGCCAATTGGATGTATCTGCATCCTGGAGTTGATATCCATTCCTGGGCTCGAGCCCAATACCTTCCGCTTAAAACTCCAACGCATTATCCAGCTACTTCGTGCATTTGTTCTATGTAAACGTGCTATAATGTGTATATCGAGGCAATCCGTATAATGGACATATACCAATCAAGATCGACGAAATTTCAATCAAATTATCAACAACGGGATAATCCAGTCCATTTCAGTTTGAATATATTGTAACTTTAAAGTCATGTTTAAAAAACTGCATTTGGTGAACATCAACTCTGTGATGCAAATACATCCATCTGACTAGTCCTAAATGGTATGAAACTCACGTCCTATATTCCATTGTTAGCTGCATTCCATTTATTTTATATAAATATTCTTATCGGTTACTTTGGTACTTAATCCATTCGTTTTACTTTCACTGGTAAACTAATAGTTTTGTAAAAAATGTTTCATATAAAGTTCTAATGTTTTAAATTGATTATCAATCTTTATGTATTTAGGCCAATTTTGGATTTTAAATGTACTAATATTAATTTAATTTCACTTAAGAAACTCATCATTCCTGATAAGCTGTAATTTTTCTTTCTTTTTAAATAGTGTAATTTGAACTCATCACTTTTTATACTTAAAAAGAAATGTCATTCATAATAATGTACATTAATGCGTGTATTTTTGATCATTGGATTTAATAGAATTTAATTCGATGTTGACATAATGTTGTTTTCTTGAAAATGTGATATATTTTTCAATTAATTCTATACACACAAAGAAAAGAGTTCATTGGTTTTAATTGAGAAATGATATAGGCAACAACAACACCAATAAAAATAATCAATTTGATGATATTCACTACTAACTGATTTGTGTAGATGCAGATTCTTGTACTTGGCTTTAAATTACACTCCAAATTTGTACAGGCTAGTAGTGTGGTGTGAGCTACTTATATTGACATAAGTAGTATATAACGTGCGTTAAAAGAACGTAATGCTCGGCAGCAAAAGATGGCGAAGACCAAGAAAGGTGGAGCAAGAACATAATGGAATTTGTAAGAAAACTTATGAACAATGGAATGGGAGACAATGGATTAGTGTTTGCAGCTTGAACAGTACAGTTTGATATGATGTATTGATAATTTGCAAATTGACGATTGACTTTATGGTATTCAGATTTTATTGAGATAGTCTGTAATGTTCGTGCTAAATACATTCGATTGTCCCCACCCGTGTTCTTGTTCACTACATTTGGTGCCGCTGCCAACCGGGAGAGGAGGAGGGTGCTGTTCTGCGGACGCCGTTGCGGGCCTGGGGCTGAGGTGCCAGTTGGGGCAGTCTGGTGCGGAGAGGCGGCGTCTGGTGGAGTGTTCTGGCGGGGCGGCGTTGGCTGTAGTGGATGCTGTCGGCGGAGAGGAGCGGTGGGACGCACGGCTGCTGGGCGGACATCGAATGTAGATGGCTCAGCAGGCCGGTGGAGTACGGGTGTCAAGCGTCCCAGGTGCCGGGTGGATGTCGGTTGTTGTTTTCCCGGCAGGTCGACGGAGCTACGGAAGTCAGCGCGCCGCAGACTCGACATTTTGACGGAGAGCGTGGCACAGGCTGCAGAGACGGAGAATGTTGCACGGCGAGCACGAACCACCACAAGAACGACTGCTTTAAAGGGGGGGACGAGTGTGGTGTGAGCTACTTATATTGACATAAGTAGTATATAACGTGCGTTAAAAGAACGTAATGCTCGGCAGCAAAAGATGGCGAAGACCAAGAAAGGTGGAGCAAGAACATAATGGAATTTGTAAGAAAACTTATGAACAATGGAATGGGAGACAATGGATTAGTGTTTGCAGCTTGAACAGTACAGTTTGATATGATGTATTGATAATTTGCAAATTGACGATTGACTTTATGGTATTCAGATTTTGTTGAGACAGTCTGTAATTTTCGAGCTAAATACATTCGATTGTCCTCACCCGTGTTCTTGTTCACTACAGTAGTACTATTCGGTTGTTTAAAGCGGCATTGATAGAGATTGTGTTGAACTTGAGATTTAGTAACTAAAGGTCTAACACCTTAACTATTTAGCTAATGGTTCGATGATTATCATATACTTTATGGTATTTGTCACATTTATGTAGGTTTTGTTTGCATAGATGGTTAGTATTTGTATCTTATATTTTCCTTTTTCTCTGATATCAAGGTTTGATTGTCATGATCTCCAGTCAGTTATATTCATTCAACATATAATCTGGCAGATATGTGCTTCAGTTCAAGTTATAACACCACAGCACAACGAGATAGTGTTATCAACGCTAATCTCAGTGTAGTAGTACAAGTAGTGACCGTTTCACTAATAGTTATAGTCCCTGTTTGCCCCTGCATGCCCTGGTACGGCCGAGAGTGGGTAGAGTCTGCTCACCCACTCGAAATGCTCTCACGTGGCCACGCGTATATAGCCTCTGTCAGGGATGTCTTACTGACTGCCTTCTCGTGGCGGGGGTGTTGTTTACAAAATTGAGAGGACGAAAAGCGAATGTGCGGTGCTTTAACCGGGTTGATGGACATGGAGAATCCATCTAGGGGAATTGGAAAACTCTGATTCCAAACCAATGGTGCACATGGGCTCCAGTATCCTAAAGGAACAAATGGAGTGTGAACCAATTGTTGGTCACTAGCTACCATGGAACTGCATCTCCTGACGTTACTTCACTGTCTTGTGGATCAAACTTTTAGGTCGAAGGCTGCAGGTGTGACCTCCCAAGAAAACGACCTGCTTCTGTTTGGGCACCCGTGCAATATCACAGCTCTCGCACATATCAAATGAGATCTGTATTGCGTATATGTATTTGGTGCCTCCTTGTACAAATATCTATGTGTTCAAATAATAATAATAATAATAATAATAATAATAATAATAATAATAATAATAATAGAAAAAAAGTCTAGGTTGACTTCAAGGCTCATGTTCTAAGGGAAGACAAGGTGTAAATGCATCTGCGGCATTGCGTACCATTCTAAGCTATATTATCAAAACTCTCCTACCACTAATCATTATAATCATTTGTACCCCAACCAGATAGCCTGTACGTAATCAAAGGGGTATCTTGATCCACTTCTCAATGAATCCATGAACTAATGTCACATCTAGAGCTTTAATATCTTTTTCTAACATATTTCTTCACCAAACATCACTCGTCAAGGTAGGTGGTGCTTGGGCCTATGCCTAACCTTAGCATTACTCACTTGGTGGTCTCAAAATACAAAAGCGATGCTTCCAAGTTATGTATGATCTAGTACTAACAACTTACGAATAATCCCTTGTTAACAGGACAGAGATACAAGTAAAACTTGATTCAGATAACATACTGATTGTTCAACGTTCAACCAGTTCACGCTAATGGATTACCAGAGACTTCCAGCATAAAAATTATAAATATACCGATATTTTCTTACCGTATGAAACTAGTTGACTTGCTGTTTTGTTTGGAATGTTATTACGTTCCTACCCAAACTGTAATTCCATTCGGGGACTAGTCGAGTGGAGTAGCGTTTGTGGAATACTAGGTAATAGAGTAATGCTAGATTGAAGTAGGAGACCTAACACCTCTATTCTTAATTGCTAAATTTTATACCCATAAACTAGGACTGAGCGATCTTCAGTATTCCAGAAAAAAATATTTTTTAGAGTTACTACTTTTTCTTACTTAACTTATTAAGTATTTCACTTGTTCCAACACATACTTTTTTGCATAGTGGGCAACCACACCTTTTTCAGGTCAAACAACTTCAAATGTCAGCTCTCTATTAGGTTCACCTAATACATTTCCTATCAGTAATAATCATATACAAGTTCATAATCCATGGTCTTTCGATAATCCAAATAATAATTGTTCTATTACTGCGCCTCGAGCAATTACTGGTCAACAATTAAACAATGTTGTAACCTTAGCAAACACACCGTCAGACACATTGAATTCAGATCGTTCTCGTCGTTATATGCAGCATTGGACAACATTGAATAATGAACAAGATTTGTTAAATGGTATGTTTTTTGCCCAACGTTTTCAAAACTTAACATCTTGAATTGTGCATTTGTTACTATGACGTTTTACTAACACTTTAAATTCATTATTAAATTTCGATTTGTTATTACTGCATGGTGCAGAATAGATGAAGTAATTGATGCATATTGTCGATTGTTTACCCATGTCGGTAGATTTCTCCGAATTCAACAAAGAAGTGGCCTCAATGATCTGTATGAACTAATTCCATGGGAGCAAGTAAACGTTTTTATGTACATTGAAATGGTCAGTCATGGCAACTTATTTTCCATGTAGTTGTATACAAGAGTGCGATTATAGTAGATTATACTAAAGATTTCCTGCTCGATTTGTAGGTTGTTCATCAAACCCACTTCTCTTTAATTAGGTTCATCTGCCAGTGTAGGTTAATAATGAACGAGGAATGTTGACTACCTCATCTATTATGCAATATGTAGTAGATACAAGCTATACGGAGTCATCCTTTGGCATCATTTACAAAATCCGACCAAGGATGCCAACAGGTGTACGTCTTAATTATTATTACCTACCTATGTCATTTTGAATTCTGAACAGCATCACAAATTTCAGCACGTATAATACATCGATTTCGTCATTATCACTGCTTCTATACACTGTAGTATGATATTATTTTATTGTGAAATCATATTGTCTATTCTCAGTGTTGAAAGAATCGTGATGTTTATATATCCATATATTTGTCCTTGGTTTATGCAGCTTAATATTTATGCAAATATGATTTCCCTAATACCTTGATACTAATTCAATACTGCATGAGTAATAATAGACACTAGAAACTATAATCTTGGGAAGACCCAAAAAATTGCTCGAAAAAAGCCCAAAGGGGCCCTGAAAACACTGGGAAACATCTTATCCAATCAGCACGTTTCTCAAAAACGTCTAGGAAGTGAAAAGTCACTTGGCATCATTCTGATTGGATGATTACTCACCCTGCTACTATGTTTAGAAGGGTTTCAGGAAATTCCAGAAACTCGATGTCGTCTGAAATACTATAAATACCCTAGATTTTCTGTAAATAAACTAACCTTGGAGCTCAGTTTGTCGTGTAGACCTAGCATAGGGTTACTAAAAGAGCTTAGGAAACCGAATCAAGCGTTCAGTTAGAAAATTTATCATATGATTAAGGTGAAAATAAGTAGTATGTTCCAGTATGCAAAGTATAATGACAATCTTATCACTATTTTGGGTTTTATTCATGCATGGCTGACTTTTTTCCAATGTAACAATCCATGACATACTATTTTAGGATTATTGCAACTTAGTTGATCTAAGATAATATCCAATCAACAGGATATTCATCCTTTCCTCGTATTGTTTAGGCACTGATCATAATTTATTAAGCATTGAAGCCATTTTATCTGTCTATTTTGGTTTCAGACAGCTTAGTAGTAGTATCGTTAGTACTCCTCACACAAACAATATGGCTTGAAGTCTGGTGCATAAACCTATACGTATTAAATGAGTATTTGCAGTATGATAATAGCTGTGTACCCGATTGGACTAATTTAAACATACTAATCACTTTCAGGGGATAGGTAAATTACATAACTGTCTCATTCATCAGGTACTTTGACATAAACCTCACTCAGTGTGAAGAATTATGATACTACTCATTGCCCAAACCGAAGTTGGTGAGGAGGATTTCGAACCTGGGACATTTAAAAGTTGAATATTTTAAACACCTCTTAGTGAATGAAACGTCTCCATTTGTTTCGACCTATAATTTTATGTGAATTGCATCGATCCATTACCCTGCGTTTAATTTGAATGGGTTATTTGCTCATTTTATTATATTAGTTTACCACATAGCCTATCGTATAAAACTGTGTAACGTAGTTTAGTCATATCCTACATCTTTTATTTATTTTGGAGAATTATATACCTTCGTTTATCTGGTGAAAACTTTTGTATGTTTTGTGAAGTGTAAATCTATATTCAAAGTAATTTTATGTTTAATAGTTGAATTCATGAGTTAATTGAAGCTAAATCACCATGAAAAACCCCTCTCTGAATTCTATTTTTGCTATTTTATCATTTATAAGAGATCTCATATATTTCGATAAAATCTATTTATTTTATTTTTTCCATTGATTAAGACGATCGATCTGGATTGGCTTTTCCTTTATCAAGTATAAACATTAATAATAATAGTAATAATTCCGTCAGTGGATTCGGCAATCCTTCTGATTTTATTGAAAATCAGTCACTTTCTTCTAACATAAACAATAATGCACGAGGTAGTAACAAGTTATCAGAATTTGATATTGGACAAACTAGTTTAAAAAAGTCTAGTTCTGATATCGACTCTTCGGTATGTGATACCGAGGAAGCTATTCGCACTGCGGTTAATACTACTGAACCATGGGGTATTCATCCAGTTGATCAAAGCACACCATGGAATTGTTCTGAAGCAAATGGTGACTGCTTGCCAATACATTCCTCTGGACCGATTACAGGATCTCCACCTGTGAGTGAAACTTCTGCTGCATCACGAATTTCAGGTCATAATCAATCTAGTGGAGTGTCAACTATCCAGCCGACAGGTTCTCAGTCATCTTTACATTCCAGGCGTCTTAGCTCCACTGCTTCTTCATTTAACAGAGATCTGGAATCAAATGTTTGGCCAAGTGAACCTCCAAATGGTACTGGGATTTGGGAGTCCCATTACGAAAGTCTTGGTGAAAGAACTGCCCGATGGCATCAAAATAGTGGTAATTCTACACAAACATCTCAGGCTCCATTTTTATCACAACTTATCAATCCTCCTAACTTCACTTCTAATCAAATTTCACATCCCACTATTAGATCTCGACCTCAACAAGGTCAACTGCCAGCAAGTACTGAAAGTTTTCGTGGAATCAATCGTGCGGTCCCAGGGACTATATTTCCTGTAGGACAACCACCTTCAAATTCAAGTGTTATGAATTTGGGAACAAGACCGATTTTCGGTGGAAATCATCCAATAGGACCTGTTAATAGTAATATAGCGGGAACCGGTAGTGGTGGTGGTTCATCTAGAAGCTTCCCAATAGCTAATCCGGTGAATCTAGGTTCAGGAGTTTCTTGGCCCTATACCTCGGGAACACAACCAGGTTTGTAAAATTTTTTTCATTTTCATGTTAATTATTATTAGTAATAAAGAACAAGTAAATTCATTTTGACTATTTATAGAGTTAGTCTGATAGTTTCTATATTAAACGAGATAACATTATCAATTCAAGTAGTTTTTAATCAGAAGTAACATTTTGTTGTAGTTATACTCTAGCAAGATTTTTTTCTTTCCAATCGACCTCTCTCTCTCTCTCTCTCTCTCTATATATATATATATATATATATATATATATATATATAACAAGAAATATACTATGAATAGACTATAAAAAATATTGCATTGACATTGCTAGAACACTTTACTTACTTTCTTACGCCTGATACCCCCAGTGGAACATAAGCCACCGACCAGCATTCTCCAACCCACTCTGTCGTGGGCATTCCTTTCCAATTCTGTTCAATTTTTGTTCGTTTTCGTCATGTTTGTCTCCATTTCTCGGCGTAATGTTTTCTTTGACCTTGAGGGTTCCATGTGATGGCTTTCCTTGTGACGCAGTTGGGTGCTTTCCTCAATGTGTCTTATCCACTTCTAGTGCTTCTTCCTGATTTCTTCTTCCACTGGAATCTGGTTTGTTCTCTCCCACAGTAAGTTGTTGTTGGTAGTGTTTGGTCAACAGATCCGAAGTATTTTGTGAAGATAACTTTCAACAAACACTTGTATCTTCTGGATGATGGCTTTCCTAGTTCTGCAGGTTTCCGCCCCATACAGCAGAATTGTATTGACATTTGTATTGAAAATTCTGACCTTGGTGTTGGTTGACAGAAAGTTGTTTTGAGTTCCAGATGTTCCTCAGTTGTAGATATTGATAGAACATAGTTTAGAAATATATTATATAATTAGGATACTGCGTGTAAACTACATATATCAAATTAGATTTTCATTCAATAAATTACTAGTGATAAATTTATATGTCATTCACACAATTATCAGTTCAGTGGTTTGCTGTTTGTTTTTTCAACCTTTTCTGATTAATTCTTATCTATTTCGACTGTAATTAATCGTTATATACAAATCTTCAATAGGTTCCATTTTCAAGTTTTCTCTTATGCAAGTAAATAAAAATAGTATTGAAATGCTTTTGAAATTTCACAGTGAAAATTTATCATCGAACATATAATTTCCATTTAAACATTAAAAACATTAAGTTCAGCGAAGGTATCTGTTTTCAACAAATTTATTATCAAGCAGTACAATCATAGATATATTTAAACACATAACACATTGATACAAAGAGGCACCAAATAGATATGTGCCACATAAGTCATTCGATTCGTGTGAGTGCTGGGATACTGTCCGGATGCTCAAACCGAAACAGGTGGTTTCTTTAGGGGGCCAATCCTGGAGCCTTCGACCCAAAGGTCTGAACCACAAAGCAGTGGAGCAACGTCAGGAGATACAGTTCCTTGGTACCCGGTGACCAACGATTGGTTCGTACGCCACTTGTTCCTTCAGGATGCTGGAGCCAATCCATGTGCACCATTGGTTTGGAATAAGGGTTTTCCAACTCCCCTAGGTGGACTCTCCATGTCCATCATCCCGGTTAAAGCACCGGACATTTGGTTTTCGTCCTCTCAATTTCGTAAACATCACCCGTGGTGCGAGAAGGCAGTGAGTAGGACTTCCCTGGTAGTGGTTGGATGCACGTGGTCATGTGAGAGTACTTCGAGAAAGGGGAGTTGACTCTCGGCCGTACCAGAGAGATATATTGTTAGAGCATTAATTCCTTCATGACATATGACTAAGGAGTAGACATAATGATGTAATAAGAAGATTATAATACTAGATTATGCAAGATGAGTAGTAACAATAGATTATTGTGTTTGTGCGTGCAAATAGAGGGCGCTTTGTAAAGTTAATAAGTTAGCAACGGATTACAACATGAATGAAGATAATTAAAAATTCTTTATCAGACTGAGGGATTGTTGAGATTGTAGTAATTTTAATAGTTTAATTTAGAAGTCGAATTAACACCGTTGAATGCCGGCTCTTTAGTCTACAGGTTGTGTTCACGCGCGAATCCAAAGATCCTGGGTTAGTGTCCAATATGTAGGATCGTGGATGTGCACTGCTAAGGAGTCCTATTCTAAAACGAAACGGCTGTCTAGTTCTTCCAGGTTTACAGTCGTGGTTTAGCTTAGATCGACTGATGAATTCGGCTGTTAAAATTTTTTGTTACAATAATTAAGGGCAATAGATGTACAAAATTAAATGATCTCAACAATAATGATGAATAAAATCATGAGGATATGAGACAAGTAAAGATGGAGGGTTCTTTTCAAATACGAAATGTAATAATACAATTACGCCAGAGTAACGATAGAACGTACTTCATTTTTACTCTCAGTTCTGACTCCAGCTCATGGATGGTAAGAGCTTTCTCTGTTTTATGGAGTTGGGTAAGAATAAATCTAGGTATATTTGAACGAATTGTATAAACAACCTTAAAATCAACCTGTGAATTGGTAGAATGATAATGAATTCATTTAAAAGAGATCCCTTAGTTTAAATTCTTTTTTTTCAAATCTACCATTTACTTTTAACAACATCTCTGTATTTACAATTGGATACTTAACCAACAGTTTAATCTCATTTCGCTGTTGACCTACACAACAGTTGCTGTGGTCTGTATACTTAGACTCTCAAAACTAATGTAATAGTTGGTATGATTTGAATATGCTTCAGTTAGCTTAGCGGAACAAATTACTGAATAAACACTGCATATTATTTAACTATTATTTTTTGACTAAGATAACTTTTGCCGAAGTCTATAAGTGATATTTGAGGAATTTATAAAATTGCGGCCTTATTGCAGCTATTTTTCTGTTCTTAATGTGACATTTCAAAACAGTCTCTTATGATTTATTTTCCATACGGTATGAGTTGATACTTTGTTCTCATTTCTATCAATACAATGATATAGTTTATCATTGAATTTTGAATTTTATTGGGTTTATTTATAGTTGACCCTTCTGTTCCTGGGATTAATTTTGGTAATAAGTCTCGGTGGCCCGGACAGAATATGAATCGTTTACCTGGTAAGCAACAACATCCAACACCCCATGTTTTGCCTAATATGACTTCTACTGGTATGAGATGGCCTCCTGGTGCAACAACTACACATATGCAAGGCATATGGCCACATACAGACCAACGACGCCCAGGTACTGTTCCAGGACCTTGGTCAACTAATGCATCTGGGATGGATAGTGGTAGTGCTGGAGGATTTTTCAATCAACCTACTCAAAGCCTAGCTCCTCGAGTTTCGCAACAGATTGGTACCTCAGAGTTTCCTTCGTCATTAACTCCTGCTAGGGGTGTAAACCAGTCATTTAGAACGCCTCAAAGTGCCTTCTATCCACCCATAACTCCCGGTTTTTCGTCAACACCTATGTCACAACGTATGTTTATGAGTCCACAACAGCATTCACATCAATTACAACAACAGAGTATGATTCGTGCCCATGTGATGCGTCAACTTTTTAACTTGGGTTTTACTGAAGATGAAATACAACCTATATTCGCTGATACAAATACAAATGTGGAACGAGCATTGAGTAAGTTTTATTTCAGATTAATTGGTTCATAATCATGTTTGTATCCGCACCTAGCTATTTAACCTTTTACTAGAATTGAAGTTATCGAAAATTTCACTTATTCGTTTTGAATTATCAGGAACAAATACAAAGCTTTACGACAAAATAGAACAACACCTAACATGAATCCTTGTATCATACAAATATAGTTAGTGTGTGACTTGACGCCACGATATTAAAGATAGCTGTATAGAAATGACATCTGTTTGTGTATTACTACTTCTTGATTGTAGTTATAGAAGGTGTGTGTAACTCCAGTGAATTGGCACGTCATTAGACATCTCTCAGAATAGAAGCCGTTGGTACTCTCTCAGTGATTTTTGTCTTCACTCTTATGAAATTGAGAGACATTCTCTATTAACTGAGAAGCGTTTTTCTTGTTTGTATATCTGACTGAACTGTATCACATATTAATTACTATTCTTATTTGTTTGTTTATCAATCATACACCGCATCTCTCTTTTATTTCTTCACAATATCAATTCATTTGTGTGATGCATCTTTGGATGCCATATTTCTTAGACATTATAAGCAAATATATAAATAGACTATTTATTTAAGAACGTAAGATCAATATTGTGAAACTATGATACAGTTTATAGCAACTTAGAGCAATCTAAAGGTAACCTACTCGCTACAAGAGACTTGAAGATGTTGGTTGATAATATGTCCCTTATATTAAAACGGTACTAATCTTTCCAAAATACTTTCCTTTACAACAACTCTGTTGTTTAACTGTGAGGTCAGTCCATTATGTAAACCAGTCCTTTGTTTATAAATTCAAAACAACTTTTCTCACATTCTATTGCATAATCTAACCTCCAACTATTATCACTATTATTGTTTCACATAACTGACATATAGAATTGTGATAGTCTTATTCAAGTATAATGCAATGTATCATTTTAAAATGAGAAAAAATTATCAGTTTATTGCATAATTTTTGCTAAAAGAAAGAGATAACTTCGATTGCTTATCAATTATACCGTCTTTTAGTTGATTTACGTGATCGATCAGGCCATCCAGGCATTGATGAATTAATCAATGCATTGAGACCAATCACATCCAATTTGTTGCCTACACCTAATTCAAATGATGTTAGACAACAGTCAGATCTTCCTGGACAAAGTACAAATCCCAATCGTTCTATGAATGCAATGAGAGGAAATGAGGTAATAAGGTTTATCTATCTGTCTATGTTACAGTACATTGTATATACCTTCATTAAACTAAAATAATTTAATTGCGAATGTATCATTGTTATTTTAAACGATAAGTTAATCAGCGCCTCCGAGCAGATTTTTAGCTTTATGATCATTCCACTATTCCTGCTCGTGTAATCGAAGATATTTATCTTCACTCCGTTTTTTTTAAAGTAAAAGTACCTACTCCACGGAATTTTCTCAACAAAAAGAAAAACTGACAAACTAACAATTACCATAAAATCATGTCTATAAATCAGATTGTTCTATCATGTATTGGAAAACATTTTCAAAACCATTAACACTCAATATGACACAATACAATCATTTCGTTCCATTTTATGTGAATCGAATAATCCAATAGTGTGTATAACTCTATAAATTCAACACTACCAATTAAAAATTAATTTTAAACAGAATGGATGTGGTTTTGACTTACACTTAGATCTGATTTTATCAATCTATATAGCAAAGGTTAATGGATCACCTGATCATAGATCAATTAAACAAATTAATCGTAAAAAAAGATACTAAGGTAACCAAGCGGTTACAAACAACATTATTATGGGATTTAAATCGACCACTGCATCTCTGTGCTAATGT